>QLTV01001313.1:1625668-1651900 GCA_003457575.1 Thermophis baileyi
TATATATATATATATTGCTATTTTTGTATATCACATTTAGACATTATTTTACCTTTGTTATGCTAGTGTTTTCATGTGATATACACTGCTATTCAGCAACTATTGCAGGCCTAATTGGCAAAAGAAAGCTCAGGACTGTATTGGTTGGAAACATGTGGAAGAGGCCTTCATCCTGCAATGGATAGAAAATGGCTAAAATAATGATGATCATGATGATACTGCTATAATGATGCATTGATTACCAGTGCAAGTGTAAATATAAAATATTACAGATTATCAATTACAATACATATAATCTAAAACAAAACTATGTCTAAAAGAAAGCATGTGTTAAATTCTAAAGTGATAAATAAAACAGAAATATTTCTGCAACCAGTTTTGCCTTATTTTTATTGCAGCAATATAGAATTTGCCCAGGTGATAAATGTCAGATACCTGCACTGACATAATTCCAAGATACATACATACAAAAAGAGAACTACAGAAAATGCCAAAAAAAAAAAAAAAACCCACCCAAACAAACCACAAAACCCCCACCCCATCATGTAAATCAGATACTATCATGTGAAAATTTATAGTATATAAGGAGTACACCACACTATAATATATTGCTATTAAGGTAAATAATAAAATACAATCAAATTTGATAAAATAAAAGTCACCTTGTGGTGAGATGGACAGCAAACAAATTTAATAAACAAACAGACAAATAAAGTAGTGCCTGTTTCTAAAATCTTATTATTTTATCTGTAATTTTTTTTAATGTGGCAATAGAAAAGGCTTTACAAATCCACAACTAAGTTGTTACATTATCTAAAGTTTTCCTGTGTTACCTGATTGGGACTTATGAGAGAGTTGAAGTGAAATGCATCTGTTGGGCATCACATTGATGCTAGCCTTATGCACGCCACTTATAAAATATGGGGCTGTGTTCTTTTGGCAACAGGAGCCATTCTGATAAGAAGTAGCCTTGGAATCCTTCTGGCATTTCTAGAGGAATAGAACAGGATGAATAATTAATGTGAGAAGTAGGTGACATTATGATCAAGCTGTAGTAATTTAAGCCTCTTTTTTTTTAAAGGGATGAATCAGTAAATGCACATCTGAGTTTGTCGTGTTCTACTTAAAATAACTAATGGCGATTTTTCAAAAATAACTTCTGAAATAAATAAAACTTTTATATACTATTTATGTCTCGTAAGTTAATAACTCTTTCTAAATGGGAATTCTATCAGTTAAGACAGACAATGGCAACCACTTCCTGGTCATGGCTGAATTTTTCCCATTGTTTTTCACACACACAGTATATGGCAGTGATGGCTAACCTTTTTGGCGCCGAGTGCCGAAAGCATAATGCAATGCGTGTGCGACCCCCCCTGCGCACCCCGCCCTGTGTGCATGTGCACGAGACACCCCCTGCATGTGACCATGCGCATCTGTGCGCACACCCCCCACCCCTGCATGCACATGTGCACACACACACATGCACCCTGCCCCCTGCGTGTGCGCACGCATCTCCCGCATGCGTCTCCCGCATGCGCAACAGAGACCCGAAAACCAGCTGGCCGGCGGGAGGCGTCCACGCATGAATGGTGGACTGAGCTGGGGCGATGGTTCACGTGTCCGCAGAGAGGGCTCTGCGTGCCACCTGTGGCACACGTGCCATAGGTTCGCCATCACGGGTATATGGCATTAGCACAGCAGTTGTTCTAAAGCAGTCAAAAGCAGTAATTTATGCTTTGATTTTTTTTAAACAGAGCTACGCTGGGTTCACTAAGCCTAGTATAAAATTTCAAATGACACAAGATAGGATTCCCATTCAAAATTTAGAAAATATAACAGGAAGCAAAATGATGAAACTGCAGAACCACCTGCTAATTTCCGTAATATCTGATTGAACTGAAAGGAATAATGACAAAAATTGTAAATGACTTGTCCTGTTCTCTTAGGTTCAAAAAGGTACTGGTAATTTTAAGATATTCAATTTTAAGTATTTTGAGACTTTACACTAGCATGATTATTTGCTGAGGTTGTTATCAGTTATACCAGTTTCAGTATTCATTAATTTCAACACAATTATCTACATGTTAAAAAGCTACTTCAGATGTTACAATACTCATATTTTGTGATATGAGTTTATAACAATAATATTCATAGGAATACTTATAGTAAGTATAATACTCTATATACCTACCTCAATAATTTATAGCTCATATTGTAGTAACCACTTTTTTGTGAAAACTGAAGATTTACAAAATAATTTCAAGAAAATCCATAGGTATTCATATAAGAAGAAAGGATAAAGTGATGGTGAACTGTGTGTGTAAGAAATTATATTGATGATTGAAATACTTCAAATGCTTCTATTGGTTTATATAGAAAGTCCAGTTGCTTCTTGAAAAAAAGCACCTTTGGGACAACAGGACCTGGATGACTGAGAATCTCCATAGACATTCAAATTTTATTTTATTTTTATTTTATTTATTATAATTTGTCAAACAGAAACAAAAACAGGAATAATATAAAAATACAATGATAGGGACAATAGGCACGTTAGTGCGCTATGCACGCCCCCTCTACGGACCTCTTAAGTATGAAGTGAGGTCCACGGAAGTCAATTTGTGACTAAAAATGTGAAAATTTGTAGCTGAGACAACTGAATCAGGTAGAGCATTCCAGACTTTGACAACTCTATTACAAAAATCATATTTTTTACAGTCAAGTTTAGAACGATTTACATTGAGTTTAAAGCAGTTGTTTGCTCGCGTATTATTGCGATTAAAACAGAAAAAATCATTTACAGGTATGCTACTATTGGTTCATATAAGGTACAGAATTGGTGTTGAGCTGTACCAAACAGTCTTCTAAAACTTGCTGGAAAGCTTGCTGGAAAGAATGACTTGCTCACCTCAAGGACCTCCCACACCATGTGGAGAATCTCCATGCCAAGTATTAGAAGAGGACACAGAAGATTCTTTCCTGCTTAATTAATTCATGTGTGTTTCTCATTTTGTTATATGCTGAGCTAAACCTTTTGAATATGTTCTTCATAATTCTTAAGGCATGGCATTCTTTTCTATCATATGCCTGACATATTTATTATTTTTAGAAAGCTATGGGCTAATAAATGAGCTGGTTCTTCATTCCAATTCTTCATTTTTCTTGTTTCGAGCCCCCTGTGTAATGTTCATACTTGAACATGCTGAATTTCACTTTGAGTGAGAAAAATGCAAATTGTACCTTCGGCTATCATGAAACACAATGAATTGATTAAAAGGGTGGTTACCATAAAGTGGTAAATTTTTATCATGACAGCAGATTTAAATATTCAGCATACAAAGCCGACATAAAATCAGTTGCACATTTGTTGTAACACATGTGTGTGACCTGTAAATTCTTCCCTAGTGGAATGATGCACTGAATTTCCAGATTGTCAGTAAGGAAAAGCATGATCATAATTCATTCGCCCACATTGGCTATCAGAGGAAACATTATAACAGTACTAATTTGTTTCATATGGTAAAAACATACAAAGCACCAAAGTATAAATACTCTAGTAGTATATAGCTTAGTAATAAACACGTCTCTGAATCCATTTTAAAGAAAAAAATAGAGATTTCTTTACTTCTGAAAGAGAATCGCCTTTTATTAATCTAAATTTGGGCAGATAATTAGCACAGTAACAGAATATGGGCACCCACTGTGTCATCCTTCTGCCTACAGTTGAAAACAATTTCCCTCACTCTTCTTTCCTCCTCCTCCTCCTTCCTTCTCAGAATCAAAAGATTACACTTAGTGGCCTAATAAGGCTTCAGGAAAAGGGCTAGACACAATGAAGCCCCCAGATGGTTCCTTCATAATGGTTCCATTATTAAGTTTAATATTTTTAGCCCAATTCTCAGGTACCCTCTTTCCTGCAGTCCCCCCACACCAGTCAATTCTTTAGCTATTCAACATTTCTAACCACAAAAGAAGATGGCTTTGTGCTATGTTGCCATGGCAACTCCTGCTGTCACCCTACAAAAGTATGGAGGGGGGAGCAGAGAATCAGGAAGACGAGGATGGAATCAAAAATCAAAAGAATGATTTTCATCGCATTTCACAGCCACACCTACTGTTCAGTCATATGCAGATACCTTACAATGGAAAAAGTTAGAACAAGGGAAAAAATAGACCAGAAACAGTTTGTTATGGAAAGAATCCTAATTTACTTTCTACAGTAACAGTGAACCTTCCTTCCTTCCTTCCTTCCTTCCTTCCTTCCTTCCTTCCTTCCTTCCTTCCTTCCTTCCTTCCTTCCTTCCTTTTTTTCTTTCTTTTCTCCTTCCTTTAGCTAATAAAGATGGCCAGTTACATCTCTCATTGGAGTAGAATCATTTTCTTTCACTGCTGCAAAAGTAAAGTGATTGGATATGGTCATTCTTACACCAGATTTTCATATTTCATGAATTGTCAAATGGCTTATATACTTTAAATATTTCAGACAATATTGTAATCATGAACGTTCTTCATGCCACTATTATTAAACTAATGTTTTCCTCCTTCGTGAGTATTTAAAGTTATAACAGCAATACAAAATCTCTGTCTTCTAATTTTTTATCTATCTTTGAATTTTGCCAAATATAAAATCAAAAAAAGAACCTACCGGTAGTATATTTATTTGTATTCCCGCTATTTTCACCAGTGAAAGAATGATTTAGTTATTTATTCATTTATTACATTTTCATGTTGCCCATCTCCCCTACAAGATGACCCTTAATAGCTGCATCTTAATCTTAATCTATTTTAATATTAATAGCTGCAAAATTGAATGTATGTCCTTGTTCGCAGCTATTAAGGTTGTTGGCCAAGTAGGTACAAAGATAGCCAGGGAAATGATTGAAGCCTGGGAAACGGGCCCCTTGTCAGCCAACAGGAGTGCTGATTTACCACCAATTTATCAGTTACTTAGAAGCCAAGGATTTGGCAGCACAAGGAAACAATAGCAACAGTCAATAGCCAGCCATCAACACACCAACCAACCAATGGGAATCCACACCCAACCAGGCACCACATAAAAAAGCACACATTCCAGTAGAGAGAAGTTTCCTGAGGATGAGCTCCAGCACAAGTCCGAAACCTCGGAAGACTAAACCTCTGGTCCCAGTGAATGACCCAGATTGGATTCTACAACATTATCTTGGGATACGTATATTTGCCTTCATTTGTACAAATATTCTCCTTTATTGATACTGCACTTTGATTTGTGCCTCATTTCCTTATTCTACAAGATGTGCCAATTCTTGGAGAAGCAGCCTCAGATTCATTCTCAATGTAAGTGGGGAAAGATGCTGATACATAACTTTGATCCTGAGTCACTAACCAACTGGAAATTGTTAAAATCACATCCACAAATGTTAGAGTTAGTACAAATATATTCGTTAAGTAAGGGAGGGATGTACTAGTGCTGATGATCTTTTATCTATATCAACTTATAACTAGTATTCTGTATCCTGCAAAACTAGACAAAAGACAAGGAAGCAAAAAAAAGAAAAGAAGAGAGAGAGAGAAGGAGAGAGAGAGAGGGAGAGAGAGAGGGAGGGAGAGAGAGAAGGAGAGAGAGAGAGAGAAGGAGAGAAGGAGAGAGAGAGAGAGAATATTAATAGTGCCTAAAATAAAATCAATAATGTTGTCCAGGTTCATGCAGATTCTCTATGGTTGCCTCTTCTTCCATTAGCTAATGCATGAACTCAACCTTCAGCAATTCAAGATTATCAGCATTTTCTTACTTTTTCTTTAAAGGGTTCACCTATGTCATATGAAGATGCTGAGACTGTTTTCCCATATCTCGCGTTGTAAGGTAAAACCTCTTTAAATTGCTGGGATTAGCCAAAATTATGGCTTGATGCAACTCACAAATCCAATCTTGAAAGACCCTGTCAATTGTACAATTTTCATTTTTCTTCAACCAGCGCTTCCTTAGTTTCATGACACAGTTTCTTAACATGGTTTGCACCACTGGTTTTATTGTAAGAAAGCTAGAGTTAGGCATTTTCTAAAACATATCATTCATATTCTTATCCTGGAAAGGAGACACAGCAGCCTAGCCACCCAAAGCTTAGATTCCACAGTTCCAAAGTTAGGAGCTCAAAGTTTCCCCAAAGTCTCAAAATTGTCTCAAAGTTCAAAATATGTCCTATTCAAAGTTTCTCCTTCCATGTGCTCACTCTTCTGATTGCCTACCTTCTACATTCTTGGAAATGGGAAAATATAGCAATAGCAATAGCAATAGCAGTTAGACTTATATACCGCTTCATAGTGCTTTACAGCCCTCTCTAAGCGGTTTACAGAGTTAGCATATTGCCCCCAACAATCTGGGTCCTCATTTTACCCACCTCAGAAGGATGGAAGGCTGAGTCAACCTTGAGCCGGTGAGATTTGAACCGCTGAACTACAGCTAGCAGTCAGCTGAAGTAGCTGCAGTACTGCACTCTAACCACTGCGCCACCTCGGCTCTTTTATAGAAATCTGAGTTCTTCCTCTTTCAGAATAAAATAAAAATACAGCATAACAATTGCATTCGTTTAACACATTTCTCAGTTCCAACAAAACTAATTACAAGTATACATTATTGATCAATAATATTTTTCAAACTACTGTAAGCACAGAGGATATTTACACTGGTATCAGATACTTACGAAAAGTTGTCTTGATTCCAGAAAGATTTCCCAGTGTGGAAAAAATGGCAAGAGAAGTAGCAGGCGAAAAACAGCAAATAAAATAGCAGGCCATAGAATTGAGCAGTTCTTACATATTACTGTACATTCCCTTAAACACTTCACACATTTATCCCTGCTTATACTTTTTACTCAGAGCTTCTTTTCATCTATTTTATAGAAGTTGGACTCCAATCAGCTGTTTTGCACCAATCATATCCCGAAATATTGTCATAGTTTAGATCGCAATTTGAGCTTTGAGCTTTTAGCTATTTAGCTATTTTTTTCTTTGATCCATGGAAATTTATGTCTTGATTCTTGGCATTTTGTCCATCATTCTTATACTGATCTCCTGGTCTTTGGCATATCTTTATTTCATGCTCTTACATTTCCATACACTTATTTTTTCCATACACCTAATGTATATATTTCATTAGACTGATTATTCCAATTTGGTTCATTGAGCTAATTATCTTTTGTGGGGAGGATGCCTTTGAGTCAATTTTTCCCTGCTGGTTACCACCTCAACTAGTCCCTACAGTTTTCTTGACAAAGGTTTTCAGAAATGGCTTGCCATTGCCTCCTTCCAGGGGTGGGTTCCACTTACCTTCCCCACCGGTTCGCATCGCGACCTTTTGCGTGCGCTCTCTCGCTCCGCTAGCGCATGCGTGCGCGTTCCCTCGTGCAATTTTGCTTCCGCACATGCTCAGTAGCTGCAATCAGCCTGAAACACAGCTGAGGAGCTGATCAGCTGTGCTTCGGGTGAAGGAATAAAGGTCAGTATAAACCCCCGGGGCGGGCGGGAGGGTCCTTTTTCAAGCAGCAGAACAGTAAAAAATTCCCAAAAAATTCCCAGAAAAAGATGGCGGCGCCCACGGACCGGCACCAACTGAACCGCATCCGTGATGTCACCAGCAGGTTGCTAACGGTTCGGGTGATCCAGTCCGACCCGGGAGCAACCCACCCCTGCCTCCTTCCTAGGGCTGACAGAAAGTGACTGGCCCAGGATGATCAGCTTGCTTTGTGCCTAAGCTGGAACTCACACTTTCCTAGTTTCTAGCTTGATGCTAAACCACTACACCAAACTGGCTCCCTATTATCCATCATGATCACTAGAAAGGATCATTTGCTGGCAGGCCTGCAAAAAAGTTACATTTGATTCAAACATTTTGTTTGGTTCATCTACACTTACATTCTGCATATTCAAAGTAACCTTCTAACATGCCCAACTGGCTGTTTGTGTAAAAGTGAAAGTCATCATAAGCCATGGAATAGAAACATGAGTGTGCATTCAGTCAATTCAAAAGAATTTCACCAGTTTATCCCCCATCACTTGGCTGATGCTAATAATAATAATACCACAAATGGTCAGGGAATTTTTAAAAAACTACTTGAGGATTGCTGAAAGTACAGAGACACCTGCAAGATGTGTGACTTTATGGCACAATCTTGTATTGTGTCTTTCTGTTTGCCTCCATTTTTGCTTATTTCTGAATAATTGGTTCTTCTTATTCACTGAACTTGAATTTCCTTTTTGGAGCATCAAAACACATATTCTTTGACAGATCTGGACTTCTCTAGAATGTTTTCTGTCAACTTATTTATTCAGTAATAATAAAAGGGTGAGGTGCACAAGTAACTATCGCTGCTCTCTGTATGCAGAGTACTAGTGGAGAATATTGTTATGTGTAAATGTTCCCAAGATTTATACAACCTTGTTAGGGGAAAAGTATGGAGCTTGCTTTCAAGCTAATGTGGTATTAACTAGCTGTTTAATTACATTTCATATTTTAGTTTAACGAACAAATTAGAACATGTGTTGTATTTTGCTTGTGTTCATTTGTGATTCTGTTCTTATCAAATTAACTTTAAAGCAGTGAATGTAGGGAATAATAATAAACAGCTTCACATCTGTTATTTTAAGGCTGTTGCTGCCACTTTATCATTTAGATTAGATTTATATTTTTAGGTCTTTTAAATGTTGCATTTATTGCTTTTATAAATAACTCAAGAATACTCCTTTCTCCTATTTTATCCACAACCACCCTATTGTTGACTGGCCCAGGGCCACCCAGCTGGCTTTGTGCCTAAGGTGGGACTAGAACCCACAGTCTCCTCCCATTTCTTGCCTGAGAGGACCAGAATACTATTCTTGACCATCAATCCTAGCCAGCAACTTTTCAAAGACTGTGCTAGCAGAGAATTGAGGAGCTATAGTTTGATGCATTTGAAGAGGATCAAGTTTGAAATGCTGTTTTACATGTTAATTTTAAGCTAGCTACTAAATTTCTTGGGTATTTGTTTATATATATTTATATAGATGCCCATCTTACAGATTTGTGATTCTCATAAATTCACCAATTCCTGGAAATCCAAAGCCTATTGGCACAACCATGTTTTAAGGGACTTAAAACTGATGAAGGATATCAAGGATTGAGCCAATTTCACTTTGTGCTACGGGGGGAGCATAATCAAAATTATGCTCTCCATGCTTTTTCCAGGATTTCTTGTGATAAAATGTCCAATAAAAACATTTTAATTCAATTTTAGTTATTAATCACTGTAGAAGATTGGGCACCTTGACATACACATGTACGATCTGCACAGTTCACTTTTATTTTTACATTCTTATTCCGCCTTTTTCATTTATAGTACAAGGTGAACATACAAATATTCCTTCCACCTCCTATTTTCTCCAAAATAACAATCCTGTGAAGTAAGTTGGGCTGAGGGGGGGGGGGCAAAGTCACCCAGCTGGTTTTTCATGCCTAAAGTGAAGCTAAACCAATCTCCTGGTTTCTAGGCCATCACCTTAACCACTACACAAAACTGCCTCTCATTCTCAGTTTTCTTGCTCATGTTTACCTTTTTTTTTTTTTAACAATCATTCATTGTTCAAGGAATAGAAACTATTCAGGTTAATTTGGGATTTCATTCCATTTGTGAATTCTTATGGCACCATTTCCAATTTTAATGAGAGTCTAAATATACAGACACAAATAGTTCTGGTAAGTCAGTTTTGCTCATATAAGCAGGGAATACAGGAAAGATTTGGCCTAGTAATTAACATTTTCAAGCACTCCTGCTTTAAAGTCCTAAATTTAATTCCTAATATGATTATCTGTGGCACAGGGCCCTATCTATTGTCATTTAACCTACTTTAATGTCTTTCACTTTTATGAATGAAATGTATTTGGCAAATTGATTCTTTTATTGTCATTTTAGATTTCAGATGTCATGGTGATAAGTGCTGTGTTAATTCCTGGAGGGAAGCAGAAAAATGAAAAGGCAGAATAAATTAATGGGTATCTAGATGGCTATTGAGGCTGATGCATGCACCAAAAGACTGGATAGCTTTTGTTTTGAGCCAAGGAGAGAGAGACAGACCAATTAGTTGTGTGGGGCAGGGAAAAGGAATAGCTGTAGATGGAAACAATAACCTTGAAGATTAAGGATAGAGGAAGATAGGTGTTACACTGGCTGCTGAAAGTGGCATAGTGGAAGCTAGCAGATGAAGTATATCTTGCTGAATCACATTTTATAATAGTCTGATATAGCATTGTCATATATTTCTAATGCTGTTTAATTTTCCTGAGCTTTGCTGCCTTCTTTTTTCTGCTTTGGAAGAAGCAGGTCCAGCTTTCTAAAAAAAAAAAAAGACGACGACGACTAGATGTCCTTTGTGCTCCCATTCAATCTTTTTAAGGAGTCATGGGCAGTGTGAACATTAGTAGTTCCTAACACTTTAGCATAACATTTGTGATACATACCACATTGTTCCTTGTTTTCTTAACAATCTTTAAGGTACTTAATCTTTTTTCAGCTATTACACTGATATTGTGTTTATATATGTATTTGGGTCTATGGAGCATCTGACAAAAGCCTCAGAATTAGACTAGGAGAATAAAGTAATACTTCTCACTCATTTGGATAAAAAACATCAAGAACCACTAAATAAACAATTCTTTATAGCAGCATAAAGTGAGAGCAGTGCTATCAGTAAGTAGGACAAGCATCTGTTTTAACTCCTTTTCTCCCAGCATTCAAACACGTTCCTCATCTTAGCATCATTTTTTTAAAGGGCAATGAAGGAGGAGCATTCAGTATATATTAGCAAAAATTTTTTACTGAAGCTTACAGAAACAGGCCTAAAACATACTGATTAGTGATGTGCTAAATTTTTGCCTCCTTGATGCATATTATTGGTACCATCAAATCTATAGCCTTAGAAAGGGAACCTCAACCTTCTGAAGGGCAGAGTAAGAGAGATAAAGTATTACAATATGCTCTTTTAATATCAGATATGCTTTGTACTAACTGTAAACCTTGTTTGGTGGGCCTCGGCAATATTGAAATATTGAACATCATACTATTTCTCCCTTTTCTTACTCTGACATTTTAAAAGAGGAACCATTTGCATCATGGTCCACAGAAGGTTGCTCTTAGCATATGCAGAATCCAGCTGCCAGTCTTTGACATTTCAATTATGCTGAAGAGAATCATAAGGGTCTGTTGTGCCTAAATCCCTGCAAGTCCCACCTGTTGCATTTGAGTTGCCTTCACTGCAGGTTTCCATCAGTTGTGATTTGTGCCTTACTCAAAGTCAACCTCCTGATGGGCAAGCATATTGTTTGAAAGTTCTTTCCTTTTTCTGGTTTGTTCCTAGCTTTGGGAAATGCCATGTAAATGAACAAGAGGCTGAAAACAAATCAAATGCTTAGCTAAAAACTTTATAATAGTGAAAACATAAAGAAATAGGAATAGGAATTTTTTAGAACTTGTCAATAACTTGTTATATTTATAACTCTACACATAGTATTTTCATTCCTGAGTCTGGGTTACACATTTTGCAATTACAAAGGACAAGATCTATACAAAATGGCATTGGGATCTTCCCCAGGATACACACACACACACACACACACACACACACTCACACACACACACACACACACACACACTCTGAATCATTCCATATATATGCTTGAAGTGATGTATCTCATTTTCTGATCCAGTTAGGAACTCCAGAAAATTTTAGTGGTTAAAGAAAACAAAATCAGGCAACCTTTACCTATATTTCTAACATTTCATGAATAAAAAAACAACTTTAGAAACAACCAGTTTGCATAAACCAAATATTGTCCAAAACATGCCTGAAGGATAGTATATTATCCAAAAATAAACAAATAGATTCAAGCAAACTTTGATTTGGTATTATTGCTATTAATGTTAATATGACTTTTCCCATTATCAAACTAATAAGCAAATATTTGCAATATTTGCAATTTGCAATATTTGCTTATTTGGTACTAAAAAAAAATCAGTCTCTTGAGAAATAATATTCTGCAATTCTTGCCCAGAAACAAAATATACTAAAACTCTCTAGATTTTGAGAAGAATATATAAAATAAAGAGTTGTGGAATTTATATGTGAAGATGGGATAGATATAAGGTAACAACATTAAATAACCTGCATCTCTGTGCAACATCATTCTCTACACATAGCCACATTATTATCAAACTTGACTCAAACTTGACTCAGCTCTCATCCATCCAGAAAATAAACACTGGCAGTAAATTGGGATGTATGAATCACTAAAAATCTTGTCTTTACTTTCAACGTTAGTAGGACAATGTTCTAATCTGCTAGTTGCTTGTTTTCCCTACAAATTAAAGAAAAGCAGAGAAATCTCATTAACTGTTTATACTGACTACAACTCCTAACATATGGGGACTGGAGCCTTTTTAGATACTTTCCAAATTTCCATAACCATAATTGTTAATGTAAATTGCTTATTTCAGGTTTTATTACAGTATTTTAAACAAATTTCTCTGATGCACCCTCCTAAATGCTCTTTTTTCAAACAGAAGTCTGCTATTTGTATTCATTTTTTTCCTCAGTACTAAGGAAGGAAATAGGAAACCTACACACTTTATTTGATGCTAGTGTTTATCCCATTGTGAAGGCCAGCAGGAGAGAAATGCTTGCATTTTCTTCCCATGGAATTTGTGACAAAATTATTTTGTATTCCTACCTAAGATACCCTATGATACAAAGCAGACAAAATGACTTTAGCAATGAAGATTCAGTAATAAACTTTACAATTCAGAACCAATAATAGCTACCAATGAGCTAATTATCTGCTTGAAGCCCCCGGAGATTGGCAGTATAAAATATCCACACTTTCCTTTGAAAAGGAATAATAGCAGTATTTGTCAGATTATTCATGAACTGGGAGAGCCAATGGTAACAAAGTCAGCCAATGAATAGGCATAGCAACTAAGTCTGCCAATAGGAGCTAAACACATCTGAGTCTGTGCAGAGAATCGAAACTGAAGCTAGAAGGCTGGGCGTGGCTCAGCCCACTCAGTGTTTGTCTGCTCTGAACTCTGAAATGAAACTAACTGTTCTCTCCTGCCTGTGTGTTTGTTTGTAACTGCTTGAAGAAGAATCTACATTGGTATTGTATATATATTCTTGTATATAAAGAAGTTTCTTATTTAAATCAATCCTGCTGCATCAGTCTGCCTGTGTGTGCTTTCTGGATTTAATTTTCTGCAACAAACTCTGATAGTATTTTACCTGCATATACTAATGGGATTTGTGTAGTATGGTATGCCTGGATTTTGAATTCTAACAAGTGAGGCTCCCAATGAGCAATTAATATATAAGCCAGCAGGAGTGATTTCAGCTGAAGTTGAAAGAGGCTTTACTGGTCATACATAAATCTCACCAATAAATCTCTTCAATCAATTTACATTTCTTGAATACTAGTTTTTGGAGCTCCCTAACAATTACCCTATTTTACAGTTTTTTTATTTTGGTTAAAATTAATACTGTCAATAATAACATGGTCAGCAATGAATTACATCATTGTGGCCATTTAACCTCATTCTGTGATGTCTGACATTGCAGAACTAAGATGAATCAACAAGGGACTGTTCCAGAAATAATTGTCCCACTGCAGGTAAGGTAGCCAATTCTTATTAGCAAATTAAAGAAGGAAGAAAATGAGCTGTTGGAAGAAGGCTAGTGGTTTGGACTGGATTGGACAGAAGTGTAACTTGACTGTGGATTTTAGGAATCTCCAGATCCAGTGATTTACCACTGTTAATCTTAACTGGTACTAAATTCCCTTTCCCAAAGACAGGGTGCAATCAGAAGGTTCTTCTTGGACTTATGGTTTCTGCTCAAAGAGCTTGTGGTAGCCATGGCTAATAAGAGTTTTTGCAGAAGTAGAACTTGTGTGTCAATTGAAGCCATTCCTGGATCAAGAGGTGTTGCTTATGGTTACTCATGCCTTAAGAACCTCCCAATTGGGCTGTGGCAATATGCTCTACACAGGGCTATCCTTGAACAGCAATCAGAAGCTGGTCCAGCTGGTTGAGTTTGCGGTATATCTCAGTAAATCCATGTGACACAACTGTAACAGGAGCTGCACTGGCTCCCAGAAGGCTTCTGTGTATAATTTAGGGTGCTGGTTGTCACCCTTAAAGTTGTACATAGCATGGAAGATAATTTGTGAGACTGCCTTTCCCCAATGATTTTTGCCCACCCCACCAGATCTGGCCACGTGAGCAAGCTCCAAGTACCATCATCTTATGAGTTCCGGGAAATACGCTTTCTCTGTAATGTGACCTGTTCAGTGGAAGTACAGGGGAAATATGGCCCTGCAATGCAGACAGCTCCTACTCTATTGCCCCTTTGCAAGATCATGCTGATTTGTCTCTGTAGCATTGGGGACAGAACATAAATTTGGAGCTCCAGTATCTGTCTAATGGGTTGTAGTTTTATTGAGCCTTGATACAGTTTCAGTTGATTTTAATATAATTCTTTTTGTTTGTTTGACACCCTGAGTTTCAGAAATAAATGGGCCATACAGTAAATCGGATGAATAAATAAAATATATTGAGGCTAGGATTAGGGACACACAGGTTATCAGCCATGAAAGCTAACTGGGTGGTTCTGAGGCAGCCGCTGTCTGCTCAATTATGAGGTGATTACTGGAGGAGAATGGAGGGCTAAATACTATATGTACTGCTATAGCTCTCGGAAGAAAAGCAGCGTACAAATCGAACAAATAAGGACTGTTACTGTGCTTTCTGGATGGAGATGTGTTCAAGTCACACCTTTTCTTGATCATCACAGCCCACAATTGATCTCTGGCCAAAAGAAAAACCATAGAGGCATTGCTAAAGCAATTTCCCTGCTTCACAGACCTTTGGAAACATTCAAAGGAAGGAATGTACTCCAGTTCTTTGATATAGCAACAAGGAAGGAGCAGATCCTAATGCTTGTATGGTGGAAGTCTCATCAAAGCATCTGGTTACAGTTCACCGATTTGCAAGGGGTTTGAAGAGATCCCAAGAGGCTTGCAAGTTTCCTAGAAGGCTTTCAAAATGTAATGCACAAATACACTGAATACAACAGGATGGGCTTATTTTGAATGCCAAACAATGCAGTTTCAGTGACTGTTCCTATTTGTTTATGTGTCACATTGCAGCTATGAATTTGAAATTAATTCCAAAATTGTTTGGATCACAAAGAAAGCAGCGTCTTTTAAAAGAACTCCCACATTCAGATCAGCACCCTTATTCCCCTTTGTTAGATTGCATGACCCTCAATATTTAATAGCCGTAAGGTGTTTCCTTTCAGAAGGCTAAGGAAAGTGATATATTTTAAATCAATTTTTGTCAGGGTATCCAAGACAGTAACAATTCCTTCTTCTGAATCACAGTTTTACAACTGGCTGCCATAAACCAAATTAGTCATAGCTTCTTTTATTTGTGGGACTTTCATGAGCACAATTCAGTAAATTTGATTTTTTTTTATGGAGTGGGGGAAGAAGCCTTCAAAATATCTTGGCATTTTCTGCATCAGAATCTGGTTCCATAATTCTTTAACAGCCTAACTGAACAGTTGTCAGAGAATAACACTAAAGTAAAAAAGTTTTCAATAAAATCAATTCTAATATATTCGGGCAACATGGTTGGTTCATGTGTACCAGGGATGGTTCCGGATTTTCTTACTGCCAGTTCACTCAGGGATGCGCCACGCCAGGTGGGTTGCAGGTGCGCGCATGCATGCACAGTACAAAAAAAAGCTTCTGCGCATGTGCAGAAGCAAAAACATAGGCGCTGCCAAGAGAACCGGCTCGGAGGCGTGGCAGGCCTGGGTCACTGCCAGTTCTAGCAACCCAGGCCGCCACGTTACTAACGGTTCTATAGAGCCAGTCCGAACCGGTAGGAACCCACCTCTGATGTGTACTGATTCCTATGTGAAGAATTGTTATTTCCATTCATTATCACTAGCTGATGCTTACTAGTGCTACAAATCCCAAGAATAACAGGAAAACAATGTTTCCATCTCTATTTGGGAATTAAAAAAATAAACGTACAGGTTGCAAATTGTGAAGGAAAAAGGAGTTACCTATGATTTTAAGGGCATATTGTTTTACTCTACACTAGTCTTCAAAGGAGACCTTTGGCAGAGTACTTCAGCTGGAGAAAAAAAAAGAAAAATCATGAGATCCTTTTTCTTTTTCCCTCCTCATCCCCTTTTTCTTCTTTGCCATGTCTTTTTAGCTGGATGTCAAGCACTGCCTGGTTTTTATTATTCTGAAAATAGCTTTCAGAACTGTGCAGGCTAGAAAGTGGCACAGATGCTATAAACAAAGCTACATGTTCATTACCAGTTGATAGCGTCAAATAATGTCTTGCTTGTGTGAATGAAAGGCCTGTAGCTCCATGCTGAGCTAGGTGCACCAACTGTTTGACTTCAGATGAACCAGATTGCTCTGTTCTTTTTCATTCAGAAGAATTATGTTCTTGCAGAAGACAATCTTATTGTGCCATACTTTAAAAGCTAAAGGGACAAATATAGCTGTCACTTTCTAATCCACTGTACTTTCAGACATAATCAGTTGTCCATACAAACAAAATGGAATCAAGGAAAAAGCACATTATAAAATGCCTCTTTGTATTCTGCCTCTTTTTTTCTATGCAAAGTGAAGCCCAGAGTACACCTCAAGCTTGTCTGAGACACGTAGAGTATTTCCGTGGAAGAACTGCCTGTGACAGCATCCAGACGTCCTAGTACCATGACGGCGAACCTATGGCACGTGTGCCGGAAGTGGCACACAGAGCCATCTCTCTGGGCACACCAGCTGTCACCCGTTGCTCTTCCGGGTTCTGTTTTCACGTGTGCGGGAGCGCCGGAAACCGGAAGAGCAGCTCCCTGGCGTGCATACGCATGCCGGAAACCGGAAGCTGGTCTTTGCTCATGCATGCATGCCACAAACAAGAAGACCAAGTGACCAGCGCACATGCGCATGCCGGAAAACAGAAGCTCAGCTCTTCCAGTTTCTGGCGCTCCTGTGCATGCGTGCTGGGGAGCTGCTCTTCCGGTTTCCGGTGCTCCCCCACGTGCTCCCATTTTGGCACTCAGTGCCAAAAAGGTTTGCCAACATTGTCCTAGTAGATAGCTCCAGGTCTTTTATTCTCAGAGACACAGTGTGACTCTAATGTGACCTCTTCAATATCCTTTGGGAGCATATGGAATTATTTCTTTCCATCATTCATGCTTGAATGAAAGAATGTTATATCAGACAGGGAGTTATGATTTCAGACCAAGGGCTAAATTTAGAAAACCTAGTTAGTGATTTGAGATCAATCCATTTGATACTATGTATGTATGTATGTATGTATGTATGTATGTATGTATGTATGTATGTATGTATGTATGCATGTATGAAATTTATTGCTGCCCATCTGGTCACAAGTCGACTTTGGATTGCTTACAAACATTAAAAGAGATAACACTATAACAAGAATATAAAATTATGATTAAAAGAATACAAAATTAAATGGAAGGGGAGGAAGCAAGATGTGCAGGGGGGGAGAGGTGAGATCTACTATTAGTCCATTAACCATCACCAATATGGTGGTCCCCCTGAGAGTCCCAGGCCAACTGACAAAGCAAGTCTTCAGGCTTTTGTGGAAGATCAGGAGACTGGGACCCAATCTTAGGAGGCAAGATGTTCCAAAAGGCAGAAGCCATGGCAGAGAAGGCTCTTCTCCTGGACCCTATCAGCCAGAATTCCTTGATTGACAGAATCCACAGAATGCTTCTCTGCCAACACAAGGTTGTGAAGAGTTCCTCAAGCAACCTGGACCCATGCTATGGAGGGCTTTATAGGTTATTATCAACCACCCCTTGAATTGTACCTGGAAGCAGACTGGTAGCCAGTGCAACTCACGAAACAATGGTGTAACATGGTCCATTCTAGGGCCCCAAAAACTGCCCATGCTGCCACAGTCAGCACCAGTTGAAGCTTCTGAATGCTCTTCAAGGATAAGCCTATGTAGAGTGCATTGCAGTAGTTCAAGAGTGAGATAACTAGAGTTTGAATGGCTGAGTGCAGGAATTCCTGATCCAGGAAAGGCCGCAACTGGTGCACAATCTGGAGTTGTGCTAAGATTCTCTTAGCCACGACTGCCACATGTTCTTCAAGAAGGGAGTTGTGAGTCCAGGAGAATCCCAAATTACTAACTGGGTCTGTTTGGGGTAGTGCCACCCCATCCAGAACTAGAGATGTCAAAGTCCTGGATTTTGAAGCTCCATGCACCCAGAGTCATTTGGTCTTTCCAGGGTTCAGCCAAAGCCTGTTGTCCCTCATCCAGCCCACACAGTTTCCAAGCACAGCAAAAGGGCAAGGTGATGTATATATGTAGTTTCTTGTTTTAATTTCATTAAAAATGTTTCCTTTATTCATTCAAAGTGGACATTATTCAGTTATTAACTATCATGATAATTTGTCAGAAATGGTGTAGGGTCTCCTGCTTGAGCAGGGGGTTGGACTAGATGACCTACAAGGTCCCTTCCAACTCTGTTAATCTAATCTAATCAAGTCAAATGTTTGTCAATTGAATATTATAGTCAAAGACCAGTACAATTAAAAATACTTAAGGAGTAACTAGTTTAAAAATTCTAGAACACAATAATAACAAATAAAATCTATGTTAAAATAATAATTTGCCATCCTGCCAGTTGCACATAAACAAAAACACAGCCTAAGCTATAATATAATATTGGTCCTTAAATTGTAAAGGCCTACAGTCATTAGATACTAAAATGCAACAAGGTGATAAGAGCAAAAGATTTAGTGCATTAATTGTGTAAAATAGCTATAATGGGTTATTCATCAGGTTCTGATGAATCTTCAGTGCTGCTGCACAGAATCTATCTACCTGCACTGAGATTACAATCCGTTTGTCTTTAAGCAGCCACTGAAATTAAAGAGGGTCACAACAGCCATGATACCTATTAATTATTGGAAAAATAAATTTTGTTCAAATGTCTCTATAAAAAGAGCAGCGAAGGAGGACGTGTCCAGAGGTTTCCACCTCTCCAGAATCACAAGGACAGAGCCTTCCAACCAGTGGTATTCTTTATATTTATCATGCAGGATGGCTAATGGAAATGCATGGCATTGTGCAAGCGAAAAGGCTTTCTGATAATTCACTATTTCTAACTAGCTAAGATAACTAGCAGGAAAGGCAGTATATCTGATAGAATCTGGAGCCAGAAACAATGGAGTTCTCTCTAAGACCTCTACCCTTTGTCTCAGGATTCAAGTATTTAACAAGGAGAAAAGCCTAGTTTAACAAGGTTGGACTCAAAAGCCTTGATCCACGAAGAGAAGAATTTATCTTGGAGGATTAATGGTGCAAGGCCTTGAGGAAAAAAAAGTTTTAGCCAAAGATTTAAGGAAGCTATACAGATTCTTGCTTCAACTTTTATCAGTCCTGTCTCCAGGTATAGAAGTGTGTTTGAAACACAAGAAGGCATGTGGAGATTTGCTCTAATAAGTTTTATACTTCTTTCTAGAGGTGTAAAACAAGAAGCTGCGGTCCAAGCAGGGTCCTTTAAAGAAACTGTGCTAGCGACTTGGCCTCAAAAAGCTTAATTGTGGCAGTAACATAGTAACATCCTTTTGTGAGCAAAAATTTGAGACTAGCATTAGCTGATCTTTGGCCAAAGGCAGCTGCATATTCACAATGTGCTTTTCTTGAGCTGATGGCTTGTATGACCACATCTAGATACTTTAAGGGACTATCATGATAAGACTTATTTCAAATAAAATGTTATATGGAATTTTAGAGTAAAGTAATCTTAGATTAAACCCCGTTTCTGAATTTTCCTGGGGATCTGAAGAAGACTGCAGAAATCTGCATGCAAACCAATGCTGAAGAGTTCATGAGCCATTGTTTGGTCATGAACTACTACTGGTCTATCCCCATACTAAAAACGATGCTTTCAAACCAAGAACTATTTGCTTGATGCATAAATTCAGGAGAATTCATGTATTAGTAGCATTACTGTTATGCAATGCTACTTAATTAATTGTTTGTCAATTGTTACAATTAATTACGCCATAAAATTTCAACAATTTTTGGCAGTGAAATGACCATTTTCTAAATCCCAAAGGGGATTTATTTATTTTTTAAAAAATGTAAATATTAATTAGGGTATGTCTGTATGTTCTTTAAATTTTTCTAAAACAATTCAGGATTCTAAAATAAAATAAGACCAAAAATATCTGGCCAGATTAGACCAGATAAGTACAGAAATATCAGATTAACAAAAAGCCTGGGTGTGCAAGTATATCTTAAATTGTCACCAGAAAATTATAAACCATCTCTAAACTATAAGTAAGCAGGGAAGGAATTTCACAATCAAGATACTTGTATAAACAATGTCTTCTCTTGGATTACTAGGCAGCAAATCCTTAGTAGATTATAACTGATGTGAAATACAAGGTGCTCTGTTGGGGAGCTATATTATTACATTGTAAAGCAGAGGTATCAAACTCGCGGCCTGCAGGCTGGATGTGTCACGCACTGGCCATGCCCACGCCCAGTTTAGCGAAGGGGAAAAAAGTTGTGATACATCACGTGATGACTCCATGACAACGTGAGTTTGACACCCCTGTTGTAAAGGAACAAAGTCCATTGAGGAATATACCACATATTTTAAATATGTAAATTATGAATAATGCAATTAGCTAATGAATAAATATGTACTTCTGCAAACTTTGTGTTCTATAAAATGGCTTTGAGAATCCACAGTGCACCAAAGCAAGCCCTTTGCATGCTGATGGCCTGCTGTTTATGCTATTGACTAGCAAAGGAATAAAAACAGCATTTTAATTAGCACCCAGGGAACCTCATTATTTTGGAGGTCAAACTAGCACCTGGATTTTGCTCTCAAAGTAAATTTATTCTGAGAATAAATGAATCCTTCAGCCAAGAGAGAATATTGGGTTGCTTTCTGAGAGTTTACTACCCACGTCCTAAATGAAAAAGCCCCATGGGAATAATTTTTGGGCAGAAGTTGCCAAAAGGGAAAGATCTTCTCTTTATCTACAGTTCTATGGATTGAACTTTTGTGCATTCTCCTTAGCCCCACAAGTTACCATTTGATTTCCAGTGATTTGATTTCCAATCTGGCTGGGGAATTCTGGGAATTGAATGTCATGCATCATCAAATTGCCAAGTTTGAAAAACACTGATAAGCAAAGCTATGTCAACACAAATGCCTGGCACATACTTCACAACTTGGAAATTATGGCTAAGCCTGTTGCCATTACTTTTATGAGAAATACAGATTGCATAGGCATGTACATATTTTCCTACTAAAAAAATATGTAGGTGTGAAATAGTTGTCCCAACTCTTAAAAGATATGCTATTACATAGACTAAATAATGGAAGTTCAAATTTGGAGACGGAGTGCTGCACTGGTCTGATAGCATTGCAGGAGCCATGAGGATATATGCAGCATTAATGTGAGATCATGTCAGATTCAGCCCAAGAACATCATAGAACAATCTAGTTCTGTTTTGCTGACACCAAATAGACAGAATCTTGCCAGACTAAATCTCTACTACTCTCACCCTAATGGATATATCCTGAAAGATTCTAGGGAGTGGCTATCCTAACTCTCTTTTTCTGTCACCAATTCAGCTCCAGGCTGCTCTGTCTCTTGTCTCACCTCCCTCCCTAGAATGTGCTCCTTCCTTCCTGGGAAACTGCTGCTTTGTTGTAGTCCATTACATCACCTTCCTGGACACAATCCATCACAGATGATTAACTTATGAAATAGATTTAGGTAATGAAATACCAGTAAATCTTTAGTTAATTTGTTATTGGGGAGGGATGAGAATCAAACAGACAGCTATGTTAAGGTACTATCTACTAATCTTTGGCTGGCAGAAAAGTGTATCAGCATAAATTATGCTGTCTTCATTACTGATAGTAATGGGGCTATGAGAAGTGCATACATTCATAGTTAAGGAAAAAAATTCACGAATTCCCCCAATCTTTGTTTTTCTTCACTGCTGTCAGGAGGAAGATAATGATCAATCATTCTTAATGTGATGTGAGATGGGGTAGGGCTGGGCAAGAGTAGGCAGGTGGTATTTAATACACCTGGAAGGATATATGAAGTATGATGGAGTGACCTCTGTGCTCATGCAGGACCTAGTTTTACAGCAGAAGAAAAGCTGGAATGGTAGACCAGTCATCCCCCTTGGTATTGAGACCTATACATTTCTTTTCATAATGAAAAGATAAAGACTACTATTGCCTTTTTGGTTAATTTCTGTCTGGAGTTAAGAAACACAACTGAACGCAGAAAAGACATCACCATTTTAATGTTGAGCAAATGTGAACAGTTTTTCTGTATTTAGTGTGACATTTATGCTACTTTGCAGTCATAAATATACACCCTACTCCCCAACATAATCTCCCTTCTACAGGGAATTTCGCTGCACAAGTTGGATATAGTGAAGTGAATTTTTTTCATTAACCCCAACTTGGAACACCATTTCTATGATAGAGCCACTAACCCATGCTTAGACTGAGATTAAGTCTCTTAGATCATAGACCATTACTTTTATTTTGACCTTCAAAAGTCTGAGCATTTATTTTCTGGAAAGTATGTCTCCTGATAGGTGATATCCAGTGAGTTCCCATCCAACTTACACCATACATCTTTACACTGAATATATCCTATCATGCTGGTAAGATAATAAAGCACTAGATGGTTTGTAATTCCTTTTCTACCTATGCCCTGGTTCTGATACAATTCAGAATATGTTATATGTTAGCAATCATATAGGCAGATCATTTCCAAACCATGTTTTTAAAATGTATATAGAATAGAATAGAATTTTTTATTGGCCAAGTGTGATTGGACACACAAGGAATTTGTCTTGGTGCATATGCTCTCAGTGTACATAAAAGAAAAGATAAGTTCATCAAGAATCATAAGGTACAACACTTAATGATAGTCCGGGTACAAATAAGCATATGGTAAGAATTGGGTAGTGCTTGAAGTGTTTTATGTGAAAAACAGAAGAAATTCAGGAAGGAAGGAAAGAAGGGAGGGAGCTGTATTCAACATAACCCATCAGACACATTTGATTAATGTATTCAGCTCAGATTTTATATTTTCCTAATGGGTGACTTCAGAAGAAATAATTGAACTAATTCAAATCCTCAGTAAGAAGCAATCTTAATTTCTTCAGTAGTGGGCATCCTTTGTAATTATGAAGAGTAGATTTGCTGCTTTTCTTCAAATGGAGTGTAATGAAAAGCTTGGTGTGTAGATGAGTGGATGCAGATATTACTTTTTTAACTGAGAAATAAAATTTGCTTTCCCTCTCCGCTACCTTTGAGAAGATAAATTAAACTCCAAAACAGTGCCGCTATTTTACACAGGAGAAATAGATTCTGCTTCATATGCTCAGGCTCTTTAGACGTAAAGGCTGAGTACTCCAGGTTGGTTTGTTGTTTTTTAAAAAATATGTCAAATTGAATGATAATTAGAAGTGTGTGCAATTTGTTTATTAATATTTGTGGGAACAGGGAGAGAATCTTCTGATCTAAGAGCTTAGGTAATGTCCATAGAGACTTTACAGAACATATATTCAATATTACTATTTTTATGAACAGTGCACATAAAATGTAATGTGCAAACAGGTTGGTTTACTACAGCATCACTAACAAAAATTATACAGCAGAATCAACAAACTTTCCATCCACCATCTGATTTAGCAAATTAAACTTGTTCCCCTGTTCCATGTAGGAACCCAAATTAAAGCATCCATAAAAGATTCCTGTCCAGCCTTTTTCAAGTATACCCAATAAAGAGAACCTACCTCCTCTCCAGATAATTGCTTCCATTATCAAACTGCTCTGATTGTACTATTAGGAACAATACAGTAATATCATTTAGTCACCGTTTCCAAAATCATTACACAAGTAGACAGCTGCATTCTCAAGACATTTCTTTATTAGTGATTTAAAGCAAGTTCCAGAGACATCCAACTATTGTATTAATACATCTAAATAAGAAAAGGCTTTATATCACTTCAACAATGACTAGTGAATGTAAGAAGATGCTATAAAACACTAGTGAGGAAATGGCCTGGGTCTTTGTGAAGTGACTTGCATTTGCTTCATCAAAGTATTTCTTGCCACAGAAGCCAGGTAAATAGAGATCCACATATATCTTGTTGAACAATTCAGGTGACCTCAAAGTTGCTTCAAACCAGAGCTGCTGGAGAAGGATTCTTCTCAGCCTTCTCCTCTAGGGTGGCTGAAGAGCTTTGAGGTGGATCCTTTGGGACTGCCCACAGCATGTTGAGTACTGCATCAACTAGATGGCCTCTAGTGCACCTTAAGTTATTCCAGGCAGTCCTACACCATATTGCTAAAGGTGCTGAGCTTGGATGCATTTCAATCAGTGCTGTGAATGAAAAGTCCTGTTAGCCTTCTGTAGAAAGGGACTCAGAAAGCTGATAGGACCTCCATAGCAGAGAGAGGCAAGCAACGCGGAAACATTTTGCTTTGTGAAGCAGCTTCAAGGGGGTGCTTTGTTCAAACCTTTGTCAAAGGAAATGGCTCCCTTGAAGTTTTACAAAATGTGCTTTTATTCACAGCTACATTTTGATAAAGTGATGACTTGCCTGTCTCACCCGAGGATTTTTTTTCAAAGAGCACCCAGGAAGAGATAGTAGGAGAGAGTTTAAATCTCCAGATCAAATAGTTAGGCTTGTACTCCAATGAGTTGCTGGTCTACTCACTAATCTGCTTCACTGCCCATTATCCAAATGTATTAGCACCACAGTTTTCAGAATTTTAAAATTATTTCCTGGGACTCTAGATAATTCTTAAAAGAGATGAGTTACTTTGCCAATGTGCTTTGAGTAAAATTTACAGCCATTTTTTCTCCAGGGATATGCAAGATGGGCATTATTTGTCTTCATAGAGCACTTTGCACACAGAAATAATTTTCTTTGTTCAGCTGAGGAGGCAAGAGATTCCTCACTGAGATGCTTTGAATCCCCGTGAACTGCCGAATGAAGCAAAGCTATGTAACCACATCACTTTGGTCTTAGGAGCAGGGGCAGTTTAGCTATATAAATAAAAATGTAAATGTTCGTTTGTTCAAAATCTTAAATCTCCGAAAGTTCTTCACCGATTGCTTTGAAATTTTGACATGACGTTGTATTTGAATATGCGCATGTTTTTATATACCTATATTATATAGATGTCACACCTGTGACAGGTAACATGTTTTTTGTGAAAAACAGGCCATCTGTTGGACGTAAAAGCAACACACACTATACTAAATGTGTTACGATTCCATTTCAATGTTTCTGATTTACGATCCATTTACAATTTCCACATTTCAAATATAAATCGCACATGGCTGAAGATATGTTCCGTCGAATAAACAAGGAAAATTCAAATATGAACATGCATTTCACAGAAGAATTCTACAACGAAGCATTGATAATGATTGAAGATTTCTGCTTAGAAATCACGAACACAGTTCTCAATCAATTGGGAATGTCATCACCAAATCGATCTGCTGCTGCTTCGTTTGATGTAGAATTGCATCCTGAACAAAATTACAACATGGGTGATCACCAGACTGCGCCACAGCAACGCGTGACCGGGTACAGCTAGTGAAACATAAAATGTTAAAGTGAAACACTTTTCAAAAATGTTTATAACGGTTAAAAATTGTTTACCTTCCTTTGCTTATATATTGTATGAGGATCAGATCAGGGGTGGGTTCCAAATTTTTTTACTACCATTCTGTGGGCGTGGCTTAATTTTGTGGGTGTGGCTTATTTTTGTGGGAGCGTCTTGACAGTCATGTGACCGGGTGGGAGTGGCTTGGCAGTCATGTGACTGGGTGGGGGTGGCTTGGTGATCATGTGACTGGGTGGTCATGTGACTGGGTGGGCATGGCCAACTTGACGTCACTCACGTCAAGGGTTAGGGTTAGGGTTAGGGTGTCTGGCCTCTCCTCGCCTCAAAGGCCTCAACGAGATACAATTTCCCTATCTATTTACTACTACTGAACATCCAAAATATACTATTTAATCCTACTGTATGTATATATGCCATATGTGTACATACATATTACACACAGGCACACAAAAATAGACATTATCTGTA
>QLTV01001313.1:1662408-1672888 GCA_003457575.1 Thermophis baileyi
CCGTCCCACCTGCCAGAAATGAGTCTTTGTGAGACTCGTCGCGCCACTGCCGCCTTGTGGAGCAGGACTCTGCAAGGCTTGTTGTGCTGTTGCATGCATGAATGGCAGCACTACCGCAAGGTTTGATATACCAGCGCAGCCGTGAGCAGCAGGACGCCAGCTGTGCTGGTATGATGAAGCTCGTGGCAGTCCTACAGTTCATGCATGCAACGGCACAACAAGCCTTGCAGAGTCCTGCTGCATGAGGCGGTGGCGGCGGGCCAGCCATTCGGCCGGCACCAAGAACAGGGAGGGGAGGCGGTGCGATGGGCTCACCGCCTACTGCACCCCCAAAATAATAAGCCCCCCCGATAATAAGGCCGAGGCCATATTTGGGGGGTCAAAAAAATATAAGCCCCTGTCTTATTTTCGGGGAAACACGGTAGCATATTAACCACTGAAGCTGACTCAGAAGAGTTACACTTCAATAGAGAAAAGACCTTAAAAATTCATGTTCTTCTTCTCAAGCTAAGTTACTTAAACTACTATACTAAGAATGATACATGAGGCAAAGTCAACACACATGGGAACAGTAAAGATATAAATCACAAGTGCCTTGGTAGTAATATATATGGATCGATTGTCTGGAAATTTCCAGAATAATGTAGTCCTGAGACCATAGAAAGCCTTAGCTAGTCAATCTAGAATTTTTATTGTAGACACAATACTGGGATTGATGGCCAGTTTAACTTGATACAGATTCTGTTCTGTAGAACTTACCCCAAATAATTTTTAACAGCAGTTCAAATAAGACACTCCATTATATGAGGGCTATGTACCCAGGTATTATATATCAGGTCTATTAATGAATACCTCGTTTGGAAGTTCATCATTCATGATTGACTGTGATGCTGGAACACTAGGTACCTTCCGGAAATGGAAAAGAAGGGCTGGTTCACAAAGACAGATATATTCATGTAAAGCATGATACAAAAAAGATCAGTCAGCTCAAGAACTGCACCTGGCTTTGCAGAATATGCTAAGAGCTGGTTTCCCAAAATCGGCTGGGCAAGGTTCTATATGTACTGTATATATATTATGAAGGGATTCAGGAGTTCTAAGGGATAAATGCATTCCTTAAACACTAATAAGCCTTAAGGTACCCATATTACCTCTTAATCCTTTTTCCAATATGTTAAAAAGTTTAAAAGTTTCACTTCCCTGCACTTCTGGGGGAGGTATGATGAACTGAATATGAAGTGAAGACAGAAGGTTTCCCACTTGTGCCACAGAGAAAGAAACCTCAGGACATTGATTTTCTATGGGTTTGAGTGCCAGGACTGACAGGATTAGTCATTTTATTCTCAACTGCAGCACAGACCTTTAAAGAACAAATTTCACTTTCACGTTCTGAAGTTGCTTATTAGCTATTTCTAAGTTATAGGAAACCTTTGGAATAACAAGTTTAAAAATGCAGGATGAGTCTGCATTTAATTCTGAATGAAAGGAAATTTAATCATAAGCTTAAGAATTTAAAGACTGAAACAGCAAAAAGCTAAATAAGTACAAATAGCTTCTCATGGGAAATAGTTCCTGTTTTGGTTTTTACAAGACATACGGTAGGTACAGGATTTCATGATTTCAAAAACTGGATACTAGAGGTGATTAAAGATTTTAAATTGTTCTGTTTCAAGGTTGCTCACATGCACACGCACACATATACTCAGAAACAAAAAGGTTTATTACAATTTAGGCAGATTACAGCAAACAAGAATGTGATTTAAATGCTTAGCAAAAGTCCTTACTTGGAGAGAGGTGAATATAGTCCAAATATGTTCCAAAAGTCATAGGATGCCAAATCAAGTAATCAGCCAAATCAAAGATCAGGGATCACAAACAAAAAGCAGGAACGTGGGATGATTTCTATGCCAGTCACTTTGAAAAAATATGAATTCACCTAACATGGAGTTTTCCAAGCAGGCTGGAAGTAGGTCTGAGAGAGGGAAATTCAAACAGATAAATCAAAGTCCTGGATGACCTGATCAGGTGTTTTCTATATCATTCCAATTGTACTATGGAAACTGACATATGAGAAAAGCAGGCTGGAATGTGGATTCATATAAGCTTTGGTCTGCTCAGGGAGGAATAATCTAACTAGGGAAAGGAAGTCTGAATCCATCTCAGTGACAGTGCCACAAAGCCAGCTGAGGACAATGCCAGCAGCGAGGACCAATATTGCTACTAATCTGAACAGAATTTGTCCTCTCTGCTGTGTCCTTCAACCACTAAAAATGGAGTATGGCAGCTTTTATTACTACTACAATTTTCCTTTTCCAAGTGTATCTATTTTTACCTTGATGCTTCACTAGATATGATTTTACATTATTGCTGTTTGTGGTTAATTTGTTTTTGAGGGGTCCTTGGTGCTCTCTGAGCTTGCTTGTTTTCTTGCAGATGTTTCATTACCCAAACTAGGTAACATCATCAGTGCTAATGATGTTACCTAGTTTGGGTAATGAAACGTCTGCAAGAAAACAAGCAAGCTCAGAGAACACCAAGGACTCCTCATGTCAACCCTGAGCTACAAATATTCCCCTTTAATTTGTTTTTGTTTGCTTATTTGTCTTTATACTGCTAAATTTCAAGAACTGCCATGAAATACGCTTTTCCAATCATTGATGGTTGTTATATACTACCAAAAATTTTAGGAATAAAAATGATTAATTCTACTTTCTTTATTCCTGTTTCTTTCACATTACAAGACCAACACAAACATATTTCTAGAGATAGTGTGTAATAAAATGCCTAATAATGGGAAAAGGGGACTATTAGCAAATTAGTAATAACATTGCTAATTTAATCAATTAATAATAGTAAAGGAAACATCTGAAAATACCACATTGTATTTGTAATTTCATGTCATTTAGTTTGATGTTACTATCAAATATAGCTAGTGAAACCCAGATATGTTTTCTGGGTTTTTCTCTCTGTATTAATTATTGTCAGTAGAATAAATCAGGAGCTTGTTTTACACAAGAGCACATACTCTCCTTTAAAGCAAATGTCTATTTCTTCTTTCTGGGGGCACTTATTTAAAAGCATATGATGAAATGTCAACATGAATTAGGAAAAATAACATTCTCTATCAGACACTAGGTACCTATTAAAAATGAACTCCATAAATAGGTCAATTGGTCAAGAGATGAGAGGAATGTTACTGGTTGATTGATCTCTTGAATATATCTTCATAGAATCTTGCCAACAGTTATACATCCTTAAAATCTATTTTTAGAGGGCTGCAACATTAGTGCAACTATGGACTATGATCTAGCATTCTAATTTAGCAGCATGACAGCCAAGTTCTTATGCTTATTTGTGGAATAGGAAGAACTTTAAAAAGCAGAAAGGACACATTATTAATACCAAAACCGGAGTTTATAAAACATTCTTGTTCCTCACTTAGATCATGGACTTTCAAATGGTTTTTATAAAATTACTTTCCCCTAATACTGTTGATAAAGAAAATGCTTTTGTCTAGAAATCCACCAAATACTATGAGATCTGAAGGGTCAAAGTGCAAAGATGGCTTGTTGTTGTAGGCTTGTTTATAGGAAAATACTCTAGATGTACAGTAGCTGTTCCTGAAAATGCCTGCAACAAGATGTATTTAAAAGAAATGATAGACTACAATTTAGATGTATCTGTTTGAGAAAGGATTTATAAAAAATAAATTGGCCACATGGCTTTGACTTCCAGAGCTGTAGTTCTATTACATGTGAATGGCAACTGAGCATTTGGCTTATTTACCAAAAATGTTGTCACATTAATCTGAAGGACTTTCCATTTTACAGACAAATGGTTATGAAAGACTTTATAGAAAATAGCAGTGTCAAAAATGTTATAGTATGTGATTCACTAAATCAAACACATTACATTAGAGTTACAAGATAGCTCAGCAGAGGAAGATTAAACCTCAGTCCTGTGACTTTGAGCTTGTTTGGATGTTCTAACAAGGGAGTGCAACTATTATATACCCTTGACCAAAGATTGGTATACCTCTTCCAAATGAGATGGTTGTCCTTTTCCATTAACTCTTGAATAAGCTCTTTTATTTCAGTACACATTCAGATTTCATTGCAAAGAAGATGGTAGGCAAGAAATAATCTGGGCCTTCTTGGATGTTGTTAGAGTTGCAGGGTTCCTTACTGGAATAATAATGAACCCTGAATCTCTAACAACATCCAAGGAGGCCAGATTATTTCTCTCTTACCATCTTCTCTGCACTATGATTACTACTATTTTTTTTTCTTCCTCTTGAACACTGAATTCACTGTTTTATAGGATGTGGACACTAAGTTAAAGCCATCCTCTTTGGGGAGATTGACCATTTGCTTTTCTTAATTGGTCAAAATGCTCCATCTGTGATGTCGCAGATCTAGCCAGAAAATCAAACAATTGTTTGGCATCTAAATATATATTCCTCAGGACCTTACAGCAGAATAATAATGATGGATAGTATTACCATATAGAAAGGATTTTATGGGAGAAACCTTTTTGAGAAAAACATGTGAATTCTGTCTATTCAAAGATCTCAGCATGGAGACAATAGATCTTTATTTGGTTTTGTTGTGTGATAGGAATTTATCTCCCAGCCTATGAAAAGTCAGAACACCTTTCAGCATCTGTTTTTCTAGCTAATTGAAATAGATAGGTCCAATCCCCAAAACTGCCACAGGGAATAAAGTCTAAGAATATGGAATTGTCCTTAGTTCCAATGAAATCAGTAGAACACATTACAGAGAGTGAGGAAAAAAAGGTTGGAAACACCTAGGAGAAATGTAAGTCAAATATTCCACATCAATAGAATACATTTAATTGCTTCCCTGCCCATTATGTATTTTTATTGCTTGCTGTCTGCATGGTTCTTGGCCCAGAGGAATGCATTTCATGTGATCTTTCCATATATTTGATCCTCAGTTTTGTATAACTGGTTTCCCATAAGCCAAACCTGATGGGGATTTGTGCGCAGCTTTCACAACATCAGGGATTCTGGCAGAGTTGTCTGCTTTTCATGGGTCACTTGCCTCCAAAGTAGTTCCAAATGAAACAAAAGGCTGCTGGATAATTGGAGACCATCCTTTGTGTTTGACGATCCCATTAGCTCCTGTAGAGAATGCCAGCCTGTGATTCTCAGGTACCTCTTCCTTGATTGATGCCCATTTGCATTCTGCACAGAGGCTGCAGAGCTATTATGTGAGGCTGTTTGTTACGCAGAGCCCAATTAATGAAAGGTTAGGATGCAATTAAAAACCATAAAGTGCTCTTTATCTCTGGATGAGGTTTATCTGACTACTTGAAAACTCTGCACATCTATATGAAGATGTTCTTAAAGGCTGAAGCATATTTTTTCTGTCTGTAGCTCTCTTGTTATGTACATGTTTGGTTTTCTGGAAGAGGTGAAATGGGAAGGTAGACTCAAATCAAAGGCTAATTTATTGGCACTCATGCTTTGTATATATGTTATCAGGTTTTCTGAACCTGAAGGACACAGTATGTCAATAATGTTTTCAATCTCACACATAGGCTGTCAGGAGTAATGTCAACCTTAGCTACCAGTATGCATCCAAGGGAAAGTAGCCCATTTGGGTTTAGTACAATGGAATCACAGAAAGAAGTAACACACACGAACACGCTAGTGAGCAAACAAACAAAAAAACATCTAGTTTCAATCCACTTCCTTGGATACAAAATTGTTTGTGGATATATTATTCCTTAGCTGGGGAAGAATACTCCTGGCCTGTGCATAAAAAAAAACCTACTAGAAGAAGCCAGGGTGAATAAATTGTTAGAATACAACTTTGTATGTACTGGCTCTCTGAACCTATAAACCTAATGACCACTACTACCGATTCTGCATTTTACATCATTCCTTATCTAAAAGACCTACTTTGCCCATCATTATCTATTCCTATTGGTCAGACATTCATGGGTCTTCCATTTCTTCCTCTCTTAGTTCAGTCTTTTTTTTTTCCTGAGTCTCTTCCTCCATAATGGAGGAGAGCATACTACAGGTTCTTAACTCTTGTCATACCTAGGTTACTCAGGCTTTCCTGCCACCATTTTATTTCATGTTATCTTTAATTTTCTTGCACAAAAGCACCAGCTTCAAGAATATTTTCTTCGACAAGTCATTTCCCTAATTTTAATGGTTTTCCCCCCTCTATATCTTCTTTCTAAACTATAAATCTACTTGCTATCCAACACAATTCTCTCTCCCCCCCCCATGCATCTTACAAAGATTATTATGTAAACATCCAGGATCTCCACACAAAGTTCATGGTCTACCCCCATTTTTTGTACATGTTAAGTTATAAGCTGACACTGTGTTCAACGGGGGTGGGGGGGGAAACAAATATAAAGATGTTGTCTCCTATCACATTTTTTTCTTATTGCCTGGTTATACTAAGCATATTTTTCTACAGTGTTGTGTGTCTTTTTGACATCTGTTATTAAACTGCCTGACCTTTTTCAAGAGAGGGGAGAAAAATGAGTGAATAAATTAGATGCCAAAGTAAATCTCATAGAGCTTTTCCATGTGTCAGTAGTGAGAGGGGAGAGCATAAGTCTGGAAAACCATCTCATATCAAGGGTCACAGATACCAGCTGTTGCCTTTATGGAGTGTGTGTTGAATTGTATGCTCACAGGGACTAATACTGAATCAATGAAATTTCTCCCAGTCTAAGCCTTCTATAAAAGGCACCTGTTCTTTAAAAAAAAAGGGGGGGGGGTAAATGACCTTCAAAGAGAAGGAGAAGGTTCTTTGTAGCCATTTAATAAATGTCTATCAGAATTATTTTAGAGGGCTGTCAAGCATACAGAAAGAGCAACTGCTGTCTTGGCATGGTCTACCACCATACCATTTCCCCCTTTATTGTGTTAGTTTTCTATTTGTTTTCATGAATAGCAATAGCAATAGCACTTAGACTTATATACCGCTTTACAGTGCTTTACAGCCCTCTCTAAGCGGTTTACAGAGTTAGCATATTGCCCCCAACAATCTGGGTCCTCATTTTACCCACCTCGGAAGGATGGAAGGCTGAGTCAACCTTGAGCCGGTGAGATTTGAACCGCCGAACTGCAGCTAGCAGTCAGCTGAAGTAGCCTGCAGTGCTGCACTCTAACCACTGCGCCACTTTGGCTCTTTTATGAAGTCTTTTATGAAATGGAACATTTACAAATAGCCTGATCTACTATCTCATTCCACTACACCTGGAAAGACAAGTCAATTCTTTTTCTGTCTTGTATATTATTTGGAGAAAGAAATTTCAGGGGTATCTGAAATAGCTTCAAATAACTCATTGAGTAGGCCAATGATTTGCAAGATGACCATGCACTATATCTGAACTGCATGCCTTATAAAACAGTGTTTAAACTGTAGGGAAACAAGATACTGCTTGTTACTTTAAGTTTTTTTTTTAATGTTCATTATGCGGAATAATTAAAAGGAATACTGATATCAGGACCTGGAAAAATTTGAGTTCAAAAAAGTCATGGGAAATTATTTTAATATATGATCACAGCAGTGAGATTACTGTATGCATAAAGATGGGAAGATCTGACTACTATCAGTTATAGAGGAATGGTTGATGAAGTTGAGAGATTTTGCTAAAATCGATAAATTAACTTATCAATTAAAATTAACACTTTACTTATTAGAGTAAAGAGATTATCTAAATTTATTGCTGGCTAGAAGCCTTCTGGGCTTTTTTTGTAAAATGTGACTTTTGATGATTAAACAGGATAGATTATAGAAAGACGAGTAATATCATGCAACTTTAGAGAGAGGTTAAATATGAAATAATAGAAAATACTTGTAGCTCGAGTTTCAGGTTTTGGCAGTGGTTTGCTCTCCAAGCTTGTTTCAATTTACTTTCTGAACGTTTCATTACCAGACTAGGTAACATCAGCAGCAGGATTTTCTTGTCCTATTCTCCTTAGTTTATAAATGTCTTGCGTGCCAGTATGGTTAGTTGGTTGTGATTGGTTGTTCATTTGGAACTATATTTAAATTAGTATTTACCGTACTAAGACGCACTTCCCCCCTTAAAAGTGAGTGAAAATGTGTGTCTTATACACTGAATGTTGCTGAAGCCCCGCCCACCTGCCAGCCCCCACCCTTCAGCTGTTTTCAGCCTCTGCGCGTCGCATTTTCAGCCTCTGCCCGCCCCATTTTTGGCCTCCCCACATCGCATTTTTGGCCAGTTCCAGGTGGCGGGGATCGGCGGCGGCGAATGGGCCGTGCCGAACGGGCTGCGGCCGCGCCGAACAAACCATGGCAAATGGGCAGTGGCAAATGGGCTGCATCGAATGGACTGCATCGTCGTCAAATGGGCTGCAGCGGCGTTAAACAGGCCGCAGTGGTGGCAAACAGGCCACGGCAAATGGGCCACGGCAAATGGGCGGCAAATGGGCGGCGGCAAATGGGCCGTGGCAAATGGGCCAGATGAATACCAGATGGATGCTGAGAGGCAAAGGCAGATTTTTTTTTTCTTGTTTTCCTCTCCCAAAAAGGTAGGTGCGTTTTATAGTCCGGAGCATCTTATACTCTGAAAAATACGGAATAACTTCTATGAAGAATATTGCAAGCCACTTCTTTATACTTTTTCCTTTCTTTTCTTTTATTCTTTAACTTTTTTTCCTTTTCTTGAACCATTTGCTTTTTCTTTGATTTCTTTTTTCTTCCTTACTTTCTTTTAGTTTGTGTTAGCTTTTATCTTCCAGTTTAAAAGTTTTAATAAAAATGATATAGAGAAAGTTTTGAATTCAGGCCAGATCATGTGTCAAATTCCAAGAAACAAATACCATGCCAGTCCAAAAGTGAAGTGAAGTTAGTATTCAGCTAGTGATCACATCCTCAGCGCTTCATCAAAGGTTGAGTTTAAAGATTCAATTCAAAATGCTAGTTATTAATAAACTTCATTGGGTATGACATTGGTCTACTTACGTTTGTTATCTAATTGATCCCTTTCTTCCAGCATATTAAAAAATGAAAATGCAGAGCTTGAGCTTCTTGAAGAAAGGAAAAGATATAAGAAGAAAATTAATCACAGAATCCCTTGGCAAATGTTTGTATTGAACACATGGTGCACTTCTATTGATGACTATCCATCCTCCTCCATGATGATAATGCGTTACATATTTTGTTAGTATGCCAAGGTTGATGATAAATGTGGGTGAAACACAGTGCCAGGATTCTATACTGTTTTCCTTGTCCTCAATGCTGAACTGCTCCTGTTGCTAGTTCAGTCACAGAAAATAAATGAAAAATGCTGCCCACTCCTCGAGCGTTGGAGTATGTATGTATGGCAATATGAATAAGGGAATGTGTGCATAAGGATATGAAAATATTCAATTCAGAATTTCAATTGGAAGATAATTAGATCAAATCAAATTGTTTTCCAAACTGTCTTGGCAAGTCAGTCTGGATGTCAGGCACAAGCAACCAGGAACAGGAATTGAGTTCAAAGCACTAAAGTTTATTTCATGCTATCTATACACAAGAATCTGATCTGATCTGATTCAAGGGGGTCTGGACTTAGGTCTCTTGTGGAAGTGTAGCGAAACTGATGGTGCATTTGACCCCTCTCTCCGGTTCAGCCTGTTCATCTCCTACATTGAATAGACAATTGGATGCCTTCACATTAATTTGGATGATTCAGTGCATTTTTTAGAAATATTTTTCATAAATCAATTCAAAATTCTGAATTTTATTTGATTACTTTTCGAAATTAGTTTTTTTTCCTAATTCATATATTTTTATATGATTCTACATACATCTATATACACATCTATATATGTATTTTCATGCCTAATTCTTTGACAATCATTTTATCCATTCCATTATCCATTCCATAGTAATTATGTATTACTATGCAAACTAACAAATATTAGAGAACATATGCAGCAAAGTTCCACACTCTGTGCAATAACACTTTTGCACAACCCATCTCTTCATTGTTGCTCATATACATTGTCTCAAAGGTAATATCTTTAAAGACTTATAGAATATTTTTGCATTAAAGTTGAAGAAGATTCTAGTTACTCTAAGTTGGGCCTGAAGCAAGGGTGAAATACTACCGGTTCGGGCCGATTTGCCCGAACCGGTAGTAAAAAATGCTACTGGTTCACAGAACTGGTAGTAAAAAATATTAAAAAAAGTTAAAAAAAAAACCTTCTGACGATCGCGCGTCGTACAGCTGATCTTCAGAATCCCCCCCCCGAAGCCTGCTAGGCCAAAAACAGGGGGGGGGTGTAGGCCAAAAAAGGGGGGTGGGGGATCTGTTTTTTCTCATAGCAGGAATCCCCCCCCCCTGAAGCCTGCTAGGCCAAAAATGGGGTGTGGGGTGTGGAAAGAAAGAAAGAAAGAAGAAAGAAAGAAAGAAAGAAAGAAAGAAAGAAAGAAAGAAAGAAAGAGAGAGAGAGAGAAAGAGAGAAAGAGAG
>QLTV01001313.1:1694828-1710079 GCA_003457575.1 Thermophis baileyi
CCTCCCTCCCTCTGTTCTATACAGTCTACTTGTAAAATAAATCTTAATTTTCAGGCAGATATAAAGTAGGTATGACTAATGTAATAATTTATTAGAATTCATTCATGTACAACATTAATTGCATTGAAGAATACATTTAGTGAAACCTAGAGATATAACATATCCCTGACAGAATATCAAATACACATTAATATACGGTATTTTATGAGGGAGTTGAACATTAATTTTGCAGGAAAGCTAAATCATTCTCTTAATACGAAACATAAACTGTCACTTTCTTGGCTCCATATTTTGCCTGCCTTCATATTCTGACAACTGAAATTGGATTCAGGGTTAGCCTTAGGTATTATTAAAACACCACACTCAATCCACCAAGCAAGACACCATTCATTTTGATCAGTTCTTGCAAATGTTTGTTATAATACATTGCACTGTTCATATAATTTCCATCATAACTTTAGGCCATTTGCAGGTAAGCTCATGGGAGGGATCAACTCCAGAATGTGAAAAATAGGTTGCACAGCTCAATGAAATCCTTGGAAAGAGGAAAAAAATTATAGGACCATGGGTTACAACAAATGCCAGTTTGATGTACAATATGCAGAATTTTAAATCTATAGCTATAGATCATTAAAGCAATCCACCACATGCAGAGAAAATGACACTCTTGTTCTGCTGCAAAGGTATGTTTAATACACATTTTTGTATATAAATCACTTGCTGTTCTCTGAAACTATTCCAAGCATTTGCTTCGTCACCTTATAAAAAGAGCAGCTTAACAGAGAGCAGTGAAACCTCAGCTACCCCCTCCCTACAAATAAGATGACTAAATCAATGATGTGCTAATTTAAGTAATTACTATGGCAACTGTTTATATGACACATACTATTTGTTAGAGCCTTAAAAGATCCAGGATCCTCTTACAAAGCAGAAAGTCTGTCACAGGCAGAATTTGAGAAAGTTCTGCTTTATCTTTATGCTGTAGAAGTGTTCAAGAATGCAACTCTGGGCAACGTCATGGATGTATCCATAATTTTCTTGACATTACTACAGATGTTATTTGCCATTGCCATATTCCAGCATGCTTTTTCAGCTTCTCTAGATTCCTATGGTTCCCCCATCCAAGTAGTAACCAAATCCAACCTTTCTTCATTTCCATGCCCAAGGTTAGGGAAATGTTACTGTCTGGTGAGATGCTATATTGTTAGGATGATCAATGTTGGCTCTTGATGACCATATAGACAAACCTTTTCTGGGATGATCTGTCCCCAACTTCGCCCCTCAAGTCTTTCACTCTTTGCTGCTAAAGTTGATCCAATGCTTGTTCTGCTATTGTTTTCTTTCCTTCTATCTTTCCCAGCATTCTCGAGAGAGCTGGGTCTCCACACAATATGTCTGAAATATGAAATATGAACCTAGTCGGAGTTAGAACTCATTCTAATGAGAGACTCTTTGTATTCTGAACCAATGTCTGGTCAAAGTGATGAACAGATGAGGGTCAATTATCTGAGACTGAATAGGAGATGAAAACTTGTGAGTTTTTCTGGTACAAGACATGTAATAAGACATTAATAATTAACAGGACTGCACTCCCTCAGAATAGCATGTACATAGTTTTAGGATGTTCCTAGAATCCTTGCTATCATTGGAGGCCAAAGTGTTCTTTATGATGAGGAATACCTGCTACAACTTTCAGTTGATGTGCTAATGACACAGCAACTTATTATTTTCACATACCAGTAAGCTAATATGTAGAAGATGCATTTTTTGTGAGCCTACTGAGAACTTTGGAAACCAAAGATGGTACAGAATATGGCAACCTAATTGTTGAGTGGTATATCTAGTTGTGTAAATGTTTAGCTCTGAAGCAATTGCATTGCCTGCTAATTATATGAGTTATTTGTGAAAATGATAAAGGCAGAATATAAATAAATTAAAAAATACTAAGCTAGGTACGTGTTGTTTATGAAATATACACAGTCCAATTGCATGAACTTAAACAGCAGAATGCCATCTAGTGGTTATTTTTATGGTATTTGTAGTCCTTAGTGCTCTCTGAGGTTGCTTGATTATATTTATTCCATTACCAGATTAGAAATAGTAGCAAAGTGGATAGTATTTCTCTGTGATCATTTCTTATAGAGTGCTTTCTCTCCCAAAATTCACAAAACACAAATATGTTTGTTATAAATATGAATTCTTTTGCCTTTATCCTGCTTTTCGTTCCTTTTCTATATATGTGTTTATTTATGTTTTGTGTTGTATATTGTCATGTATTTTTATGTGAATTTTATATGTTTAAATGGTTCCAAAATGTTTTTAGGTAAGACTGCTATGCAATATAATAATAATGGCAGAAATGGTGGAGAAAAGGGCAAGGAAGAACAAGAATTGGTCAGCAATAGTGAAGATTAATTGCATGGTTTTTGGTTGAAACATCTGGTCTACATCCACACATTGCCAAGCAGTTTAATAACATACTGCAAGGAGGTGAAATTGAATATGGGTTAACATCTGGCAAAACCTACCTGATAATGAAAGATCCAACAAAAGAGGCAGCACCAGGCAACTTCAGGCCAATTACCTGCTAACCAATAACTTTCAAATGCTACTTGTGGTAGCTGATGCTATCTAATAGCATCTTGCTGAAAACAAGCTCTTTCTATCTGAGCAGAAAGGAAACTGCCCAAACAGCAAAGGAACTAAAGATCAGCTCCTAATTGACAAGATAATTTTTGAAAACTGCAAAAGAAGGAAGACCAACTGGAATGTAGCTTGGATAGATTACAAGAAGGTATTTGACCCTGCCACATGACTTAATAATCAGGTGCCTAGAAATAACAGGAGTCAGTAAAAAGATCAGAAGCTTTGTGCAAAGATCAATGGCACAATGGAAGACATAATTGTTGGACAATGGTGATAGATTGGGAGAGGTTAATATCAAGAAAGGATTCTTTCAAAGAGAGTTACACTCACCACTACTGTTTGTCTTTGCACTGATTCCTCTGCCAACAATACTGAACAAATCAGGCCATGATTATCAAACATCAAATACATCTGCCAGGCTATCTCACCTCTTATACATGGGCAATCTGATGCTGTATGGAAAAACACTATCTGAAATAGAATTGCTGCTGAATACTGTCTGCATAAATAGTGAAGATATTGCCATGGAGATTGGATCAGACTAATGTGTCACCCTCACCATCAACAGGCAAAAAATAGTGGAGACTAAAGGAATCAAGATACTTTATAGAAATAACATCAGGAATCTGGATTGCTACAAATGCCTGGGTATCATTTAAGTTAACAATATCAAGCACACTGATGTCAAGGTTAGAAGTGAATACATCATAACAGTAAAGAAGATCTTAAAGTTTAAATTTTGTGGAAGAAATATCATCAAGGCAATTAACACCTGGCCAATTCCAGTCATCAAACACACAGCTGAAATAGTGGACTGGACTAAAGCAGAACTAAAAGACCTAGATAGGAAGAGTGGAAAAATAATGACAATGAACCAAGGGAAACTACAAAGCATATCCATAATGGTGATGTATGACTTCTTAAAATGAGTAAATTGGTAGTTGAAAGGAAAAGTCAAGAGGGTAAAAACTCTCCAGTATGTTTGGGGAATTAATCAAAATCACAATAATAGCAGCTCAGTTAGACTAGTATGCCATAGGTCAGTAAAAGATACAAGATACAGCAAGACACAAGAGATTGCCATGACTATAGCAACAGATTAATTTGCCTTACATCAGAGGTCTTCAAACTTGGCAACTTTAAGACTTGTGGACTTCAACTCCCAGAATTCTCCAGCCAGCATAGCTGGCTGGAGAATTCTGGGAGTTGAAGTCCACAAGTCTTAAAGTTGCCAAGTTTGGGGACCCCTGCCTTACATCATTAGTACTGATATTTCAGCCTACAACAAGGAGCTTCTTTTAAAATAATGAGATTGGAAAAGTTCCTATAAACCCTTTTTAATTTAGTTACTTTTTCCAAGGAGAAAAAAGGACAATAATCCCACATGCCTTGTAATATTCACTTAGCTTTGGGCATGATGAAAAAAGTAGAAATGGAACTATTGATACAGGGTGTCCCAAATGTCTTAGTACAGTTTTAAGCTTTAAGACTATTGGGACACCCTGTATTAATTTCACAACTGGATTTCACTAAATTTGTGTCCTACAGATGTATTGGATTGCAATTATATTTTTCCCAACTAGTATGACATGAGAAAAATGAGAATAGCAATAGCACTAGTGATAGCACTTATATACCACTTCATAGTGCTTATAGCACTCTCTAAGCCCAGGGTCTCAAACTCACGTCGTCACCATATGATGTATTGGGACTTCCCCCCCTTCGCTAAACCGGGCGTGGGCTTGGCCAGCATGTGACGCATCCGGCCCATGGGCCGTGAGTTTGATATCCCTGCTCTAAGCAGTTTACAGAGTCAACATATTTCCACCAACAATCTAGATCCTTATTTTACTGACCTCGGAAGGATGAAAGGCTGAGTCAATCTTGAGCCGATCATGGTCGAATTGCTGGCAGTGAGCAGAATCAGTCTGCAATACTGCATTCTAATCACTACGCCACCGTGGCTCTTTTTTTGATAATGATAATCGCATATATTTGGAGAACATACATTGGAAAATTCTTCCCTAATATCTTCAAATATCTCAAAGCAATTTGACATACCAAGAGGATAACTATAAAGAAAACAAACATATTATATGTAAAATCTGTTTTAAACAGAAGTCTGCTTCCAAACGATATGATTGAAATCATAGAACTGAAACAGAGGCTGAGCTAAATAATTATGCTTTATTTATTTGTTTATTCAATTTCAATTTTATTTACTTGTTTATTCAATTCAACCTCTATAGCCACCCATCTTGGCTTACAATTCCAAGATCTTTAGTACCTTCCTGTCACTGCCATGTAAAAACTGAGCTTCTGACTAATGTCCATGCATTGTTACGTGCAGTTATGTATGACTTGGGGATATGACTGGCAAATTCTTATCTGTCTTTCTCTTTCACTTTGTCTGCCACTGCAAAAAAAAAGGTCATCTATGTGATATAGAATAAGTTGCCTGCAGATATTACAGTTTTGTTCTTGTCTGTCATCAACCCAATGCACTGGTCTGTTTGGACATGCAGGCTGCCTTCTCACAGTCAAGATTTTTAACTCTAGTTTGCTGAAAAAGCCATAATAGTTGATTCATACATATACATAATTCTAAACTAAAACCAAAGCACATTATGGCTTACTACTGTTGCTACCTTTTTCTTAGAAGCTAAACACTCAAGGTAGGTAAAGAATTATATATTTTTGAAAGGTCAGTTTCCACAGCTCTCAATATAGGAAATATTCTTCAAATACAAAGAACCTTAAACATTATTACATGAAGCTAACTAAAATTAAGATTTCCACCTCATGAAATTTCAAATTCCCAATATTTGGGGTATAATTTTTAAAATAAAAAAGCATATTGATTCATCAAGGCTTAAACCAAAATACTCCTTCAGAGTAAAGCTGCAAATGAAGTGGCACTTTGTTTTTCTATATCAAGCTGGAAAAGTCACATTGCTTTACCCTGTAACACCAATTTATGCATATTTCCCATTGAGGCACTTTGCTATCTCAGTGCTGAGTGAGGTGCCCTGTTGAGGTGGATCATTGGTGGTTTATGCACAAATACCTGCTGCAATTGTCCCTCCAACAATGATTAGTAGTGGCAGAGTTGACAGTTGAAAGTAGTGTGGGAAGTATACCCCAGGAGGACAGTGCCAGAAACCTCAGAAAACAGTGCCAAGAGACTCAAGCCAGCCCTTCCCCCTTTAAGAAAACCAAGAAGCACCAGCTGAAATGAAAAACTCAGAAAGGCTGTTACAAAAGGAATACTTAAGTAGAGCCATTAAGATAAGGGGAATCAGGCTAAAAATAACTCACCTGGAACTCCCCTTTTCCTCTTTCCTGGCAGAATTAACCCCCAGGATAGGAAAGACAAAGCCCCAGGAACAGCATTAACCCATTAAGGCAGGAAGACAGGATCCAGGGCAATCACTTTAACTAGAGGCACACAAATAAACCCATCAAGCTGCAGGAACTTCAAAGGGGAATTAAGCATAAAAGACTCAGAGTCACACTTCCAAGTCGGCTTGCAACCCAGGAACGCTGAGCCACTTCTGCTTCTTGCCTTCCTTCATGAAAGAATCCCACTTTTCTGGCAGCTGCTTCGGAATTCATTTCTTTTCAGCGTGGTCCATGGTTTTTCACAGCTGGGAACGAACTCAGGAAATTTCTTCCAACAGTGGTATAGAAAAAAAATCCTCATTTGCTTACCAACTCTTTTCTCAAAAGGGGTCTGCCTGCCTGCCTGCCTATCTATCTATTTACCCAATCATCTTTCACAAAACTCGTGTGTGTGTGTGTGTGTGTGTGTGTGTGTGTGTGTGTGTGTGTGTGTGTGTGTGTGTGTGTGTGTGTGTGTGTGTGTGTGTGTGTGTGTGTGTGTGTGTGTGTGTGTGTGTGTGTGTGTGTGTTCTTAAGATAGACATGGTTCATCTATCATGTCAAGCTGTAATGTGATCGTATGTTTTTTCCTTATCATGTTGTGTAGATCCAGTTATTGCCATTTGTATTCAGTAAACAATGGTTGAGCTGTTATTGTCTTCAAGATATCTTGGTAAGCAAATGAGTTCTGGGCTACTGCTATAGCAAAGTAGCAAAGAAACAAATCAGGAAACCATCCTCCTGTCCTTCATCTCTGCCAACTGGATTATCCAATCACTAATGTTTAATGAATGTTTATAGTTATAAAATATCTTTTTGATGAATATCATGCTAATAACTATCGATTCACCTCTGCCAAATTTTTGATTTATAGCAGTTATAATGAAATTAATTTGTTAGATCAAGGGTTTTATACATTCAGTCTGGGTGCAGATGAGAGGAAAAGCTCTATGAATATCACTATATATTTATTACATCATATTTCATTCGAATTCTTTTATTTCCTCAAATTATGATGTGTTTTATAACAGGACATTCCTTTTCATTGTTGGGATAGTTATACTGAAAAGCTATTTGTGAGACAAAATTTGCTGTCATTTTACATCCACCATCAATGTTTTCTGCTGCTTGTTAATATTTTGAAATTGGGAAGGTTTGCCTGGATTGAGAAAAACGGTTCTATTATTTTAGATGTGAATTTGGTTTTATTTCCCAGCATAAAACTATAATAACACTATGCAGAAACTGTATAATTTTAGAAATCCTTCTGCAGAAAGGAATATTTTACACATATGAACAACTTGCCTGAAAAACTTTTCGTTATTTTAGAAGAATGTATTTTATTGAAAACTTAGATTAGTGTTTTTCAAACTTGGCAAATTCAAGATGTGTGGATTTCAACTTCCAGAATTCCACAGCTAGCATTCTTGGAGTTGAAATCTACATATCTGAAAATTGCCAAGTTTGAAAAACACTAATCTAAGTATTCAATGTTCCTGTGCAGGAAGCAAAACAGATAAAAGCACCCAGGAAAAAGAAATGAGGGGTCCTTTATGCTCTCTGAGACTGGTTGTTTTCTTGCAGACATTTCATTACCCAAACTAGGTAACATCATCAGTGCAGTGATGATTAACAACTGATGATGTTACCTAGTTTGAGTAATGACATGACTGCAAGAAAACAATCAAGCTCAGAGACCATGAAGAACCCTTCATTTCAAACCTGAGCTACAGATATTCTCCTTTATTGGAAAAGAAATGGTTTAGCCTTTTCTAGCATGGTGTTAACATATGTCTAAAATGATAGCTATTAATTGCTGGGATTCATATCATAGCATTTGACCATAAGTCACATTAATACTTAGCTCAGGAGCATGGTTTTAATATGTCAACCTTCTAAATCAATAATAATTATCAATAATTGAATCTGTGTGGAAGCCTCCTTCCCATTTACAGTTGAATAAGACATGATAATTTTCTTGTTTATATCATGGCTGTTTGCAATATTGCAACTGCTCCCTGGGACATGCAATGCAGAACAAGCAAGGACCAAACCCTAGGGAGTTTTAAAAGTATAACACCCCCCCCCCACACACACACACACAACTGATCCCTTGGGAACCTCAATTAAGCATCAGGTTACTCATTTGTAATCTAAGAACTCTTTGTGAGATGTATAAACACTCCATAACACTGGAAATTTGATTCAGTTGATTTGGAATTTTAGCCTTCCCAAAACCTACAACACAAAATTTTCCTCACCTTAGCAATAATTAAGCATTAAAATATTACAGCTAGGATTTCTTGAAACACACAGGAAATTAAAATGCGGCATGAATTAATTACATTGTATAACTATATAACTTATAAGATATAATCATATTATATAGTGAAAGACAGAAAATACTAAGCTATCAAAGAAGAGAAAAGAATGGCATCAAAAACCCTATAGAAGAAACAAAAAGATAAAGAACAAACTTTAAAAAAAAACTCTAATAGCAGCTTAACAACTCAACTAAACAAAACTAAATATATCCATATCCAAAAAAATTAATCAAATGCTAAATTGAAGGACTAATTACTGCAAATTAATAACTCAAAAGGCTGCATATTCATCACTCCACAGTAAGACCTTAATAATATTTATTTCTGAGTAAATATTAAGATTGAGCAAAACATTAAAAAAAATAAATAGGAAAGTTTCACATTGTAAAACATGCCTACTGTTCGCTTTTTTTTTAAAAAAAGGGGTGGCTTCAACTGAGGGTTTGCTTGATTTTGAGAGTACCTTGATCTGCCCTCCAAAAAGTTGAAAGCAAATATGATGACCCACGTCCAGAGAGGCTGCAACAAATGGTGGTAAGCAACATATTTAGTTTGCTTCTGTTGGCTTTTGTGATGGGTCATGCCTTCCATGGTTTCTATTTAATAAAAACATTCTTGGTATGGCTTCAACCTTCCAAATATATTGACCAACTATTGTTTGTCTATTGTCTATTCTGATATACCTCTTCATTTGAGGAGATAGAGTGAGAACTTACATACTAAGTTCTACATTTGTTCCTTCAGATGTAGGACAAACTTTCCACTAAGCACTGATGCTGAATTGAAGAGATTCTCTACTGCATTTAATCATCTTCCTACATATGTACAATCAGAACAGAGATAGATGGAAATGACATTGCCCTTCTTCTCCCTGTCTCTTCTCCTTAACATAGTGCACATAAGCTTTAAAAATACCTTTTGAAAGGCTGAATTCTGATCATTTTTATTTCCAATGCAGTATGAGCATGATTTGTACTAAGCAAGAAATGGCTCCCCATAGAAACACATTTTACTTGTAATATCTATAAGAGTATTATTTTGGGAAAGGTGGTGTCCTTTTTCTAAAGGCAGGCAATTAGAGTTGTACAGATGGAGGCTTAAGATATTTCTTTCTATTGTGCAATCAATTTATTTTTGGATTGGGCTCACTATATTAAATTCAGGCTGCTTTTCATGTTGCAAATATTAAACTAGGGCTGAGGTATGAAAAGTGATGCTGATGAAATTTAAAAGTTGGATTATTACCCAAATACTATCTCAAGAGCCCCGGTGGCGCAGTGGTTAGAATGCAGTACTGTAGGCTACTTCTGCTGACGGCTGGCTGCCTGCAATTTGGCAGTTCAAATCTCACCAGGCTCATGGTTGACTCATCCTTCTGAGGTCTGTAAAATGAAGACCCAGATTGTTGGGGGCAATATGCTGACTCTGTAAACCGCTTAGAGAATGCTGTAAAGCACTGTGAAACAGTATATAAGTCTAAATGCTATTGCTATTGCTATCTATCTTTCTATCAACTAGGTTAAAATAGGAAAGCTACACTGACATTATTGGTTTCTTCCTGATGGAATTGGAAGACATTTATTTGAGTTATAACACATAAAATAAGATTGCATAGATAAGCATCCCATTTTAAGAGAAGACATTAGGAAAAGCTATAGCCTACAACTGATCTGTATTCTGTTATCTCCCTTCTTTTGTTTATATCAAGTAAGGAAAGCAAATGTTGAAATCAGCTGTATTGCCTCCTGCACAAACACCATTAAATGAAGGAAAGAACATTTGTGTACTTCCCATTGTTTTCTATGTCATATGTGAACAATAGGATTCCATCCTTTTCAATTGCAAGAAAAGAAATCACATCTCAATTTGCAATTATAAGGAAAGGTAACACATTTGAAGGTTGAACAGGAATATGTTTGAAGTTCTACCTCCTGATTTTTGCATATTAAAAAAAACACTTTTGAATTTGATGGATGTGGTTCAGAGGCATAAAATGTAAAGCCCTAGTGCCTTAAGTCATAAACTTTGAATGGGCACAAGGTCTCAGAAAACAATCATCACGTGCTGGTTGTTAAAGGAACAGGACTGGAAAATATATGACTATGAAATAATTATGCTAACTATGCTTTAAGTATATAATATTTAGTGTAATTAATTAATTACATTTTCATCCTTAAACTATCCATAACTTTCTAGATAAGTTTTCTGGAGTGCAAATATGGTTCTGCCCTGGAAAAAGTGCTTCTGTGATTCAGTCTTCCACTAGTCATGCCATTCAAGGCAATCTGATCTTAAAGGTCCCTAAGAAAAGAACATGAAGCCATTCTGTTCTCTTTGTTGCTCTCCAGAATTTACATGTAATGGCACACTACCTCTGCACACGGACTCCTCTATAGTCATTAAGTAGGACATGAAATAGGAAACATAGACTTACATTTCTCATACCTCATTTATTTTCTTAATATGGGACTAATCAATGATTAATCAGATCTAAATCTATTCAACTAAAGAACATTACATCTCAGAGAATTTTAAGTGGTGTAAAAGTATGCATATGTATGTAATGGACTGTATACTCCGTTGATATTGCATTAAAAAATCTGCTAGTGTGAATTAATGTAGAGTGAACATTGTATCCTTAAACCCTACTGCATACAGTATCTCACAACATTCAATTACCATAAAAGATGAAACAAAACAACTTGCAGCTTCTCAAACTAGCAGATTATGCTGCAATCCTGCCTTTTGGCTCACTTTACAAATAATTCTTTCTCTTGACAAAAATAATATAACTGACTTTTAAACTCTACTTTTGAAAGCAACCAATGTGAAGCAATATCTTGAGAAACTTTTCAAGAAAAGAAATATTCTTAAGTCAAAAACTATCTTCAGTAATAAGGTCAATTTGCTATCTTAGACATACTGAAAAACCAATCTGAACCACGAATAAGATTCAAAATTGAGGTTAATATGCAGTTTTGTTTTATTGTTCTTAAAAGAGGAAATGTATTTTTACGCTAACTCTAATAATAGCCTATTTGTGTTTATGACTTTCTGATTTATTGTTACACCACTAATGTATATTATGTAATATTAGATATGTTATCCCATTTTAGCATTTAGTCTTTCACTAATTTTATTAAGCCAAAAATGTGAAAATACTGTTCTTCATGTTTAGCAATAGCACTTAGACTTATATACCACTTCACAGTGCTTTACAGCTCTCTCTAAATGGTTTATCGAGTCAGCATATTGCCCTCAACAATCTGGATCCTCATTTTACCAACCTTGGAAGGATGGAAGGCTGAGTCAACCTTGATCCGGTGAATTTACTTTTATTCTAAACAGAAATATTTCCTAACAGACTACTACATGACATATTTTGTTGATTAAAACTTTGTTTAAACACATCAGAAGTAAACAGTGAATTTCTAAGATATCTGAATTCTGTTTTAAAAAATCATATCATGGATAACATAACAAGAAAGAATCACCAAATTTCTAATTTTTATAATCAATTTGGAAGAAAATATACAAAACAACGTTAGCAATGATACAAAGATATGCCTAGAGATATAGATCTCACAGAACTCACTACAAAGAATGTCTTTGCAAGTTGATTCATACAAATGCTAGTGCCCTTATTTATTAAAAAAAAGAAACATGGTCTATAGCAGTGGTTCTCAACCTTTTCTTCACCATGGACCCCCTTTAAATACCTTTTGTAGTCATGAACCATGGCTATGGACCACCAAGACGTAAGTCAAGATTTAAAGCACGAGACTGCATCAAGCGTTTGTGAACTCCCTGTGATGACATAGTGGCCCTCTCAGGGGTCCACGGACCACAGGTTGAGAACCACTGGTAGATAGGAATGACCATAGCAGGCATCTACATCTACTTGAGTTTTGACTGTTTCATTTTGTTTGTGGTGCCTTCAAGTCATTATTGATTCCTGGCATCTGCCTACACAGTCCGTGCAGTTTTCTTGGTAGGATTTTGGAAGTGGCTCACCATTGCCTTTTTCCTAGGGTTGAGAGAGAATGACTGGCCTAAGGTAACCCAGCTAGCTTCATAAGGAAGGACTAAATCTCATGATCTTCTGGTTTCTAGATTGGTGCCTTAATCACTGTACCAAATTGACTCTAACTTTGGTTGACCTCCTTGAAAAAAAGCACTGGTTAGTGTTTGGTTAGATGATCATCACCAAATATTAGGATAAAAGCTAGATTACATCCTAGATGAAGGCAATGGTAAACTGCTTCCATAATGCTACCAATGGACAAAAGTCTTTACTACCTTGTTTCCACCTGTAAATACAAATAAAACCAAATAGTAATCCTTCAATATAGGTACACTAACAGAATCCAGAAGGTATCATGGCAATGTAACAACACTTCTTTAAGTTGGATAATTGTAGCTAGCTACTTCTGCAAGGGTTTCTAAGGTATACTAGAGTTCATACAAGCTGCAGAGCCACCACTCATGGTTTTTAAATCACACTGATTGTATTTATAATAACATTTTGGTTTAATGTGATATGTATATGTTTGACTTTGCCTGGCAAGCGGAAAGTCACTTCTTCCTATTTGTTTTATGTAAGTAATAGAGCCAGTAGCATCTCTGACGTTTATAAGGGGAACTAATGCTTAATATAGTAAAGCACATAATTTGTCTAAAGGTAAATAACTAAGGGCTTTTTACAAATAAGACAGCCAAAAATGCCTATGATATCAAAAATGACATAGCAGAAAAGATTTTAGCAATTCTAATTTTTTGCATCACTGCATGACAAGTTGCCCTTGTCCTTATTCCCATTTTAAAACTGGTTACCTTCCAGAAATCACCCTTTCCCCAAAGATTGATTCCCATATTCCACTGTGGACTCCCTGGATAATATTGAACAAATCCTTCTGGGGGGGGGAAACATTCTATAAATATACTGAGCGTATATTAAAAACCTCTAATTTTAGGCAGAGGAAACACACTCACAAACAAAATATTTAATTATGTTTCCCAGAAGGATGGTGGAAGCTGCCAGCCTCCAGAAGAGACTATCTCTGCTAGAAGTGGGCAGCTGATTCGAAATTAATTCTGAAGAAGCGTTTCAGTAATTCAGATTGATTAAGGATGCACCCAAGAATAACACTTTCATTACAAAACCTCCTGAGTAAAATTTAAATGATGCTAAATTAAAAACAGCCTCTGTTAAATCAGAAACTTGTGAACACAACAGAACTAGGAAAGATGTAGAAACAGTATAATTTTATTTGCTTTTATTTCTTACAAAGATTCATGCAGATTCTATTCCCTATTCATGTCTCAGTTCTGTACGACGTGATTGATTCCATGGGTGCTGTTGCCCTTCCTTGGACTCTTTGGAAAACGGCCATGAGTCATGTGGCATTTTGTTTGTTTCCTGATTGCTTATTTGTACTCTATGACAATCATTAAGTGTTGTACCTCATGATTCTTGACGAATGTATCTTGTCTTTTTATGTACATTGAGAGCATATGCACCAAAGACAAATTCCTTGTGTGTCCAATCACACTTGGCCAATAAAGAATTCTATTCTATTTTATAATCCTTCCACTGATTTGCAAATCATATGTACAATATATGTGTGCATAATATGTTCTATGTTGGGAATCCACAACCATTTGGAGCCATTCAGTATTTTAGGAACTATTGGCTGCCGTGAGTAGCTACCAAATATCTTCAGAGCAAAAAGCATTAAAGTGCTAGGCAGTGCAGCCCACCTTCCCCAGTTTCTTATTCTAAGACTGTCTCTGGGGTACCTCTGGGAGGGTTTTAACTCATCCCTAGATTAAAAAATACATGAAGAATTTATTTTTAGTCCTTATAATAAGAACTTTCTCCCTTATTATAATGGGAAAAAATATTCTATTTTTTTCTATAAAAATATAAAATATATTCTATTCTATATTCTACTTGGCAGAATATAAGGAGCTTGAAAGTTTTGGATTTCTCTGAAGCTGTAATGTTAATCTGAGAGTAGAGGTAGAATTGCCTTGTTAGTTGACTTATTTGCTTCAATGAACTGGACTTGGATCTGAGTTCTGGTGATGGATTCATTTTATTATAGACTGTAGCTCGATTCTTTGAGTGATCTGTTTTAAATCCATTAATTGTCACTCTGATTATAGACACATAAAGTCAATGTTTCCCAAATATTTCTAAAAATATACTAAATACAAAGTGTGAATGCATGTGATATTGTGAATGGACAATTATCAAATCTGGGGTGTTTGTTTGGTTTATGCTGGCGTTGTATAGATTATTTCAAAATTTTCTAAGTCATTTAGTATTGAAAAATAATTGGTTAATCATTTAAAATATATACTGTACATATCAAGAAATTAAGGCCCAAACAGAGAAATGACTCTTCATAATCACTAGAAACTGAGCCCAGAAGAAACTTCATATACCACTTACTTCAAGGCTACCCTATTCCCTAGTCTCCAGAAAACTCTTCAGATGCAGCTGTCCTTTAAGTCTTATTAACCTTAGCCACCATAACAATTGAAAGGGATGATGGAAGTTGTAGGTCAGTATCTGGACTACATGCCCCCTCCAGAAGACCATGGCAAAATCACTAAAAATGGAAATGTGACCTTTTATGCATAGAATAGCTGCATCTGCGAGTAAGGGCTCTTTAAACTTAAATGAAATACACAAAATGTGCATTTGTCTTTGTACCTTTGTACCTTAATCCACTCAGGACTCACTCTCTCTCTCTCTCTCTCTCTCTCTCTCTCTCTCTCTCTCTCTCTCTCTCTCTCTCTCTCTCTCTCTCTCTCTCTCTCTCTCTCTCTCTCTCTCTCTCTCTCTCTCTCTCTCTCTCTCTCTCTCTCTCTCTCTCTCTCTCTCTATCTATA
>QLTV01001313.1:1719520-1764030 GCA_003457575.1 Thermophis baileyi
CAACCGATCCGGTTCGGTGACATCATTGTGACATCACCAGCGGGCCGCTACTGGTTCAGGAGAACCGGTCCGAACCGGGAGGAACCCACCCCTGGAGACAATGTTTTAGTGGTAACAAATGCACCGCAGGACTTCTTAACAACATCTTCACAAGAACTCTTGGAATCTAAATCAAGATTCAAGAAAATCAACTGCCAGAAGCTTGGTGTTCTGGATAAATACTTTAACATACGAAAGCATCAAGCATATTAAAATCATGATTTTGGATTAGTTTGTCTCATGCCCCCATGCTCATCCACCCACAGGGAGTCTAAAGAAAGGTGGCGGGAGGTATTGTAAGAAATACAATAGGTAGCTGGATCGTGTAGTTTCTCCTTGCTTTCCCTTTTCAAATTTAAACCTTGTTAGTCCAATGAATTATTGATTAAAAATACATGTGATAATCAGCATAAGAAAGTTATATCATTATTATAGGTAAAAATTTTGAACAGCAAATTATTCTTCATTAAACTCAATTTAAAGTGGCACCAACAAGCTTAAAATAGCTTTCCCCAAGAGTAAAGGCTGGGCCCTAGTTGAAAAAACACTGATATTAAGCTAGACATTCCACAATGTGTGTGGAAGAGCCATTCTTACTAGAATGCACACATATGTATATCTAGAAATAGGTTGGATATATCGTTTTGTATGTTTTTGTTTGGTTTGGTTCAAATCCACCATAAAGTGTTAAGCATAAATGAAGTGAGAGTAATTATAACAGCTTAGCAATTATCCAGCACATTGTTACAACTAGGTGAACACCATTGCACAGATTTCTGATTAGGCAATTGACTTTTGTTGACCATCAAATGGTTTTGAACAGTATTTGAACAATATTTGTAGCAGAGTGCTAAACCATTATAACAGACCAGAGTATCAGACTAATTTCCCAAGAGCTTTGGAATCTCCAGCATTTCATTAAATAGACTCTCTGAAAGGGGCACCTGTACCCATAAACTCACACGTCTTCTTTGTAGGTTTCATTTCAAAATACAGGGTTGGATTTAGTTTTCAGAATATACAAATGCGGGTAGCTACACAAATGCCAGGTTATGTCCAAAACCCCAATTCTAGAGAACCAATGGGGAAAGAATATTTTAAAATATTCCTGTTATTGAGAGGCCCACAAAGAAAATGCATAGTCTATACCCAATATATGTATAATAATACCTCAATATCCAATTACAGAATCCTAATCTTGTTAAAATGTGAAGTGAAGTCATCTTTTTAAACTGCAGTCATACTCTTTTTGTAGTTCACTTTTCATTTCCTTTGCATTTTCATTCAAATATACATAGTCTGTTGCTCTATTTTATGTATTTGGATGTCACATTTCCACGTTATGGTCTGTAAAATGATTTGCAATCAATAAGATAATTTAATTATTTAAAGACATGAAAACGTAGCAATATAAATGCAAGTTTTGACAGAACCATTATACTAAAGGGGGGGGGGGTTACAGAACCCAGCAATCTGGTTGCTCTTGAGTTGTATGTTCTTAGAAATCTAAATTATATACAAATAATACAAACTTTATAACATGAATAGTTTTGTGCAAGGCAACAAAATTGACAGTTTTAGCAAAATGGCAGAGCCTCTAGCAAACAGCAAGTCACAAGAATGCTGTTAAGTTGTTGACCAACATCTGACCAGTTGCGTGGCCAATTTTAATAGCATAATACACAAATTGGATGGAAATATAAAGCTAAAGAGGTGAAGCCATATATTGAAGTGAAGGCTTGAATCTTAATGTTTGGCTGGCGGGATTGCTTTTCTTCAGCTGTTTGAATGAGATGTTCCCAGTTATCCCCAGAAAGGAAAGAGCCGAGGTGGCGCAGTGGTTAGAGTGCAGCACTGCAGGCTACTGCAGCTGACTGCTAGCTGCAGTTCGGCGGTTCAAATCTCACCGGCTCAAGGTTGACTCAGCCTTCCATCCTTCTGAGGTGGGTAAAATGAGGACCCAGATTGTTGGGGGCAATATGCTAACTCTGTAAACCGCTTAGAGAGGGCTGTAAAGCACTATGAAGCGGTATATAAGTCTAACTGCTATATACAGTATTTCTGCAGTGCTCTCCATCCTCCTCAACACCTGGTTACCTGTCTATCAATTATATAATTGACATTTCAAAGCTATCAACAGTTTTCAAAAGCTTCTTTACACATCTCCTATCTACTATAATGATAGATGTTTTGTTACTTAATATATAACATTCAGTGTTCCATGCTCAGGTAATCCTGTTTGGATTATTATAAGGTATTACAAATAGGGCTATTTCTGAAAATACTACAGCAGTTTCACTAAGTACATATCTCTGTAAGATCAAGTATGTAGAAATCAGGGCAATATTTTGATAGCTCCACTTGCCTTCAGTTCAATTGCAGATCTGATTTGAAATGTGAGTTTCTTACTTTTAAAGCCTTTCTGGACTTCAGATCTTAGTATCAAAAGACCTTTCTCATCCTACATGTTCCCAACCAAACCTTGATGTTACCAGAACAGTTTTTTGTTCATGTATGGTGTATTTTTATGAAAGAAGAGTCACCACTCACTTATGGAATATTCTCCTCAGAGAGCATACTGTAATGCCTTTATGGCATGAGGCTTTTATTGTTACATTTTCACAGGACATTCCTGAGTTTTTTTAAATAGTATTTTAGTTCTAGGTATTTTTTTTTATCCCTGTCTGCTTTTCAAATTGTTGCAAAGTTTGGGAGTCTCTGTTCCCTAATATAAAATGGGCTTGTGAGTTTGCTGTAGTGTTACAGTGGTTATATTCTAGAGATGCAAACATATTCAATTTGAAGATTTGGCTAAAATTTAATGCAGAGCATCAAATCAGTTTTGATGTCATTGAATTGAATCAACAATTCAGTGGAGTTTGGGACACTTTTTTTTACATTTTATGTATTTTTTTAAAAAAATACATATTGAATCTACCTGTTAAATGAGCTGCGGTGGCGCAGTGGTTAGAGTGCAGTACTGCAGGTTACTTCTGCTGACTGCCAGCTGCCCGCAGTTTGGCAGTTCGAATCCCACCAGGCTCAAGGTTGACTCAGCCTTCCATCCTTCCGAGGTCGGTAAAATGAAGACCCATATTGTTGGGGGCAATATGCTGACTCTGTAAACCGCTTAGAGAGGGCTGTAAAGCACTGTGAAGCGGTACATAAGTCTAAGTGCTATTGCTAAGTGCTATTGCTAAATGGATGAAGTTGGCTATCCAAACTGAATTGACCTCATTTCCCAAATTAAGTTAACAATTTAAATTAGATCATACCTAATTAGCATGTGTTTACTATATTCAATATTTCATTTAGTCCCCTGACATTTCAAAACATTTTGATTATTTGTTTTCATAACAATATATAGTCTCTCTTTCCCTATGCATGTAAATGTGATTTGGTCCATTATTTGGTCCATCAGAACCTCATTGTCCATTTAGCTTATTTAACTGGTATCATTTTTCAGTCAGATATCTCACATGTATAGAGAGTTCTATAAGTATATTTTGAAGTGAAGGAACTGATGTCAACATATCTTTGAAATGTTAAATAAGAATGGAAAGTATCACTTTTGCTAAATCACTGCAAAAACTGTCTTTAAAACAATTATCTGGCAATTAAACAATTCAATGATATATTTTTTAGAAATCAAATCAGCTGAAATGCAGGATGGCAAACTAGTGAAGAAAAGCTAAGCCAAGTCCATGATTTATTTATAATTGATATTAGATTTGTGTGTCATCCATCTCATCTAAAGATATTTATTAATTAAGTTAAATTTACTTGCTTGCCATGGGGCAACTCTATTCTATATACCATACAAATGTGTGTGTTTATTTTAATACAGTAAATATTTTGAAAATTGACATATTGGAATAGTTTGTTAAAATATCAGAATAACATTTGTTAAAAAGAATTTGTGTGCTTCCATATACTCCCAGTAAAAGACATCGCATTTGTTTTCAAATTAACAAGGGAAATGGAAAAGACAATTCAAGGCCTTTATTCATTATCAGGAATAAAAGCAAAAAAGGTGAAAGGTGAAAGATAATGTATTACTTCATTTAATATATTAAAAATCAAAGTATTAAAGCAAAAAGTGATATCAATATTTAAACCACTTGTTAGAATTTTAGAATGAATCTCAATTCCATGCCCATATTTATTTACAAGACCCCTGAAACACTTTTTTTGTTTTTACTTTTTACAATGTGTAAGATAAATTCTAAAATGATAATAACCGCAGAAGTTTGAGGTTTATTTCTTAATAGATAATGTTTGCCTAATTTATTAAAAATGTCCTTACTATGAGATGCAAAGTGAAATATAGCATATGGGCTTTTAGCTTATTGCCAGAACATAATCCTAAATAGATTTGGAAATGAGAGCTGAACATAAGCAGAGTTTGGAAAATAGGAGTACCAGAAAATTATTATGGAGTTTTAGAAATATATCTTCACTAAACCAAGAATATCAGCATGATATAAAAAAGTGAAACAAATAATCTATTTCATCCCTAAAAGAAGAAACTCCATTGATACAAACTTTAGAAAAAAATAGGCTGCACCAACTGAAATTCAGCTGTGAAACAGAGAAATATACCACCACATCAAAAGTTTAATTCAATCTAATTCCTAAGATAATTTCATCAGTTAACTGAAGTTCCAGTATATTGATCAGTTGTGGGATGGCTAAGGGTAAAGAATAGCAGATAAGAACAAGTCAAATATTCTTGTAACATTGCCACTATGATGTTACAGCCTACTTTTTGGTTGGCAGAGTTTGTGCCTGAGAAACACTATGCATCGAAGTAATGCAAGACAGTTTAACCATTTCCACATGACTTGTCTTTACAGGATAATAGGCATCAGTTGACAAGACAAAGAATCAGACACTGAAATTTTATCTAGAACATGTTTACCATCACTCCACACACTTCTGATGAAAGCACAAATGGAGGAGGGAGTGGCAAGGAAGGTCATGTCATATGTATACCAAACAAGCACATACCCAAGCAACTCCTTTTGGAGAACTTCCTACTGGAAGAGGCTCACATGAGAAGAAATGGCACAAAGGCACACAAAAGGCCTCCCTGACATCACTTGATATAAACACAACCCCTGGGAAGTGCTGGCACAAAACCACTTTGTGGTCTCATCCACAAAGGCGGTCAAATTTACGAAGCAAGGCACATTGCTGAAGCACGACATAAGTGCTAGCCTCATGAGACCAAAGCCACTAGCACAGCAACTGCAGTGTCTATATATGTCTGTTCAACATGTGCAAGAACATTCTGTGCCCAAATTGGCCTGATCAATCATCACACCACATTTAATCTTAACATGATTATTTTTTTAAAAAAATCCACACTGTTGAGGCCTTCATCAGTGATGATGGATGAACAAGAAGATTCTACATTTTTGCTGGCAGAGTCTCCAGGTCAAAAAGGAATGTTGAATATAGTTTTTAAAAAAACCAAATGATTGAATGAGCACAATTAATACCGAACTAAGCATTTAAATGGCTGAATTTTGAGAGTCTCTAGTTGAGAAGACCGAAAAAATAGAGGGTTAGTGGCTGACATCTCATCTCCCAAAACAAACATGGCACAATCCTGTAAACTAATATATTGCATTAAATCTTTCACCAGAAGACAATGTTAACGGACTATTAAAACTAGTAAAAGAAGCTGAACATGATCAGTTGCACCATTAAATATGTCATGAATTCATGTTATTAATAAAGGAAAAATATTAGAAAATGTTTCAACTTTCTTATAAGGTACCCTCCTGATGTACAAGCAATGCATATATAAAAACAACTCAGAACCCAGAGAATACATAACACTATTTTGGCACACAGAACTACATTATTTTAAAAGAATGCCTAGGCTACCCAGAATAGATTTTTAGAACCTCTTGGAATGGAATGGAATAATGCTGGATTTGTCTGATAATTATAATTATAAATATCAATATATATTTGAAAATGAAACTGAGTTTTCCCAAAATTTCTGAAAGGCACCAGAATGCATTTCTCTAAATGTTTGCAGTGTGTGCATCTCTACTCCACATTGCTGTCACAAGCACACCAAATGTGTCCCTTAAGTCAATATTAAGCCATAATTGAATTTGCATAAGTTACATTTTAAAAACAATAAGTATTTATGTTAAAATGGATTTTAGACATGGCCTTATGGTGATTCTGAGTAAATTCCACTGATTTAAGTAGCTTTTACTCCGATTCCAAATAAGTACGTGTAAAACTGCAAGTCAGAATTCAGTGCTATTAAATCTTATTGAACTCAGTAAGTTTATATTGATTGAGTATATTTATTGGATTGCAGTGTTAATTATCAATTGCAGGATTTGCAGGAATATTTAAAGAAATGTATTTATTGACATGCTTCAGAGAACAAGCTATGTTTATTAATATGTTAATATTAATAAAAAATAACATAAAACATAGAGCAGTTCACTGTTTCCAAAGCAATTTTAAAATATGTTTAAGACTATGGATATGATTCTGTGAATTGTTTGATTCTGAATTAGTTTAAGTGGTTTCTAAGAGACCAATGTGGAGTAGGCCATAGGCTACATCCTACTATAACAGTAGTACATGAAAAATGTAAAGTATGCACAAGGTATTCTAAGGTAAAAGGAAAAACTTTCATCATAGAATGTCATCTGCAAGGACAAGTCCACACATAAACATAAGTATGCTATATTGTAATAATTTAGTCTTGAAAATAAATGAATTGGCTCTAGTCCCACTAATACAATAATTTATTCCAAAATAAATGTGCAATGTACATATTTTATATGCTCGCAGTACTTTGCTTTGCCAATGGTTGGCAAGGTTTCATAAGGTTGTTCACCTCACTGCACAATTTAACATAATTTGGCTGTCAATATATTTGAGCTAAATGTCACTCTAGGATACCAATAGTAAACAAACAAACAAGCAAATGGTATGCAACTATTTTAGATAGATGTTTTGATAGCAATAGATTATCACCAAAAATCCTCCTTCCATAGGAACACATGCAAATATATATAATGGTGACAATGGTAGAATATTGTGAAACAACTAGAATAAGAATGCAGTGCAGTCTACAGTTTTTCCCCCCAGCCATCAAATGCAACAGGAAAGATGCTATCACAGTTTGGATTAGACTCATATTAACATCACTTGAGTACTTAAAAGCAACAACAAATAGACATAGTATATTGCATATGTGTCTACAAAGATAGAAGTAGATGACTTGACAGAAGGATTTTTTTAAAAAAATCTAGCAGTCTATTAATATTTTTGAGTTGAAGAATTTATCTATATGACTTAAACAAAATGTTAGCTAACTGTCACAACAAATATTTTTCTTTCTTTCAGTAACAAGTATCATGCCATCATAAAAAAGCCCCAAGACTAAGCAAAAGCTCTTTGTTTATTTCAAGCTTTCTTCAAAATAATTTGTATTTTTTGGCCATTCCATCCATTCTTAAATAGACATGAGTCATCTTTAAGCTAGGGCTGTTAATAATTTGATTTCTACACTGAAAATATAAATCCACAGTCTTTGCTTAGATCCATAGCGCACTGGAGAAGAACTTTATGAAACACTTACTTATTCACCCATAGATAAAGGAAATAAATGATGGATTCTTGTTAATTTCTGCCAGAAATCCAAAATTTGTGTGTCCCTGAAAAGCATACGTATGTTTTTCCCCTCCCCCCCCCACAACCAATACAATTTATTTCTAAACAGGCACTGATAATCTAAAAAAGAAAAGATAAACTGCAAACTCGGAGTTTCATGATGTAAATTTTAGGTTTATAATAAGACAAATACATACATTAGACTGCAGCTTTTTTAGTCTGGATTTTTTTTTTAAAAAAAGCTCACACTTAGGTTCAAGTATCATTTCATTTAAAATGCAAACTGTGCTCAGCTGAGTCTTTTGCACTTTCTCACAATTAGATTCTCCTCTTCTCCTCCCAGCTGATAATACATCTGCTTACAAGAGTTTCCATTTATCTTTCTCTAACTGATGTGCCCAGCATAAACACACTTTAGAGTAACACAATAAAGATATGCCAACTTTCATCTTTCCAAACTAAGCACTACACACAGATTATAATGAGCCCAATACATTTATTTATTTATTTATTTATTTGTACTTCATATTTTGTAACTTCCCATCTCCCTTGAGACATTATACTGAAGGAAAATATTATTGTTGTTCTCATATTGTTTGGGGGTGGGGGCGTGGCAATATACATATACAAGGAGTGACAAAAATAAATAAATTTGGGGATAGATTTGAAAGTTCTTTCCTATCTCTAGATTCTCCACATGCAGGTTAACAAAAGCAGGAAATAACAGTACAGGAAAAATAGATAAGGACGCTACTACTGAATTGCTTAATTTAGTTTTGCTCAACCTGCTGGGTTAATTGAGACAGGCAGCCAACTATTCACCTTGGGGATATACATTTTGAATTAATCTGGAAATTCTAGCCAAGCATTTTAACTTCCCCCTCTCTTGAAGGGAATCAGCCTTAGAATATTTCTCTTCAAGGCAGCTTGAAAAACAAGGATTCTGGAAAGAGATTGTGTGCTTTAATTCCAGAAATAAATAAATAAATAAAGTATTTACTATATACAGCAGCCTAGACACAGATAGGAGAGAATGGAATAAGGACAGGAAAATCTAAATTACCTGTTGGAGCCTCCCCACATACTGTAACTAACCAAAATGTTTTTTTTTTCCTGCAAGCATCTCTTGCACCCAGTGTGGCTGATTCTTCTCTTCAGCCCCTGCATATACTTTCCCCCCCCCCAAAGCAACATCTCTCTTTTCAAGGAAAACTCCATATTTTTTTCACCTCCTTTTGGTCTTTGCAAAATTTTATCTAAGACATCTAGAAATTTGAGTATCCTTGCCCTGTGAGTTAAAGAAACTCCAAGAAAGTCATGTATGGGTTACAGCAGGACTGGATGACTTTGAGAAACTAAGACACATACATTATATGCCATATAGGCGCACTCAGCTGTTCCCCCCCCCCCCGGGAGCCCCCTCCCTTTCAGAAATTCATCCTTCTCCAGCATTCACTTAAGCAGTGTGTGTGCGTGTGGAGTTAGGCAGAGGGAGCTGATCTGGTATTAGTAAGGCAAATCAGAAAAACAAAACAGAAGTGGAAGAAGAAAAGGAAGACATTGAAGGGAAAGAATCTTGTTCCTTAGCATCCCTAATTTTGCTACAGTTTCTAAAAGCATCCACAGTCCGACAAGTAAGACTTAGAAGAAGAGGTAGAAAGTGAGGGGAGATAAATCCCTCCACTCGCCACTTGCCGCTCCCCCCCCCCCCGGCGACCACATGCACACACATTCTCCNNNCCCTCCCCCCGCCACCTGCCGCTCCCCCCCCCCCCGTCGACCACATGCACACCATTTCTCCTTGTGCGCCCATTCCCTTACCTTCTGGGTAAAGAGCTCTCTTGCCATACGATTCCATCTTCTTCACAGGTTCAGCAGATGGGCTGAAGCATTGCCATCCAGATGCTGAAGGCGCTTACTCTAGCTGCCCAAGCAGGAGAGGGCGGTCCCAGGAAGGGGGAGGCGCTTGCCAGGGGGCTCTTATCCCATTAGCTCAGCAGGCACGGAGAGGGTACAGGAGCTGGGCGTGCTCTTGCGAATGCGCCTGGATGCCCCCTCCCACCCTCGTGTTTCTCTGTCGTTTTGAGTTAATCTCCGCTCGATTCCTATTTAGTAGATAGGTGGCGCCGCCCTACCAAGCTTTCCTAGCATTTGGCCCGCCAGCCCTAACGCTGCCCGTTCTCCAAACGAACGTCTCAAGACTTTTTCAGCACCTCGAGACGCTGGACAGTTCCATTCGCCGAACCTTCTTTGCCGCCGGACGACTCTGCTTCACCCCATCGCCAGTACGTACTCCAAGATGTCTGGTGCTGTTTTGAAAAGACGTTCAGAGGAAAGAAGGTGAAATCGAGAACGAAGTAGTAATTAGGCAAGAAGCAGACTGAAATCTCCGAAGAGTAATAGCGACAAGGAGATCTCAAAGGTCTTGCTTTGGCACTGATATAGGAGATCAAGGTCCGCGAAAAAAAGCGATTCCCGAATTCCCAGCAACAACGTTCTTCTCTCCATCTACACTGCCAGGGGAAAAAAAAGAGAGAGAGACAGGTTTGACTTTTTAAGCTAATAAACTGAGGCAGTGTTCTAGTGGAAACGGTATGAGTTTTAATAGAAAAAATTGCAGGATGTTGTTTGCTGCTTCAAGATAAAAGCAGGTTGCAGCCTCTGGTTTTAGATTATATGGTAGCAGGGATATATTACATTCAGACTGCTACTTTGATAAGGGTGATTGGGTAACATACGAAAGCAATCTAGGCTGGTTAAATGGTAATCTCCCAGAAGCAACTAGTGACAAAGATTTGCTGATCATTCACTTTTCACCAGTAGATGTCACTCAAGATAAATTGCTCTAAGACAGGTTGATTTAAAAAAGTGAGCTGCAACTCATGAAAGGTTATGCCTTTTAATAAAACTTGTTAGTTGGAAAAAGTGCTATGACACTCTTTTGGATGTTTTTTTTCACCATAGTCTAACATTACTCTCCTCCTACAACGTTAAGTATGCAGTGCTGTTTTCCTCTAGTTTTCTAAATGTGACAACTCTAAGTATTGTTGAGTGACAAACACTGAAGTATTAAAACATTCCTTATCCTCTTGCCACTGCAGGATATTGTATGGTTTAATCAAAATCTAAACTAGGAAAGATGACCATGAACCTCAGCAGGATCAATATCGAATATGAATATCTTACTTTTTCCCCATTCCATTCACACAGCTAACTTATCTGGACTTGGCATAAACTGAATCCAGGTCAATCTTGCAACTTTTAATTGGTTGCTAGCTGAAATTGAAAAGGGCATTCTAATTCAATATGGTAACTTTTTTTTAAAAAAAGTACTTGTTCTGAATATAAGTAACTTGGGGGTTCCTTTCTGTAGAAGTTGTCAGATTATTCATGAACTGGGAGAGCCAATGGTAACAAGGTCAGCCAATGAATAGGCATAGCAACTAAGTCAGCCAATGGGAGCTAAACACATCTGAGTCTGTGCAGAGAATCAAAACTGAAGCTAGAAGGCTGGGCGTGGCTCAGTCTGCTCTGAACTCTGATAGGTTATGGGCCAAGAGCACACTGAAGACTGCATTGTAATTTAAGCTGAAGAGACTGCCTGTGTTAAATAAAGGAAACCAGGCAGAGAGAAAGATTGCAGGATGGCTGCTATTGAATTTAAGGAAAGCTCTGTGCCTCGTTTGGGACAGAAGAACTATATAATATGGGCTGCAAAGATGGAATGTTTTCTGAAGGCTAAGGAGCTGTGGGATATGGGTGTAAATCCACCACAGGCTTTTGCAGCTGCAGAACAGAAGCAGCATGATAACTCATCTTGAGTTTAGAAGATGAACAATTTCTAAATGTAGCTGATTTAAAGACTGCAAAGGAGGTCTGGCTGAAATTAAGAAATGTGCATGTTAGTGTATCTGCATGCAATATTGTACAATTATCAAGAAAATTATACAGAGCCTGTTTGCAACTAGGTGAATCTGTGGAAAGACATTTATTGCAAATGCAAACTTTGTGGAATTAGAACAGTGTGGAATGCAGATTCCTGAGTCCCAGAAGGTGCTGTTGGTGTTAAACAGCCTTGATGAAACTTGGGACATTGTGTCTGCAGTATTTGAATGCAAACCATTTGCAAGGAAGAAGTTATTTGCAAGACAAGAATTATTTGCAAGGAAGACAATTGCAAAATGGACAGGTTTCTGTTGCAAAAATTAGCTATTGCAATAGCAGAGACAAATGGTTGATAGACAGTGGGGCAAGTCAAACAATTGTTAACAATTCTAAATTGTTTTTCAGAATGGATCCAGCTGCTTGAGATGCAGTAGCCTTGGCAAATGGCCAGAAGGCTAAAGTCATTGGAAGAGGCAGTGTGCAAATTCCATATCTGGAAACGAAATTTAATGATGTATTATGTGTACCTGAAATGGAGCATAATTTGCTGAGTGTCTCTAGTTTAGACAAGCAAGGATTTGAGACCACATTTGTAAATGGGAGGTGTCTCATAAAGAGAAATGGGAATGTATGTGCACAGGGCATAAAAGAGGATAATCTTTATGTATGCAGGGACAAAAGGTTCAATGTGCCCAAAAGTTTGGAAATGAGGCACCACATGATTCATGTGTTCATCTCTTGCATAGAAGGCTTGGCCATGCAATCTTCAGAGTTTTGCAAATGATGGAACAGTTTGCAGAAGGGTTAAATTTAAAGGGATGTAAGGCATATTTGGACTGTGCAGTATGCAAATCATCAAAGTCCAAGGCATTCCCAGTGAGCAAAAGTAGCACAAGGCAGACAACAAGTGCTCTAGAACTGGTACATGCAGATTTGGTTGGGCCAATGCAAGCCAATTTGGGAGGAGCAAAGTATGCGCTGGTCATTATAGATGACTACAGCAGGTTTGGGTTCTGCTATTTACTAAAGAGTAAAACAGAGGTGCTGCAGAAATTTAAGCAATGGGTAAGCTTTGTAGAAAGAAGGTATAAGCAACAGGTATGTCAGCTGCAAACTGACAGAGGTTCAGAATTCATGTCAACAAGTTTTCAACAGTGGTTGGGACAGTTGGGAATAAAACACAGATGCACAAATCCGTACACAGCAGCTGAGAATGGTATATGTGAGAGACAGAATGGAGTCTTACAAACCATGACAGACTCACTGCTGGAGGATTCTGGTTTGAGCAGGTCATACTGGGGTGAAGCCATGTTGACTGCTAACTATTTAATTAATAGGCTGTGGAGTTCGTCTATCAATGATACTCCATATGCAGTGCTATATGGGAGGAAGCCATCTCTGGCACATTTAAGAATTTTTGGAAGTAATGTGTGGGTGCATATTCCAAAGGCTGTTAGAAGAAAGGGACAACCAAAGTCTAGAAAGCTCAGGTTTATGGGCTATGAGCCAGGTTCAAAAATCTATCGCTTTAGGGATGGGAGCAAAAGAATAGTGATTTCCAGGTCTGCTAGCTTTGCAGAGCAAAATTGGAACAGAATTGATGCAAATTTATGGAATGATTCACTTAGTGATGGTGATCCACTTAGTGACGGTAACTCACTTAGTGATGGTAACTCACTTAGTGATGGTGTCAGTGTTCAGGAAGGAGAAACTGAAGAAGCTGGAAAAGATATGAAGCAAGAGAGGGTTGACCCAGAACAGCAGTCAATGCCACGCAGGTCAGAGCGATGAAACAAGGGGATTCCACCTGACAGGTATTCTGCTAGTAAAGTTAAAGTGTGCAATGTATGGTATGAGCCAAGGAACTATAAGGAAGTGTTGGCATTACCTAAAATAGAACAAGAAAAATGGAAAGAAGCGATGGACAAGGAAATGAAATCCATGACCAGGCCATTGGGTGGAGTGAACCATGGGAAGAATATTAAATTATTTGGATTTATGTCTCTTCCAGTCATAAAGGGAAGAGTGTCAGATTATTCATGAACTGGGAGAGCCAATGGTAACAAGGTCAGCCAATGATTAGGCATAGCAACTAAGTTAGCATTGTAAAGAGTGAAAGCATAAGACTCACACTAGCGTTGGCAGCGGCATATGGCCATAAGATTTAGCATTTTGACATAACCACAGCATTCTTCAAATGCAGGTCTAGGAAGAATATTAAATTATTTAATATTTAAATAATATTAAATATTATTGCCGCTCCGACTCTGTGGAACCAACTTCCCCCCGAGATCCGTACTACCCCCACCTTACTGGCTTTCTGTAAAGCCGTTAAGACCTGGCTTTTCCGGCAGGCCTGGGGCCAATAATTGATTGATTGGCCCATGTATGTTTGTGTGAATGTTTTATTTTAATATTTATGTATTTTTAAATTGTTTTTTTCTATTGTTCTCTTTTTTATATATATCTACTGTGAGCCGCCCAGAGTCCTTCGGGAGTTGGGCGGCATACAAATTTTGAAAAATAAATAAATAAATAAATAAATAAATAAATAAATATTTGATTTATGTCTCTTCCAGTCATAAAGGGAAGAGTGTCAGATTATTCATGAACTGGGAGAGCCAATGGTAACAAGGTCAGCCAATGAATAGGCATAGCAACTAAGTCAGCCAATGGGAGCTAAACACATCTGAGTCTGTGCAGAGAATCGAAACTGAAGCTAGAAGGCTGGGCGTGGCTCAGTCTGCTCTGAACTCTGATAGAAGGTACACTTCAAGGTTTTAGTTTTACATGAATTTACCTATGAATAAGCCTGTTTGAGCAAGATTTACTTATTGCAGTCATTTGGAAAACTTCATTGAGAAGGAATCATCTCTATCTTATTCACAGAATGAAACATCTGCAATGTAGAGCACATCATCTAAAATGAAGAAGGCATTTTTCCTTCCTTCTCTTCTTGATGCACATTCTCTTCATCTTTTAAAAATAACTGAGTATTCATGAAAATGTAAATGATTGATGAAAGGGGATAATCTAGTGGAATCTAGTGATGGTAATACATTGGTTCAAGGAAAATAAACTGATGGTAATGAGTTTGTCTGTTCAGGCAAATGGTATACACACAGAAACATAGAGACACATACCAACCACCAGACAGAATTCAAGGTTCAGACTTTGGAAGGAGGCTTCAGAGACAGTCCAACATAGAGTGGCAGGGTTTAAGAAACAAGCAGGGACAGTGTATACTGAATGGCACAACCAAATAATTGGCATTGTGTATAGGAACATCTGCACAATGTATGGGCTAGACCCTCCCAAGTTCAGATTACATGCCGGTATATATTAAAAACCTTTACAGACAGACAGACAGACAGACAGACAGACAGACAGACAGACAGACACACACACACACACACACACACACACACACACACTTATGCAGATTTAAATGACTAATGGGAATATCTGATAAAGTGATATGTGGAGATGGTAATGGATTGAGTAAGAGCAAAATAACCCAACCCAACCCAACACCAACCAACCAAAAACCAATTCCAAAATGATAATCAGTTTGGGTAGTTTATCTGCCTCAATGTCTGGGAAATGATGTTTAGCTATATTGGATGGAATGACTTTTTTTTTTTAAAGAAAAGATTAACAGCTTCTGGGTACTCTTTGACTCATCGATATGTGGTATAGGTCTTGACACTGAAGTTCTTGTACCAGAAGAAGCTGTGGTGAGTCTGTTAGAATGCAGATAATCTGAATTAATTTATTTATGTTCTGCTAATCTTCAATAGTATAATACATGGTTTATGATACATAAAGATTGTCAGTATATAAGGATTCATGAATTGGGATAGACATGGTAACAGGTCAGCCAGTGGGGACTGTTTGGTGACCCAGACGGCTCGGAGCCTGGGCATGGCTTAGGTTCACTGATTTATATATATATATGAGTGCCTCTGTGTTATATATTGCTTCTGTGACTATTACTTCTGTGCTTCTGGATTCTGAGTTCTGGTTCTGGCTTCTGCTGTATGGTATTGTATATGAAGAAGCTTCTTATATAAATGAAACCTGCTGAGTTATTTACTTGTGTGCTGGTTGGATTGCTGCAAACTCTAACAAAGATGATTTGCAAAGTGTAAGTAGTTCTGACTGTGGACTAGCATGGCGATTGGGATTATGCTTATAGTTTTCTGGCTCCCATTCCTATTTCAAGGCCCAATAGAAAATCTTAATTTGAGCTTTAACAAATTTTGCAACTTATTACTAGGTTATATGAATAGTCCTGTCTCTAAATTTCCCTAATAGCTTTTTGTTGTACATAGGAAATTGGTGCATCTAAACAATGAATGGATTATTAAAGCTATAATTATATAATTCTATTTTTAGCCCCCTGAGCTAAAATCTGTTTCTGAGAAGAAATACAGCATAGAAATCTTGTTTGTGGCTGGGCTAATAGGGCTTCTTTTGCTGAATAAGCAAAACTCTCTCTCTCTCTCTCTCTCTCTCACACACACACACACACACACACACATACACACACACACACACACACACAGAGAGAGAGAGAGAGAGAGAGAGAGAGAGAGAGAGAGAGAGAGAGAGAGAGAGAGAATTGTTTGAACTAATGTTCTTGGAAAAATTTCAGAAGTAGTTTTCCATTGCTTCCTTTCTAGGATTGAGAGAGTGACTAGCTCACGGTAACCCAGTTGGTTTTGTGCCTATGGTGGGAATAGAGTTCACACTCTCCTAGTTTCTAATCTGATGCCTTAACCACCACACCAGACTGATCCTTGTTGCATTACTTTATGTCCAGAAATAAAATTACAGACCCAATTGTACCATAGTTCAATTATTTTACTGTCTCTTTCACTCAATATATGCAAAAGGAGCAAGCCTGTTTCATATATTCCATTCCAACATCTCACGTGATATAATCACATTACTGTACAGTGTGAATTTCTGATGGGAAGCAGACTTCACCCATATAGCCTCATGATTTCAGGGCCTGGGAATATGCACACCTGGGGGAGGGTTTATGTCATATCTACAATGCAGGATATAGAATTATGCAGTACAGCTCAGCTTCTGCTCACATATTTGGCTAAACATGAAAGAAATAGAATAGAATAGAAATGATGTTTTTAAAAGGTCAGAGGTTTTTTTATTTACATAGAAATCAGTAGACTATAGGTCTAACTGTGATTTAAAAGCACAGGACACTTTTTGCCTATTCCTCTATTTGCAAAATAAGAGAAAGATTGACATTTCTAGTTTAATGCTTAGCAAATAGCTGTGGACAATATTTAGGCTTCTATTTTATTTATTTATTTTTGCTCCAATTTGTTTTATTGACATGTTGATGCATGCAACTAGAAAGAAAGGCAAAGTATAGTTCAGATCCAATCTGGTCTGGTCCCATAAGAGTTGTTAGTTGAAAAAGGTTATTATCAGGCTCGTTTTGCCTTTTTGCTATCATAGATTAACAACGTTCTTCTTTTACAAAGCCTGGTTAAGGGACATTCTTCTGAACTTGCTTATTCCCTGCTAACTCTAGTTCAAATGTTTTGTTCTTACTCTTAGATTCAGGATGAATGTGCAAAAGTGTTATAAGCATTTTGAAAATTGGGAAGAAATGCAAAAAGTTTTGATAAGAGAATTAATTATAGTCTGAGAAGATGCTGGAAATGTGGTGTTTTGATAAATAAAGAGCAGAAGGACTCCCAGAATTAATTCAGAGATGACAGGCTTCTCCTTCTTATGTGTTAATTTCCATAACTGAACTTACTGTTGGTAAGAAGACAAGAAAGAAAACCAAAGAGAAAAGATAAACAGAAATTCTGTAAGGTGAGACCTGGCCTATTTTTCAGGAAGTTCCTAGAACAGTGATGGCGAACCTTTTTTGGCTCGGGTGCCAAAAGGGTGCGCGTGCGCACAATAGCGTGCGTGCGTGCGTGTGCCCACACCCATAATGCAATGCCCTCCCCTACACATGCGCACAACCCCGCTGTCCCCCGCGCATGCGCACAGGCCTCACTGAAGCCTCTGGACTTCCGGTAGGCCCTTTGGGCTGTTTTTTGCTCTCCCCAGGGTTCAGGAAAGCCTCCTGAAGCCTGGGGACAGTGAAAAATGGCCCAATGGGCCAATCGGAAGTTTGGAAATGAAACGGAAGTGGAGCTGCCCTACTACTTACCTTCAGATAGTTGCAACCGGATCGATCTGGAGCTCTGTTATCGGCTGCAGAGGCCTTCAGGAAAGCCTTGCTGCAGAAGAAATGGGCCGAGGTGTGCGAGGCCTGGCTGCAACTGTCCAAAGCCGAAGAAGTTCCTGAAAACCTCTGACAGCGAAAAGGAGGCTGGGGGTGAGCACACGTGAACTTCCGGTTGGCCCGTTGGGCTGTTGCCCTCCCCAGGGTTCAGGAGGCTTTCCTGAAGCCTGGGTAGAGCGAAAAAGGCTGAAAAGAAGGCCGAAATTCAGCTGGCCAGTGGGCGCATGCGTGCTGGAGCTGACATAGGGCAACCCCTCACGTGCCCTCAGATATGGCTCCGCGTGGCACCTGTGGCACGCGTGCCATAGGTTCGCCATCACTGTCCTAGAAGGTAGCAATGCCATAGCACTATACCAATTTCATGAAGGAAATTGGGAAAGGAATAATTTTGTAACAACCAATTTGGCTAGGATACAACACTCTCTTGTTCAACATCTTTTAAGATATTTCACTGTGGGAAGAGAACCATGTTAGTCTGTGAGAGAGGGAAAAAAAACCAGAAGTCTAATAGCACATTTGCACTTAATAAATTTATTAAAAGGCACAAGCTGAATCTTACTTCATCAGATATATAGTGTAGCTAGAGTGATGTAGGATTTAAATTGGAATAAATCTGAAATCTTAGAATATATGCAAGTTAAACAATTTCTTGGTCAACAATGCTGTTTTCAAAGTAGTCATTTTGGTATCTGCAATAGAGTATCTTGGGAAGTTGACATGCTCTGATATTATTTTATCAATGTTTCAAGCCTCATGTCAAATTTGTGTTTTTAAAGATATATTTTAATATATAGTATTGGATATCTATGTGTGTACACACACACACACACAACTTCTTTAACTCATATTAAAATTATGTAAATAGTATATATAGAGAGAGTTATGCATTTTAGATGGAGGAGCCAAACAGACAAACAAACAAAAGTAGATTTCTTTGTGCAAATATTGTTTTCTCAGCAAGGTTTTCCTTATAATGTGTCCTTCCTTCCTTCCTTCCTTCCTTCCTTCCTTCCTTCCTTCCTTCCTTCCTTCCTTCCTTCCTTCCTCTATCCCAATTTTCTCTATTTAAATATACTTTTTTTTTTTTACAAAACCACTGTTTTATTTGTTAGTAGTGAATCAAATACCAAATGACACGGGGAATATCTTCTTCATATTTTCTTCATATTTGTATCTTCTTTCATTGTCTTCATTTGATCACTCTCATAAGTATTTCATTTCCCAGGAAATTCATGCTTTGTAAATTGAACTGTGAACCAAGATAAATTTCTTAAAAGTTTTTTTCTTTGTCTAATCCAGTCAGATATAATAAAATTCAAGTTAACAACACAGCTGCATGAAAAAAATAGATATGTAAGATTATATCCAGCATTTTCACATCTCTTAATCCATTTTTATGGGAATTATTATTTTCTTTTACATAATTTTGCTATTAAAAGGGTGGTAATGGGGGAATGTCTGTTAAAAAAAAGGCACATTTGTAGCTTGTGTCACAATGCAAGCCCCAGCCCTTCTTTAACAGATTAACAGAGTTGTAAGGGACCTTGTAGGTCATCTAGTCCAACCCCCTGCCCAAGCAGGAGACCCTACACCATTTCTGACAGATGGCAGTCCAGTCTCTTCTTGAAAGTCTCCAGTGATGAAGTCTCTTCTTGAAAGCTTCCAGTGATAAAGCTCCCACAACTTTCATTGCTCTCACTGTCAAAAAATTTCTCCTTATTTCCAGGTTGAATCTCTCCTTGTTCAGTTTCCATCCATTCTACCTGCCTTCAGGTGCTTTAGAAAACAGCTTGACCCCCTCACTAGACTAGCCATGCCCAGTTCCTGCAACCATTCATTGTATGTTTTAGCCTCCAGTCCCCTAATCATCTTGGTTGCTCTTCTCTGCACTCTTTCTAGAGTTTCAACATCTTTTTTATAGTGTGGTGACCAAAACTGGATGCAGTATTCTAGGTGTGGTCTTACTAAGGCTTTATAGAGTGGTAGTAGTACCTCACTTGATCTTGATTGTATCCCTCTGTTAATGCAATTTAGGATTGCATTGGCTTTTTTGGCTGCCGCTGCACACTATTGGCTCATATTTAATTGGTTGTCCACTAAGAGTCCAAGATCCCTCTCACAGTTACTGCTATTATGTGTATGATACTGATATACATACAAAAGAAGTGTGGCTCTCATTTCAATACCATGTCTGCTACCTTGCCTTTTTTCACTCTTCCAGCCAATACCACTGCGTATTAATCATAAAAAAAATATTTTTCCAGAGCCCAATTCTTGTTGAGAAAATGAAAACGTTATAACATAAAGCTCAAACACTTCCTGGGCCTCATTTATAAATTGCCTGTAAAAAATGTCTCAGAAACTACAAAAGTTAAAGATTATATGGTTAAATGTATGCAGAATTTAGATAAAACTATCAATAAGCAACAATGGAAATTTCTATAGAAAATGTATATTTTCTGTACATTTAATATTATATTTAGACTCTATTCCCTCAGACAGCAAAGAGCCACATATAAATTTAATAAAGAAGGTAAATAAGAAGAAAACTGGCATAAGAGGATTTACAGACAGTGTATTTATTATTGAATGTATTTATTTAAAACGTTTTTATAGCTGCCTGTCCTATACCAAACTCTGGGCAGCTCCCAATCAAGAATTAAAGCAACATAAAACCATATAAAAACTATTAAAACCATAAGGATTAAAATTATATCACTTCATTATTCATTGCTAAAATTGAGAATTCATTTTATAAAACTGGGAAAGATAACAATTGGGTCAGATTATTCCTCCACATTTAATGACAATAATGTAAAGCCCAGAAATTTTAGAAAATAATTTATAACACAATGAACCAAAGTCTAAAAACTGAAAGACTTTTCTAAAATTTGAATGTCTTCTCAGTCTTCCATTTTCCTATTAAATATTACTACATTTTATGTTTTTATATAGTATACCAAATTAGTTTTGTACATGCTAATAGCTGCTAGACTTTCACTGGAATTATTTCAACAGAAAAATGTCAAATTAAGTTGTGGAATATGTCCCAATTTCTAAAATAACCTCATATTTGAAAAACAAATCAGCACAAAATTAATTTAAATTCTACCCACAGGCTTGTGTCATGTCTGGAATTTCATACCTACACATTAACTTTTTTAAAAAGCAATGATCAGTCATTATAAAATGACATAAGGCCTTTAAATATAGTATATAGAACTAAATAAACATTATTCTGAGAATCTGTATTTAATTTACTTAATCCCATGATGCTTGCAACCTTTTTGTTTATTTCTTTACTGCTCTTTTCCCATTCTCTTTTCTTTTATCTTTGCTTCTACTTCTTATTCTTTTTAAAATGTTCAAAAAAATTGAAGGCTAAAGAAGAAAATGGGAGACAAAATGAAGGACCATTTCCATGAGTTCAACATCATGGATCTTTCGTCTTTGAATCCACTTTATCCAGCAAAGGCTAGAACTCTAAGCTTATTCTAACTTAGATTTTTTTGGGATCTGATGGATTTTAGGAAGCCTTTAAGACCTTGTTCTTTCAGGAAGCCTTTGGGCAATGAAGTGGATTCATTCTGTTTTCAGTTTGTAACTACAGGTAGACCTCATTTAGCAACTGCAATGGGGATCAGCAATTTTATTGTTAAGTGAAGTGATTGCTAAGTGAAACCATAACTATGCTTATGATCTTAGTTCAGCTTTCCTTTGCTTCATAGACCCATGAAAGTCATAAAAGTGAGTTACAAAGTTACTTTTTCATCAACAGTGACAGTAACAGTGAACGGTCACTGATAGGTAATCACGGAACAAGGAGATGATTAGTGAATTTATTATGTATTTTGTTATTTGCTCTTGGTATTTCATCTTGGTATCTTTCATCTGATAAGGGGTGAATATCTCTAAAAGTTACTTGGAATCAAAGTGTTTTATACACCTAAATAAATAGATAAATAAGGGAATTTTCTAGAAAAGTAATTCAGAATAAAAAAGTAAAATATCAACAACTTCTGCAATGGGAGAGCTGCTGCAGCTGCATGGCTATTTGAGGCTCCTTGAGACTTGGCCCAGGTGGACATTTCGGCTTTATCCCTTGAGAGACCCCATACCATAGCACAATACTGCTTTTGTGATATCTCCTCACTGAGAAAGAGGGACGCCTGGAAAAGCAGTGTTTAAGATGCTCAAATCTGAAATTCCCTTAGTTCTGAATGATACCCATTCACATTGGGTGTGATTTCACACACTTTTGTGGGATTTTGTTTCTAATGTAGCTAGATTAGAAAACAAACGACTTTCTGAAGACTAATCAGTAGATTGCCTCATAGCTGACACTATGTGGAGAAATGGTTGAAAAATAATTTAGACCCTTGTGGCTTTCACAAAATGAATACAAGCCAAGGATAGTGGATAATCAGTTTAGCTAGCAGTAGGAATATTATGTGCTTTTAATTTTGAATAAAACATCTTTGGCATAAACTTTTCAATAATAAATGACTTGTTTGCTCTGTTTGTTTCGTGTTTTTAAAACCCCTTTTAATAATGGTGTGATTAAAATTGCATCAACTTGAGAAATATTTATCAACAATATCATATATCAAGGAAGAAATAATATTTCTTTTTTATAGTAATTTTATTAAAGATTATAATTATAATAGTAGAAACTAAGACAAACTGAAAAAATTAAAAGAATAGAAAGAAAAAGAAGGTGCAGAATATAAAGAAAAAATAAAAAAATAAAGAAAAAATAAAGAAAAAATAAGAATATAGCAAAGAAGATGAAAAGATATATAAATAAATGACTTCCCATCTTCATCAGAAGAAATATAAACAATGTTACTAGAAATGCATTTGGCTCCTCTTTTTTTTTAAAAAAAAAATATCTTTATTAGTTTTTTCACATTTTATGTATCACAATCATTCTTTAAGCAGATCTGCAGCCTTTTATATACATTATTTTTACATGAATACAATTTATACAGTTACCTTACAATATTTCCTAATTCTAAGTCTTCATCCCACATTTCCTCTTCAACTTTCTCTCGTCAATCCATTTGTACCACCGTTCCCATATTTCGTAGTAGTCTGTATTTTTTTGTCCTCTCAGTTCTATCGTTAGGTTGTCCATTTCGGCGCAGTCCAATATTTTCTTGATTATCCAATTATCAATGGGAATATTAGAGTTCCTCCAGCCTTGCGCGAGAAATGCATTTGAATATAAGTTAGTAACAATGTTAGTAACTTATCATTTCTTAAAATACAGTAAATTGTTTCTTTCCATATTTCATCTCTTATTTGTAAACAATATATAAACCCTCATCATTTCAGTCCCAATGTCAGCAAAAGTAAACTAAGGCAGAATAACAACTTATCTATTTTAACCTGGATCAAATAAACCGACTTTATATCCCTTCACTTCTAACAATCTTGATCTTTAGTGTCTTCAAATAATGTCATAGAAATTCATTTTTTCTTAGTCCTTTCTCACAAAATCCCCTTATGAAATGCATCTGTCTGGAGCATTTGTGGATCATCTCAAGTACTGTTTTTGTCCAGAAAGGAATTACAGAGAGCTGGTTGTTGGCTCTTCTTTTTGTGAAGCTGCCTTCGGTCCATCATTTCTTTTCTAGAAGCCATCCTCTCACATTTCTAATGTACATGCATGTATGCTAAAATTTATATCTAATTTCAATTCATGTTAGCCTTTTTAAAATTGATATCTTGATCCCTAAGAACTTGTTCTTCTGGAAATGATCTGATATTATGCCAGGCTTCTGTTGCATGCTGTTTTTCCTTACCCACAAAGCTCCATATCTTGTGCATTAGCACAATATTGATTGGCCTAAACTACCTGATCACTTTGAACTGAAAGTTGCTGGCTTAGCTTGATATGATGTGTAGGACCTAGAGATGTAGTAATGTTATAGGTTTTCATCTGTGTTCAATCTTGAGCAGAAAGAAATTAATTAGCCTAGTAAGATCCAAGTATTGTCTACAGTAGCCATGGGTGTTATAAATGATGTGAGATACCATTTGTGTTTGAAGGAAGTCAGGCACCAATTTACCACCAATAGAAAAGCAATCATTTTAAGATAGTAAAAGCCTAGCTGGGTTAAATGTCTGAAAATAACATCACATTCCACTAGAAAAGGGATGTGCACTTAAGGTAAACTAACAATAAATTTCATGGGAAGGAATTACTTAAGGGCAATAGCAGATCAATTAAAAGAAGATGAAATCACAAGGCTCATTGGAAGGTGCCTGACCTAGCCCATTTATCTATTGCATGTAATGTCTTCCCCAACATCCTACCCAAGACCCAATAATCCTGGATGAGGGATGGTACATAAGAGTCAAAGAATGAAAGACTGAATGGGAACAGATTATTAAAAGCATTTAAATAAACAATTTTTTATTATTTAAATGAGCTATCATCCCATACCTCATCTTGCATAAGATTTGAACCTTTTTGACATTGGTTCCTGAGTGAGGCCATTTTATTTCTTGGGTGTCCAGATTAGACTTCAGAAATTCTGTAACACAGGGAGTTAGAAAACCAAATTTGCCATGATGCCTTGGCTGAAACAAGACTTTTATTATTTGTCAATATTATTTTCATAATGAAATTGAACAGGATTCCTACTGGTTTCTCCGCCTGTATACTAGCAACTTCTTGATTATATATTTAAAATAACTTATTAATATCCTTTTAATAACTTATTTAATCCAGTTAATCAGAGGTCACCTTCCCCTTCTTTTTCTGTTAGTTGTCCTGTCAGCAGATAGCTAATGTCTAAGAAGTTCTTTAAACATAGCTTATTATTGCAACAAATATAAATACAGATAGTCCTTGACTGTTGACCACAATTGAAATGTCTGTTTTGCTAAGCGAGACAGTTAAGTGAGTTTTGTCCCATTTTATGACCTATTTTGCCACAGTTTTTAACTGAATCACTGCAGTTGTTAAATTAGTAACATGGTTGTAAAGTGAATCTGGCTTTTCCATTGATTTTGCTCATCAGAAGTTTGCAACAGGTGATCACATGACGCTGGGACACTGCAGCCATCATAAATGTGAGTTAGTTGCCAAGAATTTTGATCATGTGACCATGGAGATGCTGCAATGGTCATAATTGTGAAAAATTGCCATAACTCACTTTTTTCAGTGCCATTGTACCTTCAAACAGTCACTAAACGAACTGTTGTCAGTCAAGGACTACCTGTACTATATAAATGAGGAAGAGCTTCTGTTATCCAGCACAGAACATGTTTGGACATGATAGTCAAGCACTGTATTACAACTACTGAGATCTTTTCATTTTGAACTGAACAATCATTATTATGTTGGGTAGCATATTTACTGTACAACCCATTATTATGGTAAGCCATTTCAAATCTAATTATATATGGAACTACTGTAGCAAATGTAATGAGATAGTTTTAACATCCAACAGAGAATTACCTGGGCTCAGTGGTCTTGTCATAAAGAAGACATGATAACTCACAGAAATTCATCAATTCAAGAATAGAATGGGAGCAATTCTTTGCTGAGAAGTAGACATTAATGAACAAGCAGAAGACATCTGTCCTTCAAGAGATACCACTGCAGCCTTTTCTCATACTTTGCTAATTTAAAACATTTACATTTTTATTAAGTTAACGTTGCTAAAGCCAATGAATACCTTAACCTTGCAAACCTTAAACTATTACTCTAACATCATTCAGGATCTTTATTAACTGTATTACGTTTTATCTCAGCTTTCTAACTGTACAAGACTCAAGGTGTCTTGCTGAAGTTAAAATGCAAATTATAAAATAGGTACAGGATGTAAACTATGCAGTTAGAATCATGCATCATTAAAATCAAATTGTTATAATATAGCCTCTGATAGTCTTCTCCAACTTCTTGTGCCCTACTGTGCTGAATTCCCATAGAAAAATGGTAAAAGCATGCTGACTGAGAATGTCTGGAGGTAGTGCAACGTATGTGAAATTCATCAAGGGATGATCCATAGAATTTTAAAATATGTTGTCTCTGCAAAGCAGTGAAATGAATCTGAATGCTAAGCAAGTTGGGCATTCCAAATACTGTAGCTAGCTGAAAGCAGACTCCTGAGGCTAGAAAGAATTCATGCTTGGATCTCATAAAACAAGAGCCTGATCAGTGATACTTTGAGTGGCATCACTCTCTTCTCCTAAACCAGTGGTGGGGAACTATGGCCCTTTTATGACTTGGGGACTTAAACTCTCAGAATTCCTGAGCCAGCCGTGCTGGCTCAGGAATTCTGGGAGTTGAAGTCTCCAAGTCATAAAGGGGCCATAGTTCCCCACCTCTGTTAAACCTTTATAGGAATAGAAGAACAATTCTGAAAGCAGAGGGCAGGATTCTCCATATATATAAGTATAATGTAGTTATACTAAGTAGAATGCTTAATTCTAAGTAGAATTCTTAATTCTAAGACGCTCTTAAGAAGATAAAATTGAAATGCATTGTCAAAACAACATAACACAACAATTTATTACTTTCTAGCACAGGTTTGAAGCCCTCTTTTGCTCTTCAATTCATACAAATTATGGGCAACTTAGAAATATATTGTTCTATTGGAAATAATCACTACTATTATTATCTTTTGCTTCCATGTTTTATAGCAGTATCACTCAACTGATAAAACAAACAAACAGACAATTTATTCAGATGCTAATGGATAACCTAGCATGACAAACTAAGTAAAGTAGTGATGAAAAAACATACAAGGCACACTAGACATATATCTCATATTGATTTTTCAAATGCTCCCTGCGGACCTCATATGATTGGATTATCAAAACAATCTGAAGACTCAGTACTGAAATGACACTGTAGTGGAAGTTTTTTAAAAAATGTTTACAGTCTATTATTCAATTGTCATAATGTTGTAACCCACTAGTCAAACTGTACAATTGAAATGACTATTTACTGTATATGGACCATTCATTCCCTGTTGTCATCTAACTACATTTGTAATCTCTCCCTAATCAATGTGCTGTAGCTATTCCCCAGAAATAAATGTAAACTGAAAGTCTGTGTTGGTTCTATCTGTTGCCTAATAAATCTGAGAACACCTATCTGTTCCTTTTTCTCCAATAAGCAAATATTGCTAAGCCAGAGGCATGCCACAATATGGAGTCAAAATAACTTGTAAGCTTATATATCTGTCTAATGCATATAATTTATCCTTACTACAGCAATACCCTGGATCTGACAGAAATATAGCTCTTGATCAAGGAGCTGAGAAATACATTTTGACTGTATATTTTCTCTTTGTGATAAGATAACTCACTCCTTCTGTATGTCCTGACAGTTTTTCCAATCTTTTCTTTAAGTTGTATGTCTCAGCCTGTTCAGATTAACATTTTTGGGCAAGACTCTTTCTATTTAGTTACTTGAAATCACATTTTCAAATCTCTTTTACATTAAATTCTATCACAATAAGAACTCAGTTTGATCAGAGCTCTCAAATTTTGAAGCCCCTGGACACCCCCCCCCAACCTTCCATTGCTTTAATTTTTCACCGCCAGCAGCACAATCAAACAAATAGGCTTAACAGAGTTTTTTTTTTTTAAATCCAGCTTCAATCATATGGCACCAGGTTAACAGAGAATCTCAGTGACAAAAGTAATCACAGTTTTATTGAAATGGGCCAGCGGTGGGTTGCTCTTGGTTCTGCCTGGTTCTTAGAACCGGTAGCGGTGGCAGCAGGCTCCGCCCACCTTCCCAGGACGCTCCACCCACCTGCCTGGGACACTCTGCCCACCTGCCCGGGCGAGCGCGCACACGAACCGGTAGTAAAGGGTTTTAGAACCCACTACTGAAATGGGCCCAGGCCATTCATTCAGATTTGTTTGGATCATTAATGGAAACCAGACCAATGGAGGTAATTCAATTATAGAACACACAACAATAACAAGATGAGCAAAAATAACATCAATTTTGAAGATCTGCATTTCTCACTCACTATTATTTGTTTAGCAATGGTTATGGTTTAGGGCAGTGGTTCTCAACCTTTCTAATGCCGCGACCCCCTGCGACCCGCGACCCCTATGCGCAGAGGGTAAAAGAACCCAAATGGCAGCGTCCAGGCGGGTGGGCGAAGTCTCCCGCTTCCGTGGCTACCGGCTGTCCGGCGACCCGCAGGCACGGCCGAACTGGGAGCATTTCCAAGATGGCGGGCTAGCGCGCGCGGCGACCCCTGTGAAAAGGTCGTTCGACCCCCAAAGGGGTCGCAACCCACAGGTTGAGAACCGCTGGTTTAGGGGGTTTTGCTCTAGAAATATGGCTTTCTTTGTCAGTGATAGTCAATCACTGGAACTTTCAAACCTTCAAAGATTTATAAGCTTTCTAATTCATACAGGGCCATATATTCTTTAAAATGCTGAGTTGCAACTGGGGTGAAAAAAATTGCATTGATGTTAAAGTTAGTATTGAGCTGAAGTTTCTAAAATTGCTGAATTAGCCCCAAGGTGAAATTTCCAAACCTTTCAAACTACATTTATTCTCCAATTGTTGGCTGCATTTGAATCAAAAAGCCTTGCTGTAATCCTTCATGCCAGTTGGTTTCTGAATAAATCCAAAAATCTCGAATCATGTCTAATAATAGTTTATTAATGGCAGCCTAGTACACATTTTATACCTATTCCTCATTCTCATTCTCTCTCTCTCTCTCTCTCTCTCTCTCTCGTGTAACGCACATTAAAAAACACTGCTTTCAATTACATACAGACACTTTTTGACCTCTACCTGCAGATCCCTATCCCTACTTTTGGGGGCAGTGGGAAGTCCCTCATCAAACTTTTAAGTTTGTTATATACCTGTTGATAAAATTTAAAGCAAAATTTTAGAGTGTATGAGGAATAATCATCCCCACTAAATATAATTAATTGTATTTAATTTTTAATTAATCAAATCAATTTTACTTTATTTGTCCTAGACTTTCTCATTCCTTTGTCATGGGAAGATTCAAACATCAGGTTTTGGCCTGGCCCATAACAAGTGCTCCTACTGTGATCTATGTGGCCGCAAAAGCTCCCATCTACTGCTATTGTTTCTGTTTTCCCAACCTCTATGTAGCACACTGAAACGTGATGGCAAGAAGACCCTAAAAATAACATTGCATTAACAGGATGATTTATTGTGTTCTGCATCGGTTGTGCCAATTTCCATCCTGATGCATCAAGGGATGCCATATCTCATTTATGAATCACTTTTTTCTCTGAGTATAAAACTAAAGGGAACGTAATGCACTATGCCTGGAAATACAACACAGAAGCAGGAGCTCTACAAACTGTGCCTTAACTCTCTGCTCCACACACATTCAGTGTTAAAACATTTTAGAAATGAAAAGGCTTGATAACATCCCTAATTATGTACAGGAATATTTGTAGGTTCAACTACCTACAGAAGACATACTTGTTGGATAAAGCTGCATCTACTTCTCAACTGTGACAGCAAGAAGGCTGAGAAAAGAAGACTCTGAAGGAAGTCTAAAATGAACTGGGTAGTAAAAATTATGAATATAATTTACCCGTAATCCTTAATATGTCAAAACTCGTATCTCCTCGTTGGACAACAGAGTGCTGGCTTACAAAATAGACTTTAGATAAGAGATCCTGGCTTGCAGAAAATAGCCTGAACATATTTGGGGTAAAATTGGAGCTTGTGACATTGGACGAGAAATTAATGAGAAAGAATGTTTATTGTGCATATGTTGAATTTAGAGAGAATGTGTGCTAAAGTAGATAAGATTGAATTATGAAATGTCTTACATGAATATGGAGGTGAAACTTGGCTGCCGAATGAGATAAGAGCACTATATGATTAAAAATGACATTGGGTATGTCAGAAAAAACTTAAAGATAAATACTGTGAACATGGAGTACTTGTGGTAAAACCAGAAAAGGCAAGATCAAGAACAAAGATGGGCTGAATAAATATAGATTGAATACAAAAAAGAGTGGCGAAAGAGATACCATGAAGTAATTTAATGATACAGAGAAAACAACTGAGATTCAAACTGCAGTGTACAGTAAATACTGTATATGAAGACATCGTGAATGAATTGGGTGAAAGGGGAATATCGCAAAACTTTTCTTTGAGTGGATCTTCCCAAAGAGACAGTGAGCAGTTTAAAGAGTAAATGGCAATGGGTGAGCATGAGGGAAGATGGATAGGAAGATATTTATTTATTTAGCATAGAGTCATGCAATCACTGATATACAAATATAAGTTTATATAAAGCATATAGGAAGGTACAGTGAATATAGTTGGTATAAACTAGATGGGGCTAGATTTGTCCTTCTTTTCTCTTTTTAAATTGTTTACTACTGCTTATACTCATATTCTCTGCTTCCTTAGTTGCTTCGCCTTAAACAGCATCATCAATGAAATTCATATATTTCTTATCATTGAGTAAGGATGAAAACATATACATGTGGGACTGCCAATAAAGCCAATAAAGCAAGATATCTGTCCAAAAGACATGAGATATCTACACTAACAGGATAAAAAGGAAAAAAAAGATTCAAGCTGGAATTTCAACTTATATTGCCTAGAGAACCAGATGAAAAGTCAGAAATCTATTCTATCCATTTCTTTTATAATATTCCTCCTGGGACTCAGCTGCTTTGGGCATTCATAATGTCAATGAATGAAGCAAAGTCTTCTCTAACAGCACTGCCTTTATCCCCAAGCTACCAAGTAAGAGAAATTTCATAGTTTTTATATTCTTTCACTTGAAGCCTGTATATTAGAAATTATCTTCAAAAACACTATAATAAAGCCAAAAGCAGAAATTAGCATAATTTCAACAATTAGGCAGATGTGGGCAGCCTTCTTTTCTGTTAAGAACCACATTTTCTCAGGGTTCGTTTGTTGTAGACTGCATGCAAACTGTCAGTTGACATTCAACAAGCTGCAGGCTATATATGGTAAATATTTAGTATTAAACATAGTATAAGTAGATAGACTCATCCATTCTCTCTAATATCTCCTTTATACTCTTTTCCAACAACTTAAATTGTCTGTTTACAGAAGGCTTTTACCCAAAACCCATGTGAAGCTAGGCAAAGAGCCACAAGTTGCTAACCTGGCTATAAAGACAGACTGAACATTTTGAGGTTTTAAAATTGTTTTATTACAGAACTTAATCTGATTACATATTTAGGCTGTAGTACTGCCCTCCTCTGCTTAAGCCAAGTTGCTTCAACTGGATTGAAGACCAGGCACATGTATTGATGCACAACTGAAGTCAAGAGCTTGTTCAGTACTTTACTATACTGTACAGAAGCTGCAAAAAGTCAAGGATATCTGAGAAACCAGTCAACCACATTTATTGCCAAAAATTTTAATAGGTTTAAAACTTAAATAGTATGCATTTTGCAAAGGATATAAAACCCGCTTTATAAATTTAAAGTGTTATGAGTTCCTTTAATGCCCAAAATACTGTAATCAGTTAACAAGCCTGCAATATGGTTAAAAAACAATACACACAACCAGATCTAAAGAAGCAAATAGTAAAAATAATAATTACATTGCAACTTTGGTGCCAACCACAACACAGTAATCTCATTTAGATAGGTTGTTAGTTATTGTTTTGTCCTGTTTTTATGCTTTTGTAAACTACCTTGAAATAGGTAGTTATATGGAAATGAGTGTTATATAAAACCATGTTATAAATAAATGGTAATTGAAGCAATCAAACCATAAAGGGCATATTGTAAAGCTCCGTGTTTATAGCTTTGCAACAAAAGTGAAGAGCCGGTACTGTTTGAACCTCTAATAGAAGACTATTCCTTAAGACTAGGGAAGCATTATTTTCAGGCCAGGCTTCCTTTATTTCCCAAATACAGTATATGGGGAATCCAAACCCAAATATATGGGGAATCCAAACCATCCCTATCCAAGATTGCTCTGTTTTGTGTTAAATGTACTTTTCAAGTAGTCTTCAAAGGAGCTCCATGTGAATTTTATGTTTATGATGAGGACACATGAATCACCATCACTAGGACCTCGAATTTCCAGGTAAGACTGCAACTCGCCCATTGACTGAACTTGACTGAAAGTTCCCATCACTATTGATTGATTTGATTTGATTTCTTAAGTCATCATTCATCATTACTTGCATGAGTTCAGTTGGCTTCCAACAACAAAAAGACGACAAAATGCTATAATAAACCACAATAAAATATAAAACCATAAAAAAGACTGAAAACAAAATCCACAACTGAGATAGCTACAGTCAAACACAACCATTGTATCGGCTTTACTGCACATTCAGATCCACAAGCCTGGTAAACCCAGCAGTAGTCATGAGTCAAGAAAACTCCAGGTTTTGGACTTCTGCATTGAGGATGAATGCCATCCTCTTCACAGTTATAGCCGGAGCACCCAGGGCCAGGTATTTTCAGGGGGGAAAATACAAAATATACTAGCTAAAAGATGGGGAGGGAGGGAGTAGGATGATCAGGGCAGAGGTGGGATCTGATACTGGAAGTCCTCTACTTACAACAATTCATTTAATTACTGTTCAAAGTTACAACAGCAGTGAAAAAAAAGTGACTTAGGACCATTTTTCACACTTATGACCGTTGCAGCATTCCCATGGTCCTGTGATCCCAATTTGGCTGCTTGGCAACTGGTTCATATTTATGACGGTTGCAGTGTCCCAGGGTCACATGATCACCTTTTTGCACCCTTCTGACAAGCAAAGTCAATAGGGAAGCCAGATTCACTTAACAACTGTGTTAGCCACTTAACAACTGCAGTGATTCACTTAACAACTGTGGAAAGAACAGTTGTAAAATGGGGGAAAACTCACTTAACAACATAAATTTTGGGGTCAATTGTAGTCATAAGTCGAGGACTACCTGTATTAATCTATCAATCACCCCCAACATGAAGCCCCTAAAGACCTGGCTCTTGTTCAAGAATGTTGGCCCGGACCTTACTCCAGGGGGCAAGATGTTCCAAAGGGCAGGGGATTATGTGGACGAGACATTCAACTGGTGTCATTCATTCATTACATCAGAAACCAAAAGGGATAAGGAATAAAAGATTCTTGTTAATTGTATTTAAAAACTTTATCTTGAGAACAGAAGCCCACAAAGTATAGGGGTGTGATGTATTAACATGCATCTGAAGGGACAAACAAGAAATAGGAGTAGAATCTGGAGTCAAGTAGAGGTTTCATTCTTTCAGCTGGGCTGGAATGCTTACTTAAAATCTAAATAAAACAAAATGGGATGGATTTTTGCATATGGTAATGACAGTTTATGAAATTTTATGACAAGATTTAAAAAAAAAGCCAGCATGAATAAATACAGTATTATTTGAATCTTCACATGCCATAATAGACAGTGCACAGTGGAATTCAACAATGTCTAACCATTGGGTAAACAATTCTTCCCCTTTTCTTTTCCTTCTCCTTTCCTGCATTTTAATATTATTGCTTTTTAAAAATGAGTCTCCTGCTCCTAATCTTTAGGAAGAAATGAAAGTGAAAAATGATCTATCAAAGAGAGTAACAAATTTTAAAGAGTATGAAAAACAGTGACCAACAGACATTTCCAGACTCCTGAAATCTTGCTATTTGATTCAATAAGACTAAGAATTTAATATACTTACTGAAAGATTAAATTCAGGGAGTAGACAATCATAAAATTACTCTGTTAATCAATTATTTGTCTTGCCTCTCAATGTTAAGAGGACTAATACATTTATGTATTACTTATTTAATGACAAATCTTGAATTTTAAATGTATGACTTAAGAGTTATCTTTGATATACAAAGAAGAATTTAATTATGTTGCATTAACTAAAATTTATTTAGGGTAAAAGGAGTGAGCGATAACTTGAAAGGGAATTAACTAAGTTTCTTCTGGATAAGTTCACATTTAACTACACAGTTCCAAGAATGGAAACACTCCTCTTTTAATTTCTCAATCAACACAGAGAAGATACTGATGATACTAACTTTATGAATCCTTTAAGCAGATCAAAATTAATGTGATACCTACCACATTGATCTTTAAAAGACTTAGGAATCCATTTTAATGCAAACCAATTTGAGATGTTTGGCTACATTCCACTTTGTGCTCAGATGCTTTTGGACTTCTAGATATTTTAGTGGATATGCATTTCTGTGGAAATAACTTAAGAGATGTATACTATACCACATTGAATTGTCACATTACAATACCAACAAGTGAGGTTTACAGAGCTGTGGTGGCACAGTGGTTAAAATGTAGTACTGCAGGCTTAATCACTGCTCACTCCAGGAGTTCGATTCTGAGGGCTCAAGGTTGACTCAGCCTTCCATCCTCCCAATGTCAGTAAAATGAGGACCCAAATTGTTGGGGGCAATATTTTGACTCTGTAAACCACGTAGAGAGGGCTGTAAAGCACTGTGAAGTGGTATATAAGTCTAAGTGCTATTACAGAAGCAATGAACTAAGTTGGGCATTCTCTATATTCCTTTATGTTTCTTTCAATTATGGTTTCAAGAATCTCTGGGCCCAGAGATCAAATGCCTGATGAGTTAAGTAAGCAGAAATAAGATATTTAATGGGCTCCACCCATTAGAGGGGTTGTTAATTAGAGTTGTGCTGAACCAACTTCCATTGCACATATTTGATTGTTCCACCCCAACTTATGTACAGTAAGCTGACTATGAATAATTGCAGCAGGGAAGAAGATAATCATCTTTATTTAGAGGTCTAAATAAAGGCTACCTCACCTTAATATAAATAGCATATGTGCATTGAATTTATCTTCTAATTTTCTTTCAAGGTGCTTAACACCAACTTAATCTGGATTACTTTATATTTGTCCTTAAAGTTATCATGTGAGGTAGCCTCAGTATAAGGCACAGTAATTGCCCCAAACAAGTATGAGCTCCATACTGTATCTTGAAGAAGCACTTTTATAGTTTATTGTCTATAAACTCTCCTAGTAATAAACATTCATGCTGGAAAAGTATGATTGTGATATATTAGTATACCCTGTTGAAAACCAAAACAAACTGTAAATTTAGGTGACAGCAGACTGAACTTTAAACGGGCAATACTTCTTTGATAAAACCAATCAAATAAAACTATAGAAGACCTCAAAGCAGAGTAGGGTGGAGTGGGAAAACTGTAAAGGCTATTCTCAATGATTTCCCATAATTCTGACAACTCTCCTTCAGAGAGCAGCAGTGACATGATGTGCCAAAAGAACCTTGTTTAAAGTTCAACGTCATTGATTTGTTCTCCACCAACTGCTTCTGTGCTTGCTTGTTAGCGGCAACATTCCTGTCAGAAAATATAATTGTTCCTTTTAAACATTGACTATGATAAAAATATACTCAAGAAAAACTAATCATGATTATATAAGCTTGGAACACAAAAATGTTAACCTTCACCCCACATCTTCCTGGTTTCAGGTTGGGACAAATGCATTAATGCATCAATAATGGATAATATTTACAAGTTGGGTAGGACTCAAACAGTTTTTCCTCTTCCAGTGTCAGTATCAATGTGGTGTCTAGTTGGGTGTCAAAAAAGATATTGAACTCTATAATAAAATAGATACTGACTTACTGATGTAAGCAAAATATGATAAAATATCAAGACTTCCTTCCTTCCTTCCTCCCTTTCTTTTTTTTGAGTATTATAACACTCAAAGATCTTTATGTGCGTATCAACAAGAAGACTGCTAATATCCACCTTACTATTTACAGTACATACCCACTTCTGTCACTAATTGTGACTTTAAATCATAATAGTTTAGACATCTATTTCTACCAATCAAAGAGAATATTTGTAACTCAGGGTTGAACATGGGATTTCTGATACTCTCTGAAACAACCTCAGAGAGTACCAAGGATCCTATACATCTATTTCTCTAGCAAAAAAAAAAAAGACATTTTGTGCATTGTGGATGTGGTTTCCATCTTTTGCACTCTTTTTTTCCATAATTCTATATATCCAAATTGGATCTCAAATAATTTTAATGCAATCTTAAGTTAATTATTTCAAATCAAATTGAACTGAGTTGTGTTGAGTTGAGAAGTGCTTGAAGCAAAACATTTGACTTACCCTCAGAAGGTTTCAGATCCAATTAATTACATTTCTTTTTCAAACATTTTTGGAAGCAAGTGATGGCAAATATGTTTCTACAGGAAAACCTGTATCATTACTGTCAGAGTAGAAAGTACTGCATGGATGATGAAGTAGTTTGTACAGTATAAATCAGCCTCAGTATAATGAGATATAGCAAGAGCTGAACCTTTAAGAGCTATAGCACTATATATAGAGAGCTCAAGAAGCCAGGACAGGAGATAATAGGCACACTTGTTTCCTTCATGGATTTATTATCTCTGAATGTTTAGTACTGAACACAGATATCTGAAAAACTTTCAAAAGTTTCAAAGGTTTGAAATTTTCCAGAGCAAACATGAGGGTTGGGGTTTTTTTTCCAATCTCAGTGAGAAAGCATTATCCTCCACTGTATTTGTACAACTCATTGAATGTATGTGACTGATTGCTGGAAAGAAATACAGGTAAAGCAGGGTGGAAATATCCTGCAATTTAAAACATTTCTGAAGAAACTTGGTCTCATTCGGGATTGTTTAAATCCTTGGTCTCATTTGGGATTGTTAGAATAGAATAGAATAGAATTCTTTATTGGCCAAGTGTGATTGGAGACACAAGGAATTTGTCTTTGGTGTATATGCTCTCAGTGTACGTTAAAAGACATGATAAATTCGTCAAGAATCATGAGGTACAACACTTAATGATTGTCATAGGGTACAAATAAGCAATCAGGAAACAATCAGTATTAATATAAATTGTAAGGATACAAGCAACAAGTTACAGTCATACAGTCATAAGTGGGAGGAGATGGGTGATAGGAACGATGAGAAAACTAATAGTAATAGTAATGCAGCCTTAGTGAATAGTTTGACAGTGGTGAGGGAATTATTTGTTTAGCAGAGTGATGGTGTTTGGGGAAAAACTCTTCTTGTGTCTAGTTGTCTTGGTGTGCAGTGCTCTATAACATCGTTTTGAGGGTAGTAGTTGAAACAATTTATGTCCAGGATGCGAGGGGTCAGTGAATATTTTCACAGCCCTCTTTTTGACTCATGTAGTATACAGGTCCTCAATGGAAGGCAGGTTGGCAGTAATTGTTTTTTCTGCAGTTCTGATTATCCTCTGATTATCCTTTTAAATCTAAAAGTAAAAAAGCTTTTGAAAAAGAGATGAGTTAAAAATTTTCTTTGTCCTTCTCCCCACAATTTCTTCCATTCCTTTCTTTTGTACTTAATGATGTGCATGGTTCAGAATAGAATAGAATAGAATAGAATAGAATAGAATAGAATAGAATAGAATAGAATAGAATAGAATAGAATAGAATAGAATAGAATAGAATAGAATAGAATAGAATAGAATAGAATAGAATAGAATTTTTTATTGGCCAAGTATGATTGGACACACAAGGAATTTGTCTTGGTGCATATGCTCCAAGGAAAAGATACGTTCGTCAAGAATCATAAGGTACAACACTTAATGATAGTCCGGGTACAAATAAGCAATCAAATCATAGTAGGAACAAGTCAATATAAATTGTAAGGATACAAGCAACAAAGTTACAGTCATACAGTAATTTGTGGGAGGAGATGGGTGATGAACGATGAGAAGATTAATAGTAGTGCAGACTTAATAAATAGTTTGACAGTGTTCAGGGAATTATTTGTTTAGCAGAGTGATGGCGTTCTGGAAAAAACTGTTCTTGTGTCCATATTCAAATGGAGAAAAGAACTCTATAGGTGGCCACATGTAACACAGTCAGTCCGAAACAAATACATACTGCTGCCCCCCCCCCCTCCCTCCCTCTCTCTCTCTCTCTCTCTCCACACACACACACACACACACACACACACACACACACACACACACACACACACACAGTGTGTGTACCTTGCAATCAATGGCCAATATAAGCAATGAAACAGGTTCTGAACTATATTCTTCATTTTACCTCTATAATTTTTCATTCCATTGGATAGAATAAATGTGCTTTTAAAAGGTCTTTCAAAGAAAACGACAACATAGTTTTGATGAAATTCTTTCGGATGGGATTCAGTGTTCCTAAAAGTGGACATATTGTCATGATTTCACTGTACATTCATCTCTTCAACAACTTTTCTGACTTTCCATACTTTCATTATATCCCAGTAGAAGATATGATGAAGGCACGTTCCCCATTTGGGGTGTTTCCTCCCAGATTGGGTGGTAGGAACAACCAGTGAAGCTTTGGATAGGTATAAAGATTAGTATCAGGAAAGAACAACACTAATGATAGCAGCTTCTGTCCCCTCCAACAAGAAAATAAGCTCCAAAATACATTAAGAAAACTTTAAAAATACATTTGCAAGTATCCTGAGAGTAAGGTAAAAAAGAGAAGCCTGTTTTGCAAGGCAGATTTCAAGACCGCATTAATTGAAAAACAAGGACTCAAAACACAGCATCCCAAGGAACCAGTGTAAAGATCTTAAAAACTACAAGGAGTAAAATGCACAGTGGTGGAAAGATACGGAAATATGACCAGGGAGAGAATCACCATACGTGGATGAGAATTAACTTAGAGAAATCCATTTCAAGAAGCAAAGAACTTGAGTTCAGAACTTTGACAGAGGCATCTCAATAAAGGCATTTCACAATGACCTCAACAGGGATCCGGATTGCTCAAAATAAAATTAAAAAGTCTTCAAATACTGCAGTCTGTTTTGAATTCATCCTACAGGAGGCAACTGCAGTGTGGAGACTATTTTGCAGGAACATGATCCTCTTAGGAAAAATAGGGGATGTGAATTATTTTCAATTATGAAGCCTTTCTTAACAATTAATGTGTATAATGCTCAGAGTGAAAGCCTCTTTCTACTATAGAAATAAAATAAGGGTGGTGTGTGTGTGGGGTTTTTTTTTTTTTTTTTTTTTTTTTTGGTGAAACAATGTTTACAAAGCTTGTTTATTCATATCATAAACTTCACTCAGCCCCATCTCTATTGCAAATCAGTTTTCCCTAAGCACTTATTTGGAGCATTTCCATTATGCAGTGCATAAAATAAGCATGATAACCCTTCATATGCTGGCATTTTCTGTGTCAAGGAATAGCTCATGGTGCTTTGCAGAGAAGGACCTGATTTTTGAACACTGTTAATCATAACATAGTGATATAATTCACATTGTATTTGTCATTCTGCCCTCTGGTCCTCTTTAGGTTATACTTCATTTCTGCAGAAACATTGCCAAATAAAATTAGCCGTTCTTAATTTCTAGATAAGCAGATGTTCTCTGCCTTATTTTAATACATTCTACCTTTCACTTCCTATAACTTCTGAAAACTTCTGTATTTAATTTCAGAACTGACATATGCATAGTATTTGGAATTCTTAGCATACAAACTTCACTTTCCTTATGAACCACTATTACACATTTATACATACACCATTACACATTTACACACACACCATTAATGAATGTTAATTAAACAATTACAAAACATTAATGAAACCCCAGTGAAACAAGAGAAGTTGCAACTTCTTCTATATTACATACTGTGCCTTAGTGAACATGTGCCTATGCCTGAGTGAGTGAGATGTAACACAGGCAAGAATTTACATTGTTTACATATTTTTCTACATTGGATAAAAACAATATGAGGGATAATTAGCATAGATGTCACAAAGAGACAATATCTGCTGCAAGCTCCATGCAGGCGTCAGGAAGGGCATCTGGCCAGTAAATGCTCAGCTTCCTTCAGTCGCCTTGACTCCACCCTGAATAAAAGGATTAAAGGGTTATAAAACGGGAGGGGGGTAACCCTTAATATACTTAGTGGTATCAGACTAGAGATGGAAAGATAGACACTAGGTAAACCTTCCTCTATTCTAAAAGAGGAATAATTTTTTTTGATGGACTCAGATAATGAATCGAACAGTGAACAAGTTGCTAGAGAAATTATCTTAAGGCACAACATTTGTGCAGAGAATACGCTTCAAAATAGAAAGTTTTTTTTTAAAATAAGGTGTTCTTGTATATTAAGATAGCTCTACTTAAAGCAGTAATAATTTTATATTCCACTGAGGTAAATAAATTCCAGATTTCATCCAACATGGAAAGAATTATTAATTAAGCCATTGTATAGTAAGCTGTTTTCTTGAAACTGGAGTTCCAGGTCTAGGAGAAACAAAGGCTAATTGATAGACTATTTAGGCAAAATAGAGATTTAATTTCCAGTTAGTCTTTAATACAAGTTGAAATTATACCAAAAAGAATTGCTGATTAATGTATGCTGAGGCATTACATTACTTTCAATCAGTTCAGTTCCAATTTTTAATTAATTTAGAAATGAATTCTGACCTTATTAAATATTTAGATAGCATAATGATTTATTTTTTAAAAAATTAGTTGGGAGATCAAATTACAATATTAATAGCTAATATTATTTATTAATTAATCTAATTCATATAATATTCCAAAATGGATCATTGGAAGAATTTGTCTCAAATGTCCAATCATGATGACAATATATTAAATGAAAAAGAACAGAGTATTTGACTTTTAAATTGTTCGCCATTTGTCTCACCATAGGCACATCAAAATGAGGTTAAAAGAAGTAAAATAAATAATATTCTCTGTATAATATACTTCAGTAGTTCTGTCCGACACTAGCTTTAGCTTTCAGTATATAGCAGGGGTGAAATCCAGCAGGTTCTGACAGGTTCTGGAGAACTGGTAGCGGAAATTTCGAGTAGTTCAGAGAACAGGCAAATACCACTTCTGGCTGGCCCCAGAGTGGGGTGGGAATGGAGATTTTGCAATATACTTCCCCCAGGAGTGGGGTGGGAATGGGGATTTTGCAGTATCCTTCCCCTGCCATGCCCACCAAGCCTTCCCCTGCCATGCCCACCAAGCCATGCCCACCAAGCCACACCACACACACCAAGCCACGCCCACAGAACCGGTAGTAAAACAAATTGGATTTCACCACTGGTATATAGTAAACTGCAACAACTATTTTCCTCTTGAGGTTCTTTCTGGGGAAAGTTTTGGAAATCCCAATGTAAAAACAAGAAATCCATACCCAATGGAAACTAGAAACAATATCGAAATCAAGGATAGTATGAAATCATAAAAGAATTTCAGTTCAGTTCATTAATAATTAAAGTCAAAAACAGTGTAATGATATACATGCAGCATTTTTAATTTTAAGAATGTGACTCTGATTTATGTTGAAATGAATTTAATTCTGCTTAAATTATGCTTATTACCAGTAAGGAAGACTCCAAGGTTGACATGTGACTGGCAGCTAGTTACAGTCCAAAGATTTAATACTCTCTCTTGTAACATAGATGCTGTCTTGAAAATAATCCATTTTTAATTTTAAGTATCCTTTTTTAAATGTTTGTTTAAATAACTGTCCTGATATTTTAAATATAGTAAAATGTATTTGATATATTAGGTTTGTTCTTATTTTTTATTGTCACTGATATTTGGAGGAAGAATGCCTTTGAAATATTTGTGCATATGTGCTCTTACTGGAGACAACTTGCCACCTCTAACTTTCATTATCAAACATTTGAAAATTAGGAGAATGAAACATTTTTCCTCAATTATGAACATGAACATACTATAGGGGTTTACTTCTTACCACAATGCTGAAACAATATTAAAATGTCGTAACATAAACCCCAGCCTTGTATGCTTGCTTCTCAACACTGAACACAAGTACATAATTCATGGGCTTTTCATTGTGACATCACATACACATTATAGTCCTAGTCCCCCTTGCCCAATCTAGAAATTTCAGGGAACTTGAACCAGGGCAGTTTAAGTCCAACTGATTCACAATAATCGTCCCCTTGGCCCTTCCATTGCTTAACTGATAAGATATTAAGACCTACAGTAATGTACTGAAAACTAACGTTAAATGTGAATGAAAATGTTAAAGATATGATAGCTAGGGAAAAATAAAAGACCTCTGTGCTGCTGCCTTTCCTTGGTGCCCTAAGCACATGTTTATTTTGTTTAATGGTAGGGCTGATATGAATGCTAAAGCATCATACAGTTCATATAAAGGGAACAATATTGCGAGTATCTTTTAAGACAGCCAGAGTCACTTCACATATTTTAAATTTCACATTGTACATTGTTGCCCCTTGGCAACAATGATCAACCTGAAATATACATCTACTGACAGGTATTCACTCTTTCTGGATGGTTCCATCAAGATTAGCAATATCCTTTCTTGTTTGCCTAACAATCAGCAACTGAACTCAAAGGATTTGAAACAAGGAATTCTCTGTTGCTGTATGTTTTCTTCACTGGTATTGCATTGCTTCTGTCTAGCTGTTTTTGGTTTATCTGCCTTGTTTGCAGCACACATGAAATCAGGAAAGGTTGCTTGAATCCCATAAATGGACACATCGGAAAGTTCTGAGGCTACTTGATTCTCTACAAGGATTATGTTTGCAACAGAAGCTAAGTGATGGAAGTCAATTGTATGTAGTCTTACCTGAACCAACTTGGAAGGCAAATGATTTAGAGTATAATGCATGAATGCTGCTCTTAAATATGCCAACACGCCTCTCTTAAACAATAATAATTAATCTCTAAGTTAAAAAAAAAGACTGCATAGAAAACTAAGTATCTAATAACATCACTCCAGTAGCTTTGATTCTTTTTAGTGGCTTATCATTCAAACCCATATCTTTGTTTGCGACAGTATTCATGTATCACTACACTGCATTCAAAGTTTCTACTAAAAAAGATTTTAAAATTTTCCTCATTTCAAAGCTTAAGAATCAGAGACTTTTTAATAGGCTGGGGGAAAAAAATAAAGACTTTCACTTAATGCTTGTCATTAAAATAAAGAAAAGTTACATTAGCTAATCACCCTTAAACATAGTCATGCCACATACAACATTCCCTGCTAAAAGTTAGACTACAGTTCCAGTTTGTTCAGAATATTTTGGCCAGTATGTCCAGGGGTGGGTTCCAACTTATCTCGCTGCCGGTTCGCTCCCTCCCGTGCCACGTGGGCGCGCCTCATGGGCGCACGTGCGCTTCACACGCGCGCATGCGCAGTAACAAAAAATCCAAAAAAAATAAAAAAAACAAAAAAACAAAAAACAAAGCCAAAAAAAAGATGGCGACCACATGCACAGTGCCAGAAGTCGGCTTCTGCGCATGTTCAGAAGGAAAATAAATAAATAAATAAATTTCAAAAAAAAGATGGCAGCCCCCATGGACCGGCACCGACCGATCCGGTTCGGTGACGTCATTGTGATGTCACCAGCGGGTCGCTACCGGTTTGGGTGAACCGGTCCGAACCGGGAGGAACCCACCCCTGAGTATGTCGCAAATAGCCACAAAGTCCAATTTTGTTGTAGGCATGCTTAGGCTGTTCTAGACAAGCTAGGATCTCTAATCTAAAGGCTATCTTATTAGCTATGATAGTGGTGCCTGTTTCCCAATAACTAGGAGATACAGGCAACTGTGTTAAATGATGCCAAACAGGCAGTGAATAGATTATTTTTTTTTGTCTTTAGCAGATAATTAAGCAATATGTGAATGAAAGAAAGAAACTTTATATGTTTATGAATGTAGAGGAGAACATATAGAAGCGAAAAGACCAACTGATAAATGAAAAGTAATTCTGGCCTTCAAAAGAATATCACCAATCAATTGTTTGGCAGCTAGCACAGCAGCAGCAGCAGCAATGGAGCTCATAGTGACATGGAGGCATTGGAGGTGCCCAGTAGTGCATCTTCTGGTGTAGTGGCAGCAGTGGTTAATTTATTGGCTGTTCTTTTTTTTAAAATGATGAACTTTGCAAGGCAGTTGGATGGGCTACATGTAATAAATTAACCACTGCTGTCACTAAAAGCTGCGTGTCCACAAGTTGTGTGCTGTACAGGTCTGGTTTGGAGAAAGCATATGATAAATTGAAAAGCTTTGAATTATGGAATGTTGTACCCAAACATGAAATTGGAGATTGGTTCTGGATTGCGATAAGAGTGATAGAAATTGTGAACAAAGCCCGATTGTGAACAAAGCCCCTCTCGTCCGGGATTTAATCCTGGAGGAGAGAGCAGATCTGGCATGTATAACCGAAACCTGGCTGGGACAGGAGGGGGGTGTTCCCCTTTCAGAGATCTGCCCAGACGGGTTTCAGGTGCTGCACCAGTCACGACTCCAGGGAAGGGGTGGGGGAGTGGCTATCATAGTCCATAAGAATCTTTGTCCTCGCAGGATCCCTGCCCCTGAGATTGTTGGGTGTGAGTCTCTCCTTGTGAAGTTGGACTTAGGGGTGCAGGTGGGTTTGTTGTTGACGTACCTACCCGCTGGGACAGGAGGGGGGTGTTCCCCTTTCAGAGATCTGCCCAGACGGGTTTCAGGTGCTGCACCAGTCACGACTCCAGGGAAGGGGTGGGGGAGTGGCTATCATAGTCCATAAGAATCTTTGTCCTCGCAGGATCCCTGCCCCTGAGATTGTTGGGTGTGAGTCTCTCCTTGTGAAGTTGGACTTAGGGGTGCAGGTGGGTTTGTTGTTGACGTACCTACC
>QLTV01001313.1:1765229-1776316 GCA_003457575.1 Thermophis baileyi
ATAGCTCCCGGTGACCGGTAAGATCCCACACGGTTGGGCTCCTCCAGGTCCCCTCAGCTAAGCAGTGCCGGCGGGCGGGCCCGCGGGGGAGGGCCTTCTCTGTAGCCTCTCCGACTCTGTGGCACCAACTACCCCCCGAGATCCGTACTACCCCCACCTTACTGGCCTTCCGTAAAGCCCTTAAGACCTGGCTTTTCCGGCAGGCCTGGGGCGAATAGTGGTTCTGATTGGCCCATGCATGGTTGGGTGAATGTTTTATTTTAAATATAGTTGGGGTTTTGTTTTTTTCCTTCTCTGTAGCCGCTCCGACTCTGTGGAACCAACTTCCCCCCGAGATCCGTACTACCCCCACCTTACTGGCCTTCCGTAAAGCCCTTAAGACCTGGCTTTTCCGGCAGGCCTGGGGCCAATAGTTGTTCTGATTGGCCCATGCATGGTTGTGTGAATGTTTTATTTTAAATATAGTTGGGGTTTTGTTTTTTTTCCCCTTTCTTTTTTAAATTGTTTTTATATGTTTTATTTTTTATGATGTAAGCCGCCCAGAGTCCTTCGGGAGTTGGGCGGCATATAAATTTTATTAAATAAATAAATAAATAAATAAATGTACATTAGAAGAAATAGAATATTTAACAGATGTCAGCACTGAACAGGGATGTGTGACTACCGGGTAGTCCTTGACTTACTATAGTTCGTTTAGTGACCACTCAAAGTTACAATGGCATTGGAAAAAGTGAATTATGACAGTTTTTCACACTTAAGATCGTTTCAGCATCCTCATGGTCATGTGATCAAAATTCAGATGCCTGGCAACTGACTCATATTTATGACACTTACAGTGTCTTAAGGGAATGCGATCGCCTTTTGCAACCTTCTGACAAGCAAAGTCAATAGGAAAGCCAAATTCTCCTAACAACTTAACTACTAACTTAACAACTGCAGTGATTCACTTAACAACTGTGGAAAGAAAAGTTGTAAAATGGGGCAAAACTCACTTAACAACTGGCTCACTTAGCAACATAAATTTTGGGCTTGACTGCGGTTGTAAGTTGAGGACTACCTGTACTGTGCTTCTGTTTGATGATGTATGCAATTGAATTCTCAAGCATAACAAAGAGAGCTCCAAGATTTCCAACTGCATTTCTTTTCCTTTTTCCATATCATTCATCACATCATCATAATCAAATACTACAACTACACATATTAATCTTAACACAATCTACTTATACATGTCATATTTCCCATTTTTCTTCTTTAATTATTCCTTTAACCATTTTCATTTAGTCTCCCATACACTCCACTTCTTAATGTTTCCCTTTCATCCTCACATCCTCTTATCTTTCTTTTCTTCTTTTTTTTAATTTTATAATTATTATATCTTTTCTTCTGTCTTAAGATCCCATCTAATTTCTTCTCTTTTCCCTATTCCCTCTTATTCAGTTCCCCATTACCACGCCCAATATACTCATTTGTCTCTTTTGAACCTAATCTCTTCCCTTTTTCTTCTGTGTTTCTTTCCTCCCTTCCCATTTTTACCACTGCTAACCCCAGTGTAATCATTAACCTTCCCCTTTCTGTAGTATATATTAAAATTGGTTGAATAGTAAATATTAATGATTGTAATAAAGTAAATTAGTGAAAGTAATATTTATGGGTAGAAGCGATACATATTTAGATTAACATTGGTGATTGGAATAGGTGATTGATTGTTTATTAGATGAAGTTGGATAGTTGAAGAAGGAAAGATGTATAAGAAAATATGAGGATAAAATTTTAAGAAGTGGGGTATTTGGGTAATTAAAGAAAACTGTTTAATGGTATAATTAAAGGAAAGAAGAATGGGAATTATGATAAAGTGAATTGTATTATGATTAACATGTGTAACTGTAATATTGGAATAAGAAGATGATATGAAATGGAAAGGGGGGAAATGTTTGAAATATATATATATATGTGGGAGCAATATTGGGATGAATTATAAGATGATGCTGGGTAGGTGAAAAAGGAGAAGTAAAAATTAAATTTAAAGAAACTTATTATATATGAAGTTAAATGGAAAAGGCATTGAGAAGTAAATGGAATTTTATTGTATTATAACAAATGAGAAATTAGGAGTTAAGATGGTGCTTTTAAAGGGTGTTAACGATAAGGGAATAAGAAAGTTTTGGAGTAAGGGCAAATGGTAATATTGTTTAAATGTTAGAAAAGAAGAAGGAGGTACATAGAATTAAAAAATACAGAGAAAGAATATTATGGCAGAAATGGGAAATATATAAAAATTGTGTATGAGGATGTTATAAGCTGTACAAAAATTTTGACTCAAGCGATACTCTGTTCAGAGAAAATATATTGTTTGTATGTGTGTTAAAAAAATTAAAAAAAAACTTTATATACAAAAAAAAAGATTTCCAACTGCAGATCACTATTAAAATATGCAGAAATGGCCACAATATACCCTGTTCACATGGTCCCCAAACAATATCTTCCATTGTATGGTTCAGTGGAACTCTTGAGGCGTGTGATCAGTTCACCACAATCATCAACTTTTCTTGGATCCGGTCAAATTGTAGAACCAAACTAACCTTTCTCAGTCAACTGACTTATCTCATCTACATCACAGATACAATTTGCCCTGTTATCTGATAATAGCTATAACATGTTGTAATATTTCAATGCTTAATCTCACCCAGTAAGAGGAATTACATGTTCACATCTCATACATATTAGTGTATAGTTCATACTAGTAAAATAAAGCCTTTAATTCATTTTGATTGATGAATAATGAAGTCAGGAAATCACCTATTCTATAAACATCCTACTGCAGTTTGATGAAATGTTTTCATGCAGGTGGTAGAACCTGGCTGTCCTTGGGCTTACCAGCTAAGGAGAGATAGACCTCTTTATCAGGATTGTAGGTCACAAAAATGTCCTGGGAGAAGTGATGGCAAGACACCTCTGCCCTGATGCCAAGAAAAATTTATGGCTGTAACTATGTAGGCACCATATTTTGAATTTGACTGTTGAGGTTGTCTTATCTATTGCAGAGATTAATGAAATATTATTTTGTGAATCACGATGACTACTATAAGTTATTTCACTAAAACTACTTGAAAAAAGAAATACCAGCTCTGAATGAGGGATCACTTGTCCTTCTTGGGGAGCAGTCTAACTGGAAATCTAGAAAAAAAAATCTCTGGGTTATTTAGAAAGAAACCTGACCTAACTCAGAGTCTGTGATTCAGAAATTCCTCCACACTCTGGGAAGAGTAAAAACAAATAACAAATAAACAAATAAATCCCCCAATGGTTATGTTGTTGTTTTTCAGCCAATAAGATGAAATTTGCAGAGAAGAAAAAGGTGAGTAGTCAGTTTCATTAATATTGCTTCATGTGTATAAAATGTCTCCTATAATCTTTTATTTTTGATTAGGGGACTGGAGGCTAAAACATATGAAGAACGGTTGCAGGAACTGGGTATGTCTAGTTTAATGAAAAGAAGGACTAGGGGAGACATGATAGCAGTGTTCCAATATCTCAGGGGTTGCCACAAAGAAGAGGGAGTCAAACTATTCTCCAAAGCACCTGAGGGTAGAACAAGAAGCAATGAGTGGAAACTAATCAAGGAGAGAAGCAACTTAGAACTAAGGAAAAATTTCCTGACAGTTAGAACAATTAATCAGTGGAACAACTTGCCTCCAGAAGTTGTGAATGCTCCAACACTGGAAGTTTTTAAGAAGATGTTGGATAACCATTTGTCTGAAGTGGTGTAGGGTTTCCTGCCCAAGCAGGGGGTTGGACTAGAAGACCTCCAAGGTCCCTTCCTACTATTCTATTCTATTCTATTCTATTCTATTCTATTCTATTCTATTCTATTCTATTCTATTCTATTCTATTCTATTCTATTCTATTCTATTCTATTTTCGAAATGATTTTCCCTTCCCTCTTCTTCTTCCTCCTTCCTTATTCTCTGTAATCAGTTTTGTCCTTGGTGTGCAGGACGGTAAAGTGACCTTCATGAAGAGATAGACGAAAGAAGGATTACTATCTAAATGGTGCATCCTGACTTTTTTTAAAAAAATGTCAGTTGAAGCAGGTCTCTTCCAAACAGCAAAATATCTTACTTTTATTGTTTGTGTTTAGGATTCTGATTTTCTTTATTCTGCCATCAAAGTACATTCATTTCCACCTCTTCTAATATTTAATGCTGTAGCTGAACGGGGTGTGTGTGCAGAGATCTTGTTTTCCTTCCATGCTACCCTCTCATCCCCCCTTCCTACAGGATTCAGATGACCCATCATTTGAAGAAAGAAACATAACAGATGCTTTAATTTACTTTAAACGGAGAAAAACAACCCACTTCTGTTGTGTGGTGGAGACAAACATGTTCAGCTGCATAAAAGAAATTTAGAAACCCTGTCCCTTTGAAAGGGAGTACTCATTTTCTGTTCAATGTGAAATATAAATACATTTGTATGAATCATAATGAGTCAACGGGAGCAACAAGAAGAGTTACATCAAGTAACCACAGCAACTGACCCCCCAATTTACCAACCTTACTGTTTCAGCAACAAGAGAGAAATAATAAATTAAACAGATGCTGTTTCAGAAAGACAAAACTACTTAATTGGTCTTCACTTTCCTGCACTGTAAATAATAAATCACAGTGCTATGAACATGACTTCCCTTTCTGCTATCAGCCTGATCTTTTCCAAGCTGGAGGACCAAAGCCTACAGTATCCATGGTAGCAATGTCAGCATCTCAGACTTGCAGGCAAAATGCAGGCTTCTGGATCAACAGACATCATTCGGGCAGAGCCCTAAACATCTGGCTTTTCAGTTGGGTCTTTGTGCAGCAGATCTAGCTATATCACTGTTTTGTTTGAAAGACAAGGGGAATGACAACTAGTTGTCCTGATAAAACTAAAGCCATGAATTATACAGACAACATGCCAAATATTTTCAACAGTGAAAGATGGGAGAGGCTTTTTTTTTTAGAAACAGATATAAATATTTCAAACAAGGGAAAGAAGACGGTCAAAGCTGCCCACTTGGTGTATTTTTTATTTGTACAAATGTTATAATGCATTAATTGATACCTTTCTTTGCTCCAGTGATTACTGAGTAGCTTGCAATTAGTAAAAGAAGAAATTCATTTCTGTCGAGGTGAAAAAGGATACATCACTCTGGAGCACTTATTTTGGGTTGGATAAATCTTCAAAAAGGTGTTTCACTTTGGCAAAGGTTCAGATGAAACTGCCTGTTGAAGCTGCTCCATTAAGCTCTTGTGGCCTCAGTTTTGAGAGTGAAGCCCCACTGAAGATGAAAATGGAGAGGAGGCTTTTCTTGTGGCCTTCTTAAAGTAAAACTATCAGACCTGGAGCAGGGATATCTAGGGCTATCTGCCCAGAAGTCCCATAATCAACACACATAAAAATGGGATGAGGCTTTGTTCCCATGGCCACAGCTGCCAATATGATTTCTTAAAAATCCTCCTCTACAGATCTTGCCTATAGCCTCGGCATGAGTTGAAGGTCCCAAAGGTGCTTTTTCAGGAGGCAATGGGACTTTCTTGTTTTTTCTTTTGAAGATGTTTCGCTTCTCATCCAAGAAGTTTCTTCAGCTCTGACAGGATAGTGGGAAATGGAAGGATTTATATTCCTTGCAGACAGCTGGTAATTTGCATCCTTTTAGAGGGTCCTTTTCCAGAGGAAAAATTGCAGACTACAGGAACCAGGAGCACTACTCAGGTAACCCTGAGGACACAGATAAACCTCCAAGTGCTTCAATGACCCTCTAAAAGGATGCAAATTACCAGCTGTCTGCAAGGAATATAAATCCATCCATTCCCCACTATCCTGTCAGAGCTGAAGAAGCTTCTTGGATGAGAAGTGAAACGTCTTCAAAAGAAAAAACAAGAAAGTCCAGTTGCCTCCTGAAAAGGCACCTTTGGGACAGCCATGACCTGGCTGACTGAGAATCTCTAGAGACCATTAGTTGAAGGGTTTCCAAGGTGGGCAGATTCTGCACTGGCTGCATCTTGCCACATGCTGAAATACTTCTATTTGGGAAACTTCAGCCTTCATTGAGGAAGAAGTCCGAAAGAAGACTTGTCAGGCAACCAATTGCTTTATTGAGGTAAACTGCATCCCCATGTCACTGCCTATGTCCAAATCTCTTTATCAGGGCAAATCTAAGTTACTTTGCATGGAAGAAACTCCTGGGTTTGTATACTAGAAGGCTATGAAATAAAAACTGGAACATAGTTTAAGGAGAAAAAGTACAAAAATAGGTATGTTTTACTTCAATCCTGCCTTTTCATTCAAACATCAAGGCAATATTGTTTAACCCCACCCCAACCCATTTTAACCATAGAACAATCCTGTGAGGTAGGTTGGTCTGAAAAAAACTGGCCCACAATCACTCAGGTATCTTCTGCAATTGAGAATAGACTAGCAGCTGACTCTCCCAAATGTCAGGAGCAGGGGTGGGTTTTTCCCGGTTTGGGCCGGTTTTCCCAAACTGGTACTGACCCACTGGTGATGTCACAATGATGTCATCGATCTGGTTCGGTCGGTGCCGGTCTGTGGGCGCCACCATCTTTTTTTTTTTGAATTTTTTTTTATTTTTTTCCGATTTTTTAAATTTTTTTTAAAATTTTTTTTCCTTCTGAGCATGCGCAGAAGCTGAGTTCCGGCACTGTGCATGCGGTCGCCATCTTGTTTTTGGCTTTTTTCCCTTTTTTCTGTATTTTTTGTTACTGCGCATGTGCGCGTACGCAAAGTGCGTGCGCGCCCACGCGGTGCAGGAGGGAGCAAACCGGCAGCAAGGTAAGTTGGAACCCACCCCTGGTCAGGAGCTCTTTATCAGCAAGAAATTACAAAGTATGAGGCAGCTACAGAGAAGGCATATTATGAGAGTACCAACTTCCTTGTTTTCACATAAGGTGAAGATTCCTTCAGGAGGACTGCAGAGAAAAGAAGGACTTAAAGTAAAAAATGCAGAAAAAGGCAATGGCAAACCACTTTGGTATTGCTGTCAAGAAAACTGCACGTCCCTATTTATGAAATTACCTGGAGTCAGACTTGTCTCAAAGGAGACATATAAGCTTTTTGTTGATGCTACAGAAAATCTTGCCAAAATACAAAGTTAAGGAAATAAACAATAACAGAATATTGGCATCTGCAGCTGTTACAAAGTGGTAAAGAGAATTTCAACTAGAGTCGAAAGTGACTATTGAGATCATCTACTCCAGTGATGGCGAACCTATGGCACGCGTGCCACAGGTGGCACGCGGAGCCATATCTGAGGGCACGTGAGGTGTTGCCCTATGTCAGCTCCAGCGCGCATGTGCCCACTGGCTAGGTGATTTTTGGCCTTCTTTTCAGCCTTTTTTGTTCTACCCAGGCTTCAGGAAAGCCTCCTGAACCCTGGGGATGGTGAAAACGGCCCAACGGGCCAACCGGAAGTTCACGTGTGCTCACCCCCAGCCTCCTTTTCACTGTCAGAGGTTTTCAGGAACTTCTTCGGCTTTGGACAGTTGCAGCCAGGCCTCGCACACCTCGGCCCATTTCTTCTGCAGCAAGGCTTTCCTGAAGCCCTCTGCAGCTGATAACAGAGCTCCGGATCGATCCGGAGCTCTGTTATCGGCTACAGAGGCCTTCAGGAAAGCCTTGCTGCAGAAGAAATGGGCTGAGGTGTGCGAGGCCTGGTTGCAACTATCTGAAGGTAAGTAGTAGGGCAGCTCCACTTCCGTTTTGTTTCTGAACTTCCGATTGGCCCATTGGGCCATTTTTCACTGTCCCCAGGCTTCAGGAGGCTTTCCTGAACCCTGGGGAGAGCAAAAAACAGCCCAACGGGCCTACCGGAAGTCCGGAGGCTTCAGTGAGGCCTGTGCGCATGCGTGGGGGGAGGGCATTGTATTATGGATGTGGGCACGTGCGCGCACGCACGCTATCATGCACACGCACACCCTTTTGGCACCCGAGCCAAAAAAGGTTCGCCATCACTGATCTACTCCAACTTCCTGCTTAGTGCAGAATTGATTATAGCATCTCTGACAGTTGACATCCAATCTTTGACTGAAAACCCTTAGTAAAGGCAAATTCACTGCTTCCTATGGAAAGATTTTCACCAGCTAAAACATTTTTTTAAAGTCTGGCCTTTCAATTTCATGTTATAATAGTATATTTTAGTTACTTTTGCTTCTTTTTAAGCTAATTTTAGTTAAAGTAAATATACTGGATTACAGGAGATGTAATAGATTTTTATTAGACATATTAGATATTTTTAAACTTAATCAACTTTATCATGCTAACCTGGAGGCAAAAGATGTAGGCAAAAGATTATTTGAACTACATCGGAAAAAGGAAGGAACATGGTGGCATCAGACTGGCTTTCCTTTTTTCATCAAAGTCTACTAAATAACCAAATGTTATTGGTAGACTTTGTTATTTAGTAGAACATTTTATATGAAGAAATTTGTCAGTAAAACAACTTTCTGTCCCACCTTTAACAAATCTGCAGCCCTGAATCACTTGAATGGGACCTTCAAACAGAATTGGAAAAATAACAACTGCTAGATCTTTCATTTTCACTATCTATCAGGGAAAAGCTAGATGAAAATCTGGATTCTCGCCCAGTGTCTGTGTGTCTCCAGTATAACTTGCTGGTTCACCTGCTAACCTCAAGGGAAATGAAAATAAGCTTAAAAATAAGATGCAAAATCAGAATATGGAGAGGCTCCCAGGAGAAAATTCAACACAGTTTATGGCAAAGCAATGCCTTCTTACAGTATAAACTGTTATTTCATTATTTTAACAACTGTCAGGTATCAAATATGACCTGAGATGGCTGAAAAGGAGACTCTGAGGCTTTCATTCAAAATTATGAAGCTAGACTTACACTTCCATTAAGGTTTATGCAGAAACTCTGCTAAGCTACATATTCCAGACATGCACTCTGTTTAATTTTAATGATTTACCCTTTATCAAACTGACAAAACTGTGCAACAGTCAAATGTCTGTATTAATAAATTCTTACTCTCTGACAAGGTAAAGAATGGGGGAGGGAATTCAAACCTACTACAGCCTCTACCAAAAAAATCATTTTCCTGCAAGTTAAATCATTCACTCCAGACACAACCAATTGCTCTCTGTATCTCCCTGAACAGTATTGCATGCTGGGATTCCAGGGGACCACTTGAAACTTCCCTAGGACAACTTCTTTACTGCCTTCCAAGCGCTTCAAACTGAAAATGGATTCTGTTCTGTTATCTTTTAATCAGCCTATTAACCTACTGAAGCTCTTCAAGATGAGTTTATATTTAGCATCATTTCAAATTTTGTTTTATTTATTTATTTATTTTATTTATTTATTTTCGTCAAGCATGTATTAGAAAACAGATACAAGTATAACATGATTATGAATACATGAAATGGATACGAATAAAAGGGAACATTAGGACAGGGACAGTAGGCACGCTGGTGCGCTTATGCACGCCCCTTAAAGACCTCTTAGGAATGGGGTGAGGTCTACAGTAGACAGTCTAAGGATAAAGTTTTGGGGGTTTGGGGGAGAAACCAAAAATATTTCCCACCAGAGTCTTTCACAAAATAAAACTTAGTTCCCTATTTGGTTCTGTCTGACCTAGATTCCATAATTATTTCAAATTTTACCAGATGCCACCAGGCTTGCCTGTTTCTCACATCTGGCCTTGAAAAAGCAAGGATATGGGAATCAGTCAATCTCATTAAAGAAGTATGTCAGATTAGCTTTTGCTTTCCTACCTAGGAAAAACTGGAAACCCTAAGAAAACTTTACTGGTTACAATTGCTACAGCTGAGCCACTTATTGACAAAACTTTTGAGATCAATATTTGTTGTGCCCAATGGAACAGCAAACACCCAGCTGTGGTTTCAGACAGGAATGGAGGATGATGATAAACTACTGGCTGAAAATCTAATTCTTCCCAGTTGGACCGAGCCCTTTAGTTTTAATAAACAGTTTTTCTTCTTTCTGGAAATGGAGTATATAGCAGATCAGTTGGTTTATGGGCTGTCTGTACCATTCCTAATTTCTTTAGGGTATGACCAAGCCAAAGAACTGCTTACTCAAAGAATAAGAAGCTTGGAATTTCATACGGAAGTTAATAAGGTTCCCCAACATGGCAGAAATTGAAATTGAGTCCTTTGGGAGTTGGGCGGCATACAAATATAATAATAAATAAATAAATAATGGCATTTGGGAACCAGCAAGATATCTATAAAATGTAATTTTTCCCAAGCTGGTAATACTATTTTTTTGTTAAAGCCAAGCATAACTTCTTACCATCTGCAAGGTAGCTACTCCAAAACACCATTAAACAAGCATATCTTGTTTAATGAACTTCATGTAATGACAAGAAGTTTAAAACTGTTTTTCATATATTACAACATTGTAAACAGGGATATCAGGTTTGCTTATATGCTGCTCCTAGTAAATTTCCAGGCAATTTCTGTGGAACCATCTTCTAGAAGATTTGAATCCATTTATCACCTGTTCAAATTATTATTATTTTTTTATTATTATTTATTAAATTTGTATGCCGCCCAACTCCCAAGGGACTTTGGGCGGCTCACAACAATATAAAAAACCATTAAAAGAAACCATAATAAAAACAATTAAAAACAATTAAAAACTCATACATACCGTTTCATGGCCGGACCTTGCCAATTACAGAGGCGAGATCAACGGCCCCAAGCCTGCCGGAAGAGCCAGGTTTTTACCGCTTTCTGGAAGGCCAGCAGTGTGGGGGTGGTCCGGATCTCAGGGGGTAGCTGGTTCCAGAGGGCCGGAGCAGCCACAGAGAAGGCCCTCCCCCGTGGGCCCGCCAGCCGGCACTGTTTAGCTGACGGGACCTGGAGGAGCCCAACCCTGTGGGATCTTACCGGTCGCTGGGAGCTATGTGGCAGAAGGCGGTCTCGAAGATAACCTGGCCCTGAGCCATATAGGGCTTTAAAGGTAATAACCAACACCTTGAATTGTGCCCGGAGACCAATAGGCAGCCAGAGCAGCTCGCGGAGTATAGGTGTAATATGGGAGTACATAGGTGC
>QLTV01001313.1:1787833-1807719 GCA_003457575.1 Thermophis baileyi
GAATTGGTCTAGCAAACGTTTTGTATGCTCTAGTTAGCAGTGTAATGTTGCCAGAGAAGTTAGCAGTGTAATGTTAGCAGTGTAATGTTGCCTTCTCTCTTTCATCTAAAATATTGGCCACCTCTCCCAGCTTGGTATCATGTGCAAGCTTTAAAAATGTTTCGTTAACTTTTTCATCCAAATCATTGAAATCATTGAAATAGCACAGGGCTTAGAACAGAACCATCTGGCACTTTATTAAATGCTTCTCTCCAACTTGAAGTGGAATCATTAATGAGCACTCTTTTGTGGTTATTCAACCAATGGTGTGTCACCCAGTATTGATGTCAAATTGACAAGTCTGTAGTTTGCTAAGAGCTTTTCTTACCTCTTTTTGAAAATGACCTCCAGATGAACTATTGAGATTCATTCTCTATTCACCTCTATTAGTTTTTTTAGTACCTTGAGATATGGTCCATTTGGCCCAGAAAACTCCAGTGGTATAATGGTGGCCAGCTAGAGGTCCTTTTTCCTTCCAAGAGAAAACACATAGAAATACAAATGCTGCTTTCTCACCATCACCTGACCAAAGGATTTTAAGAAATTAAAATGATTCTCACTATGTGGAAAAAAATTAACTTTGAAAATTGTTTATGTATGTGTGAATTAAAACTTTAACTATAGTTATGCCTTATATCTACAGTAATCATTATTATATTTCTTTATATGCCATGAAGTGGGAATACACTGCCAAAACAGGAAAGTATATATTCAAATAACTAGTGACCTTGATTTAACTAGGCCATGTAAATACTTTATCTTAAATTGTTGATTGTGCTTTGCCCAGTAGAAAGTTGGAGAATTTGAGGGGCCAGCATCTTTATCTTCTATTCTTTATCTTTAGATATTGCTGCCATATTGTGATATTTAATGTAATTAAAAGAAAATTGAATAAGAATTGGAAATATACGTACTTGTTTATTGCAAAATTTTATATGCCATCCACTTTCATAGGACTCAAGGAGGTTTATAATATTTTTTATTAAAAAATGTTTACAAAAAAAAAAAAGTCTTAGCACATGCAACTTAAAAAGCAATCTAATAGGCTACCTGCTATTGGGACCAGAATGTTCAGTGGAACAGCCTGGCATTAAGTGACTCCAATTTAGAAGTATTTCAGGAAGTAAGGCATTCCACAGCATGGGAGAAAAGGACCTTTCCCTTGGCTTTGCATAGAAAGTCACTCTCAGTAAGTAGGACCTTACTGTAAAGGCAGGCTGCATTTAACTTTAATTAAATTTTCATTAAATGTATATTTAAATTGACTCAAATGTAGGTTTTGGCCTGTATCTACCCATTATTTGACTTCCACTCACCTACTCTTAGAAAATGGCATCTGCCTCCAGTATATACCTCAAATTCAAATGTGGTTGTTGAGTCTGCTAAAGTTGCATGCTGTTTATCACTTACCAAAGAATTTGTGTTTGCTTATAAAGGAGACAAATTTCATTTCTTTTAGGCCAAAACATTTCAGAAGAGCTTAAGGGACAAGGGAGTCCCATTTCTGTATTTAACAGGCCATAGTCTACTGAGTTCTTCAATATTCCATGTAAGTATAAGCTGTTGTAAACATAGCTTAAACACTGTTTAAAAAACATTTTTCTTCTTGATGGATTCTTGAAATGTAGGACTTTGTGGGATTGTTTTCTCATAGTCTACCAAGCTGCTTCTCTTTTTCTCAGATAGTCAAAACTGGTGTGGTTTTTTTTTTTTTTGTTTAGATGATTAATTTTAATTAATGCATTTGACTTTCCCATCCTTCAAGGAGCTCAGGGCACAAAATATGGACTCTAATTAAGTCTGTTTGAATGCTTTCCATTAATAAGAGTATACTGTGACATAGCATTTCATATTAAAAAGTTTCTTCTGAGAGCCTGCCTGCCTTCCTTCCTTCCTCCCTCCCTCCCTTCCCCCCCCCCCCCCCCCCCCCCCCCACACAACACAAACCCTTCTTTGGGAAGGAGGAGGGGGTGATGCCTCCCTTCCTTCCTCCCCCCCTCCCTCCCTCCCTCCCGCCCCCCCGCCACTACCATCAACATGCAACTCTGTGTAGCTAACATGCAATACTGTAAAAACCATTAAAAGCAAGCAGACAAACAAATCCTCACAGAGCAAAATTAATCAATCAGTAATTGCCATAAGTAAACAGGTTCAACCAATCGAAACCCAATGCTCAACACTAGAACCAGGTCTTTTATGCTTTTCAAACCAGAAAAGTCAGGGCTTTGCAAATCATGGGGGTGGGATGGGGGGAGTAGGGTGTTCCATGAGCAAATCCTACAAATATGCATTTTTGAGAAGCAGATGTAAATATGTATCTTGGAAAAATGTATTTAAATATACATTTTGAAAGAGTTAAAAAGAAAATGTGAAACTAGAACTATATAGGAGTAGATAGTCCCAGAGTATAGATGGAATTTTTTAAAGATGGGCAGAACTTCTCCCTATGGCTCAATGCAGGTCTCCATTATTTATTTCTCATTTAATTTGCTAATTCATTCCCCCTATGATACAGCTATTTAAAACACTTCCATAATACCTGTTACCTTATGCATCTTCAGGCAGTGTACAAAAAGTATAAGCAATAAAAAAATTAAGATATTAAATTGTATAAGGCAGCAAGACAATACCACCAGGAGCTATAATTTGCCAAGATGAATAAACAGGTGCCTAAATTGAAATTAAGTTAATGCATGCTTTAGCTTGAGGAATAGAATATCCCATACAATATGCACCAAAGATTGGATTTTGCCTTATGCTTATTTTTACACGGGTTTGCAGCTTCAGTTGAAATTCATTTTGTGAATATACATGACAACAGAGAAAGAATTTATAGGTCTTCATTGTATGAGTCATGTTTATAAACTTTGGAGCTGAATCCAAACTATCTCATAGTGGCTTAGAAATTATTTGCTTAAGGGTATGTTAATCAAATGGCATGGGTTATATGTAATCCTTATAAAGTTTGTAGCAAATTCTAATTATTCCGAGCAATGCTTTTGGTATGTTTTGTGGCTTAATTTGCTCATTTAAGCATACTGAATTGGATAGCAACTTTCATGTAAGGAATTTCTACCCAAGATATTATATTAAGCATTGCAATTCTGATTGTTAGCATGGATATGGCATTTTAATCTTTTTATGATAATCCTTAAGGCGGCAACTGTAAAGATAACAACTATGATAAGTGTTAATTCTGCACTTGTTTGTGTGATGGGCAGCTCTATACATTAGCTAGCTAGCTAGCTAGTTAGCTAGATAGATTGATAGATAGATAGATAATAGATAGATAGATAGATAGATAGATAGATAGATAGATGATAGATAGATAGATAGATAGATAGATAGATAGATAGATAGATAGATGATAGATAGATAGATAGATAGATAGATAGATAGATAGATAGATAGATAGATAGATAGATAGATAGATAGATAGATAGATAATAAATAGTTGATTGAGCTTGAAATATGGAAAGAAAGAAAAAAGCATTGCTACGCCTCCCTTCTATCTTTGACAACATGTATCTGGAAGATCATTGGCACATCTTGAGTTTATTCTACTCAGCGGAAAATGCAGGATTTTCTTGAAAATGTTTCTTGGTTGTAATTAGGTTCCATTTTACTCAATAGAAAATCAATCTCTAAAGTTAATTCTACCCAAACAAGATTCTAGCTTTATTCCACACCCAAACTACATGTTCAAAACTTCCCAAATAACAATTGCTGGTAATTTTGCAATGAACACCATAACAGTGCATTTCCCAAGAAAGCCTGCAATGGTTGTTACATCCACTTGTAGTCATGATATAGTGCCTATAGAGAGGAATGGGTAATATTCTCTGTGAAAAGGAGTTAAACTATGCCTTAGTTTTGCAGTTAAATACTCCTATCATAGTGTAATTTAGTGACTTAAAGAGTGAATTAATTTTGCTATTAACTCACTTTTAATCCTCCAGCTACAGCTAGATGATGTTGATTGATGATGATGGTAACAATAATTTTCTATAACATTACTGAAATTGCAATTCAGAAAGGAACCATATTAAGTTCAATGAAGATTGCTATTTAAAATAATACTTTGTGGGAACAGCTATACTTTAAGCTTTTTCCATAAATGGAGGGTTTCCACCTAACCATTGCTTTCTGTCAACCTACCAGAATAACCTGGTCCTATGAACAGCAATTTATTTCTGTGTTGTAAGGCTTACCTTCTGATCCTAAATTAAAGGTAGATTCAGTACACAAAGATAAACTGACAAGAAAAAGAGTCAAGAAGAGTAGAGAAGAAAGGAATCAAGACTCATAAAAAAAAACCTGAATCAAATTTGGGAAGCCTTGGTTGCCACAAGTTCAGAATCTGTTAAATCTAGGGCAGAGACAACTGGGGTAATTCTTTGGGTCTGAAAGCATAGGATCTGATGCTTGAACCATTACTTCCTTCTTCTTCTGATATTTGTGAGGATGGCCATTTTAGGACTATGATACATTAGTCGTGGCTTAAGCAGACTCCTCAGTTAACTATAGAGTACACGTTGGATGGTACTCAAAAATCAGGTGTGAACCCGTAGTCCTCAACTTACCCCATTTGTTCAGCAAACATTAGAAGTTACAATGGTGCTGAAAAAAGTGACTTATGACTGGTCTTTGCCCTTACAACCAACATAACATCTTCATGCAAACATGATTGCAAATCGGGCACTTAGCAACCATCATGTATTCATGATCACTGGCTTCCCAGATGGCCTACAATTACAGCTTTTATCAATTCAAATTGAACCATTTAGAATAAGCATATGTTTGCCTGAATGGTAACCCCACACTTTTACCTGCACAGTGAAATTCAATTTGTTTCATATAATTCATAGCCTCATAGACCATTCCAGTCTCTATTAAACCCCTTCTTTGGTGAAATACAAATATAACACTAAATAATGGTGTAAAGCAGGGCTGTGAAACTCACAGCCCACGGGCCGGATGCGTCACGCGCTTGCTACACCCACGCCCGGTTTAGCAAAGGGGAAAAAAAGTCCCGATACGTCATGTGACGATGCGAGTTTGACACCCCCGGTGTAAAGTATATGCCTTCTTTAAACAGTAGCCTATTCTTCAGTGGGATGAAGCTCCTTGTAGAGAAAACATACTCATAGCTAGAAGTTCATACCCAACAGACGATGCAGGCTTCTTAAAGGTATAGTACTTTTTAAAAGCACAATATATATTTAACCAACCCAAATGTCCCTTATTCTGTTGTCATTATACAAGTTACAGTCCTTATAAGCAATAAAGAAGGCAAGTAGAAAAAGTAAGGAATTGCATTATGCCATTGCAGTACACATATTATCATTTAACTACTTGAACCCATTTCCATGACTGATGCTTTCTATCTCCATTGGCTGAACAACTATAACCATTTTTTTCATTGCACTCTCCCAAGCTGCTTCTTTCTCCCTTGTTACTTTCAGGAAATGCATTCCCAAGTGGGCAAAACATTAAAGGAAAAAATGTGTTTTCCTTTTACCCTTTGTTTACAAATAAGTAGTTCTTCTCCTCTGAATGCTTTGTTTGCTTTATTACTTATTCTATCTTTTCAGTTTGCCTCTTATTAGGCTATCTCACTCCTACACATTTGTAGCCAGGCCTCAAGGCTGTTGCCTTTTCAATCTTTGTGTTTCTCTATATATCCGTATACATCTATGTACAGCCACAATTCTATTTTTTCTTTTCTTTTGTCAGACATTTTTCAAGTTTCATTTAATTTCCCCTCTAGTCTTTGGGAAAGAGATTTTTCCTTCTAATGATTGCCAGCACTGATTTCCTTACTGTTTCCACAGTGTCCAAACAGAAGCAACTAATCATTTGCTTTCTTTGCTACCTCTACTTACTCCAATATCTCTCAATTTCCTATTTCTTAGCTTTGGACTTCTTGCAATTCTGAACCGGTGCTCCTGGAAAGTGTATTGATAAGACATTTAAAATAGTGACAGGGGCATAGGAATCAGGCTACTCATCCAGCCAAAGATATATTCTCTGTGGTGAATGGCAGAGGGTTTCTTGGATTTTGCACAAGAGTTTCCTGGCTTGGGTGGAGGGGTCCAGGAGAAGAGCCTTTTCTGCCATGGCTCCCATTCTCTGGAACTTCATGGCTTTCAAGGTAAGGTCCACCCCAGCTTCCTGAAAATCGCACTCTGTTAACTGGCTAGGGGCCCCTATGAAACGGCGACTTATTCTGGAGGTGGTTAGTAGTTTATGTATTGGTCTTTTTTTATCTAATTTGTTATTAATTTTAATGCTTTAAGTTTTAATACTTAAGTTTTAACACTTAATGTTTATACTTAATGTTAATGTTAATATAATTGTTTTATATTTTTATTTTATGACAGTGTAAACCACCCAGAATCATAGTGACATGTGCAGCATATGTAAATAAATAAATAAATAAATAAATAAAGTGCTTGATATCCTCAAAGAATGGCTGATGGTTCCTGAATTCAACCTACTTGGATCAATAGCCATGAGCTGGATATTTATAAAGCTTACTCCAGTCATTTGTATTGGAAAAGTATTGCCTTGGCATATATTTACTTAATACAAATTTTGTGTTATCTCATAAACCACTCATTGATTCCTTTCCAGAAACACCATAACTCGATGTATGCTCATCTAATTATCTGTGTTAATAGATCTAATTGATTTTGATTTTTTAATATTGCACATTACTGCTTTGCACTATGGACTGTGTTCCCTTAAAGATATATTGACCTTTGCAAAAAGCTATTATGCCACATCTTAATTGTACTTGAGAAGAATCTCACTATTTTTTAGAACTTTTCCTATTGCTGTACCTTTGTACTTATATAATAAATACGTTAGCAATGACTACTTGGGACCTGGAATTTTTTAGTGCAAATTCTTGTTCCAGTTGGCAACATAACCAAACTTTATAGCCATTGGGAACATATTTTTATAAGCTCCATTAAATTATATACTTAAGCAGATGTGCATGTGCTTACTCTGCTATTGATTTACATTTTCCAGATTTTTTAGTGTGTTTTAAATGTTAAAGTATATTCAGTCTCTCAATAAATTTTAATAAATACATAAGACCAATCATATTACTGAAATACACACACACACATATATGTTCACCAAGAACAATAAAGTAATTTAATAAATGCAGAATATTTTACAAGAGAATTGAAATGTTGAAGTTTTAATTCAACTTGAATTAATAAAGATAAATACTAAAAAAATTAAGAATGCATAACTTCAATAGCCAAAATGAGAAATATCTGTGATGACGAATTATGAGCAGCAGTTGGAGCATAGAAAACAAATTTAATTAATAAAATATTCATGTAGAAATAAGAACTCTTCAATCTAAACTTTAATTTATATTGGACAGGCCAGACAGAAGAATTTTTAATTGCCAATTCTCACAGATAGTCATATTTTTATAGCTGTTTCAGAAAAATAACCTTCTTTTTAACAATGAATTAAAACAATATTTTTGACTTGGTTAAAATATACAAAAATGTATTGTTTTTTAGTCTCTGTATCCTTATAGGTCTATGAACAGCATGTGGCCTAGCCCTAGAGGGAGCAGTGGAGTGGCCTAGAGGTGAAGATACTCACCTCCCACTTGGAAGGTTGAGAGTTCAATCCTAGGCAGCGGCAGATGTTTCTCTATCAATGAGCAAGGAGAAAATATCTGCTGTGAACTCCGTGTAGGCATCAGGAAGGGCATCAGACCAGTAAACTCTCAGCCCTTACTCCACTCCAAATAAAGGGATTACAGGGTCATAAAAAGAAAAAAAAACTTATAGTCTATCTCACATATTGAGTTTAAAAAAATATCATTTCCCTTTGTTTATTATGTCAACAACATAATAAAGGAGGACCGTCTGTGAAGTTGTCTCTGTGTATTTGACTTTGTAGTTTAAATCATTGTCATTTCTTTTTAAAGAGGAATCTCCTTAGTACTGATCTTTATTCAGAAGCCTACCAAGATGGTTGCATGTTCCCTAAAATGTCTAAACTAAATCCACAAATAGGATGTATAATTCATTAAATGAGACATTTATTTAGTACCTCACACAATTTAACTTTTGCAGTTCATATCAGGTAAACTCCAGCATAGATAAAATCTCCTACATTTTTTTTCTCCAGCAGTTCTCATTCAATTAGATCAAAGAGAATTTTAGAAATTCTTTCAAAAGAGAAGTTTGGAGACATTCTTATGACTTAAGAGTAGCATTTTTGCACCAGTTTGGATAGGGGCTGGGCATGCCAAATGTGTGAATGACTTCCCTTTCATGGTATATTCTTCTCTCCATCAATCTGCAATGTCTGTGGCTTCATAACACTTCAATTACATTCTAAGAAGAGGCATAAGGTGGACAATCCTCTCATTTTCCCCCAGGTTGCATTATCACTGGTAATAATGCACTTCAGGAAGTATTGGAGAATTCTTCCTTTCTCTGGAGGACTGCATAAAACTCATTCACCCACTTTCTTTGCCACAAATGTGTGGATAATTTTGAAAGAGCTTTTGTGCATGATTCAAATAAAAATGTATAAGAATCCAAGGAAACCAAAAAACCAATAGGGACAAAGCAACATTTAATAAAGTTGAGAGAAATGAGGGGATGGTATAACGACTCTTCAACAAAGTTGGTCTCCAAGATCTGAGCGTATCAATCAATCAATCAATGGACCCTGCCATTTGTTATTCACAAAAGTCAATGTGAATAATATCATAACTCCAGTTTTCTAATCCTCTTTTGTACCTATAAAGTATTTTCAGAACAATACTATACTTGCTACTTTCTGATTATTAAGCAAAAAGATGGGTTACGGTAATGAAGATGGGATACCTTTCATTCCTACTCAAACATATGCTTCATCATGTAGAATGGCTTTTCCCAATTTGGTACTTTCTACATATGTGAACCTCAACTCTCAGACTGGCAAGATCATTGCTGAGAATTCTGAGAATGGAAAGCTACAATTTTAGAATGACAGCTTGACTGGGAAAATATTGCTATTGTGTAGTGGGCTGCAATAGGCAATAACAGACCAGCATAGATACAACAGCATTTATTGACTCAAACTGAACTGAGGAACAACAGGCAAATCCCTGTAATTTATACTCTGGGCCCACAGGGCCTTAACCAATCATAATACTAGAAAGAGCCTGCCCAAATATGAATGTTCTAAGTTTCCCTCCAAAACAGTTGAAGTTAACAGTTAGGGTCATCTAAAGGTTAGTTTCACTTTAGCAGGGTGAACTTAACAGTTAGGGTCATCTAAAGGTTAGTTTCACTTTAGCTGGACTTAACACAACTATATATATTCAACACATAACAATTGCAACTCTAATTTAAAATCCCACTGGAAGAAATCTAGTTAGACCTTCCTAGGAATTTTCTTCACTGAGAAAAATGGATATCAAATAGCTATCAAAACTGTGTGTCACTGGACATTTCTTCCCCAAGAAGAAAAATATTCTAAATAAAAAGAATGTTGGTGAAGAACTGAATATCAGTGACACAACACATTCTGCCATGCATCATAGAACAACATTATGATGGGTAGTCAAAAGGCACGAATCAGGGCCAATTGGGAGTGAAGATTCAGAAGCAGCAGATTTATTCTTCAGGCCCGTAACTTCAGTTAGTTTGAGAATGTGAACACTTGGCCTTGAATATCAGGTATACTTTGGAGCTGGCATGATGAAGTGCTGTAGAACCACTAGATATCTGGAAGAAGACAAAGCTGCTGAGAGGAATCTTAGTCAAATAGACCTCTATTAGTTATCCTACACTTGCTTATGGAATTTACCTGACCAATAGAATATTGCCTCCAGACAGGACATTTCCGTTATTTAGCATGTGGTCCATCCATGTTTTATGAGAGCAATTTGTCATTTGGAGCAGTCATTTTGGATGAAGCACTTTTTCAGATTTTTCAATGAAGGTAGTACTTGGGGGGGGGCATTGCTAAATCTTCTAATAGGAATAAATTTGCAAAGCACTCAGGTGAAATATTTCCAGATCAGTTAAAAGCAAGTCCTTTATCTTCATGAAGAAAAGATTAATTCATAAATTTACTCAGAAAAGATAAACAGCGATTTAACATTTTGATATATTAATGCATAACCATCACTTGGTACCAGAGAGAAAATTACATTTTAGCTGTGATCATCCAATGTCCATCTTTAATATTGTATTTAAGTATTTACTATACTTTAACTCCCACAGCAGAGAAATACATACGTTAATTCTCCTACTTCCTCAGGTACAAACTTTTATATGGCTTTCACCATATCTTTCTGGAGGGCAGAGGAGGAATTCCTCTATTTTTACTTCTATTGGACAAAAGAATGCAGTACTGATACTGATGCTGTCAGTTCATTTGACAGACAAAGCTATGAATTAAAATCATGATAAAAAAGATTATATGCAAAATTATAGGCTTCTTTCTAAATGTATGGCATCCTAAAGTTCTTTTATGAGATTGAATTTCTTTTTCCATAACTTGCTAATTGCCCATGCCACAGTCAAGGAATGAGTTGAGCAAAATCTGTATAGCAACAATGAATCACCAAAGAGGTGAACTAAATAGGATACATGTAAGGAGGTAGCTGAGCAGGAAATATCTTTTTATAATGCTGGAGAACCAGCCAGAAGGTGGATGGACTCAGTGCAATAGAGATGGGTACACTGTTGAAAGATCTGAAGATCATCCTAGAGAATCAATACTGATTTGATGGCATATAATCAATCAAGGAAAGGTCAAAAGAAAAAGTTAATATAGGCTAGAACCAAGTTAATAATATACAAGCTTGTGCTTGGCAAGATCTGCCCTCCAAGACCATCCAGGAACCTCATCTCCTGCAAAATGAGGAGCCATGGTGACGCAGTGGGTAGAATGCAGTATTGCAGGCTGACACTGTCCACTGCCAAGAGTTCGATCTTGACTGGTTCAAGGTTAACTCAGCCTTTCATTCTTCCGAGGTCAGTAAAATGGGGATCCAGATTGTTGGGGGCAATATGCTGACTCTGTAAACCCCTCAGAGACTGCTGTAAAGCACTATGAAGCAATATATTAGTCTAAATGCTATTGCTATTGCCATTTGTTAAAATGACAAACTTGCTACTACCATGGAATATCCATGCAGTGGAAGCTGCACCGGCTATTAGTCTGGTTCTGGTTTGGTTCTGGGTGCAGTTTAAGATGTTGGTCCAAAGAGTACCTGTGTACTCAATGCATGTTAGGCAGGAACTCTAAAATCTTAACCCACTGAGAAACTTATCAAAAGGACAAGTAAATATTATTTTGGGAACCTCCTTCTTATGCTATAGACCAGGGCTGTCAAACTTGCAGCCCACAGGCCGGATGCGTCACGCACTGGCCACGCCCACACCCGGTTTAGCGAAGTCCAGATACTTCACGTGACGCCACCGTGACGACGCGAGTTTGACACCCCTGCTATAGACAATTTTAGCTCTTACTGATTATGTTTAGGAAATTTGTACATTTCCAGCTTTCTCAAAGAGGCTTTGGAGAGGGTATTGATGAGAGTTTGTCCTGAGAGCAAGAAATGGTGCTGGGTCTAAGGAATGCATATGCATGATAATAATAATTATCATATAATATAATAATAAGCTTGATGTTGTTTTGGATAGAGCAACACTAAAATGTTTAGAATAAGTTCAACTGAAGAAGCACAGAACATATATTAAGAAGGAATAAACAAGCAATTAAGGAGTTACAGTACAGTATATGTCCAGCTTTCTTGTAGCAAACACGCAATATGATTTTGATGAGAAGGTGATGGCAGAGCTATGAGAGTTTGACCCCATTAACATAAGGTACGGGAAGAGGCTATAGTGTTTATCTAGCAAAAGTATCTAATAATCTAGGGTAAAGGAAAAAAGAAAAAGAATGAAAATAAAAACTTTAATACGGAGGTTTGGGTCATGCCTGGCTATTTCTGACTCAAAAGCATATTATTTTGCAAGGAAGACTGTTTTAGTATAATCTGGCTTCTGAAGTTCACTAAGCAGGATAATTCTTTGTTCATAACTGTTCACAAGGATAAAAGAGAAGTCAGGGCTTGTCTATTTTATTATTCCTTTATTCCTATTGTGAAGGGCAAGGAGAGCTGTTTACAAATGCTTCCAATAGTTTGCTAGTGATGTTGCAATGCCTATCCTTTGCATTTTTCTTCATGAAAGCTGTGCTTGTGTTCTCTATTTCTGCCTCTGAGAATTCTATGAAGCCCTTGTTCAAGAAAAAAACCTTGAAGTCAAACCTCCTTTAATGACTAAGCACCATTGGAACAGGCAACAGATGGACAAAGTCAAGGAATGGCAATATTTAAAAGTATCAAGAGAGTTGAAAGTGGTAATTTGCCATTGACTCACTTTAATACAAAAATGTGGGTGGTGGGCAAAGTTCATGGCTGTATCATAGTGAAGGAGCAGATGGTGTAGAACTTTGGGGATAGGAGATGCTTTGGGAGAAGTAATTTGTAGTCCTCCCACTGAATATTCAGTAAATGAAAATTGGGACTGTTTCAATTCATGGAACAGAGGTTACCCAGATATGAGATGAGACATTCCAACTTCAAACTCCTGGTCAAAGTTTCTGTAATTGAGGATCTCAGTTTTTAAGCGTTCAACTCAGAGGTGGGTTCCTGCCGGTTCAGACCGGCTCTATAGAACCAGTAGCAGGAATTTCCCCCCGCTCGCCAAACCGGCAGCGATGGCCGGCTGGACACGCCCCTGAACCGGCTCTCTTGGCGGCACCATAGATGCCGCCATCTTGTTTTTTGCTTCTGCGCACACGCAGAAGCTGTTTTTTGCTTCTGTGCATGCACAGAAGCTGGGCTTTTATTCACGCAGCGCATGAGGAAGCGAACCGGCAGTGAGGTAAGCCAGAACCCACCCCTGGTTCAACTCTGTTTTAATTCAGTAGGTCATACCATGCAGGCTGGGAGTTCAAGCATTTACTTTCAAATGAGATTACTTGCACTACAGAATCAGTTGTATAACAGTGATGCTTTCCCACCAGGAGAAATATGTGAGTGCTATTTCTACAGGTATAGCATCATCTATGCTATACATAATGTAAAATAATTAGAGATGTCTTGCATTTTATTACTTGGAGCCTTTTAAAATTTTGTCCTCTAGTGTTCATAAGCAGCCTGTGCCATTTGCTCATGCAATGAATTCACTTTTCGCTTTCTTTGCCAAAGCAGCAGCCCTGATGAATTGTAGTACAGGCAGTCCTCGATTTATGACCACAATTGAGCCCAAAATTTCTATTGTTAAATGAGACATTTGTTAAATGAGTTTGCCCCATTTTATGACCTTTCTTGCCTCAGTTGTTAAGTGAATCACCGCAGTTGATAAGTTAGTAACCCGAGTCCATCCACTCGTTCAAGGTCATGGTTGTTAAGTGAATCTGGTTTCTCCATTGATTTTGCTTGTCAGAAGGTCGCAAAAGGGGATCACATGACTCTGGGACACAGTAACGGTCATAAATATGAACCAGTTGCCCAGCATCCGAATTTTGATCACATGATCATGGCGATGCTGCAAAGGTCGTAACTGTCAAAAACGGTCATAAGACATTTTTCAGTGCCGTTGTAACTTTGAATGTTCACTAAATGAACTGTTGTAAGTCGAGGACTACCTGTAGTAGTAATAGTAGCAATAGTGTTACTGCTTTTCAAAATAACTACTAGTAATAACTATTACATGCTTTTCAAAATAATGAATACACGAATATAATCCATTTACTGATATGAATATGCAAACCTAGGATATTTTTACCCAAATATACTTGATGAATGAATTATAACATATTATTAATCAGCTAAATATTTTTAATCAGCCAGCAGCCCTAAAATACGTTGAAAATCACTGCATTCACCAAGCAGGTGTTTATCTTGGGCAGAAGGGTAAAGGGAGTTTAAAGAAATAGAACCGGAGAAGTAGTAATCAAACCAAACTGCTTAATTCTCACTTCTTTTTTGGCAAAGACTTTTTTTTAGACTTTTAAAGTTATATTTTTCATTTAGTTTGACGAAATTCTTTCAAATGAGAAGATAATTTCAATGAATTCTCCTGGGTGTTCTTGCCCCTATTTAGTTGCTGTAGGCATGAAAGAAGTATGAAATAATAGAAGATACTTGTAGTTCGAGTTTTAGATTTTGGCAGTGGTTTGCTCTCCAAGCTTCTTTCAATTTAGTTTCTGAACGTTTCGTTACCAGACTAGGTAACATCATCAGCAGGATTGTCTTGTCCTATTCTCCTTAGCTTATAAACGTCTTGTGTGCCAGTGTGATCAGTTGTTTGTTTGTTTGTTTGTTTGTTTGTTTGGAGCTATATTTAAATTCTGAGCAGCTGATTGGTTCTTTTGTTGATTGGTTGTTCGAATGATCTGGTTTCTTATATATTCATATACTGGATCTAGGTCAATATATTTGTTAATTGCTCCTTTGATAGAATACACATGCAAATTCACATGCATGGTGGGTGCTAGTATAGCCAATGATTTTTGTTCCTTCCCAATCAAACTGGTGGTGTTCATTATCAATGTGGTCATAACCGATCTCAACCAAACGACCAACTGACTACACTGGCACGTTTATAAGCTAAGGAGAATAGGACAAGACAATCCTGCTGATGATGTTACCTAGTCTGGTAACGAAACACTCAGAAACTAATTTGAAACAAGCTTGGAGAGCAAACCACCGCCAAAATGAAAGAAGTATGTTCTGTTATTATTCCAATGATCTGTAATTTCCTTAGCCTCCTTTACCCAAACAGCAGGTCAAAAAAAGGAAGGAAAGTACCCTTCTTATGTTTTTTATCTTCTATCACCACTTAGGGCAGAGGTCTTCAAACTTGACAACTTTAAGACTTGTGGACTTCAACTCTAGCTATGCTGGCTGGAGAATTCTGGGAGTTGAAGTCCACAAGTCTTAAAGTTGCCAAGTTTGAGGACCCCTGACTTAGGGGAAACAAATTCTTTTGACAAATTTTGAGAGAATTTCTCCTTCCCCTACAGAAATTTGAAGAAGCTACCCAAATTTGGTAGAGAATTTTAAAAATAAGTGATTTCTCTCCAGTCCTGGTTAATAGCAATAAATGTATTTTATGGGATGTAGAAAGGGCACCCTTAACACTCTTTTCTCATACACTATCTTGAAAGCCATCAAAACAAATAGCCATCTTTGCTTCTTGTGACAGGGAAATTTATTGGCTTAATTATGAAGAAAGGCTTCCTCTCTCCATCTATTGACCTTGAGTTATTTAAGAAGAGACCCATGGTTCCCCAATGCAACCTCACCATGTAAGGATTAATAAAGCAATAAAACAAGATTGGGCATGCTCCCCACTATAGTTCATCTTCAGAGTCTTACATATAGAAGAGGCCCATAGCCATAGCAGACAACTGTGTCCTTGAAGAATATCAGTTATTGCTTGGAGATGTTTAGACATACCTACATCTCCAGAGACACTACATCTGAATTTTGTATGCATATTTTCTTCTATGGTTCCAATTTTCATGGGTATTGGCAGAACAATTCACAGAACTATTGTTTTCCCATACTCAGAGCTCTATTTAAATTGATATTTAGTGATTGCATTCCTTTCTAAAATAAGATTTTTAGTGAGTTTTTTTAATGGTAGGATTTGGAAATTAAGCTGAAGCAAAACAGAAAATGACATTGATATATCTTTGCAATAGCTAAGTTGAAATTGTAAAGGATGCATGGGCTTAAAGATTGGGCAGGTAGAAGTTGACTTCTGCAATAATTCTGTTTTTGCTAATGAAAATAGTTTAAAAACTTGTTTAAAATTACACTGTTGGAATTAGTTTAGTGCACAATAATTCCAATAAAATGGTCCATGAATTAATAATAAGATGAGATTGCTTGAGGAGCAGCAGCCTTGTCAGTATGCATGGATTCAGTAATAGTAGTAATTGTAATGAAGGAATACTAAAACACCATGTCTTAGTCTTTTCATTTAAGGATAATAAATATTAATAATAAATTCCTTTCTGACTTCTTTTTAATTTTTTCCTTTTAATTATAGACTGAAACAATGGGGTTCCCTGAATGTAGGAGTAGGAATGTGGTGAGTTATTCATGCCTCAATAACTTTTTATGCTCTCCATTACTCATCGCAGTGCAAAACCGTGAGTACAAGAAAGTACATCTGACTTTGCTTTCATGTTTTATCATAATCGTGAGAACTCTTAACTTCTCAGGCATTATCTGAATTGCTGGACATTCCTGCTAATTATTGACTTAGTTTCTGTGATTTCATGGGCTGTAGGCAAATACGATAAAAGCTTAGAGCAAGGGTAACATAGGTTATAGACTGCTAATATGAAGGAGAAAGACTTCCTATCCAACTCTGACTTGAAACGGGAAAATCTTAGAGCCATAAGAGAGATTGCCATAGCCACTAAGAGGGGTATATTTGCAGTGGAACTCAAAAGAGTCCAGATGGTGGGGGCGACTAAGCAATCAAAGCATCTTCCATTTTTAATTTTGTTTTGCTAAAAAGAGAGGCAGGGCTTTGTAATACTTCTGTTTTGACTTTTTAATCTCCTCCCTGTAGATGCCTTGGCCTCCAGATTTAGAAACGGGATGCAGGTGGAAAAAAGTAAAAGGCAGAGTGCTTGGCAAGACAAAAAAAAAAAACCTGTTTGGTGTTAGTTTTCTACATACGCTTGAGCAGTTATTTAAAAAATTGGGGTTAATTTGACATTTTATACAGGGAGAACAATTGTTGTCTAAACTAGCCTAGAACCAATCAAAAAGGAACTTATAGAAGCTTATGATGTTAAACTCCATGCTGCTGGTGGAAAAGAAAGAGAAAAAGAAATGAATTTTGTTACCCTGAAATATGAAGAGATAGTTAGGCAAGGAATATGGAACCTTATATGGTTATTTGCTTCAACAAATGATCAGATCTAGGGCGACAGGTTTTTAAGTAAGAAGCATTTCAGTTCAGTATATAACAAAATGTTTATCTAAGCTTCTGATGCAGCCAAGGATTGCTTGAGTTATTATCTTTCCTTTCCTTTCCTTTTTTTTTTTGCATTCAGCATTTCTCCTTTCACTTATTTCCCAACATCTGGATGCAATATAGTCTTTCAGTGGGTCATGTGTACTATATAAGCATTTATAAATACAGCTTTGATCATTCCAATCCCCTTCCTTTTTATTCTGTCTGTTGCTTTTAAAACTAATTCTGCAAGATCCATTTGATATTTTTTTAATGTAGCAGATGAAAAAAGAAAAAAAGAAAAAAGCTCTATTACTCCAAGGTTTTCTTTTGATCTTCTATCAATTACATTGTTGCACTGATGTCAGATCAGAGTGCCAGAAAAAATATCCAGGAATTTTTCTATGGAGATATTTCTATCTTTTTGAATGTCGTCCATACTCATGACTTATCACATGCTTTAAAAAAAAAAAACTGGATGCAACAAGCTGTTCTTAGTCAAAGAAATCTCAAATGGTCAAAGTATTTGAGCTTTAGCTTCAGAAATCTTTTATACTACCTACATTTTTTTTTTAGTGAGGGTAAAAAATTTCTGACTGTCTATGAACTATAGAAAATCTTTCCACTAAACATGCTATTTAGGGGTTCTAGGAACTGAAGTTCAGCAACATCTTGAAGGCTTGGGATTCTTATCCTGTTTTATACCTACAACAATTCTGTTTCCTATTTGGTTATTTTAACTTAATTAGTTATACCTGAGGAAGGCTATTTTTATGCTGGTGAATGTGTGGTAGCTAAATCAATTATAGAACATAGAACATAGAATAATAGAATTAGAAGGGACCTTGGAAGTCTTCTAGCCCAACCCCCTGCTTGAGCAGAAGACCATGTCAAATAAATGATTGTCCAGTCAAATAAATGATTGTCCAGTCTGTTTTTGAAAGCCTCCAGTGATGGAGCATCCACAACTTCTGAATATCACAGGAGATATTATTTCTCATTTAGACTTTGCTTTCATTAAGAAATTATCTTAAATTTTATAGCTAAAAGTAGCTACTTTTTTTAAAAATGTTAATCTGTTGTATCATCAACCCCAATTTGTATGCCGCCCAACTCCCAGAGTCCTTTGGGAGTTGGGCGGCATACAAATTTAATAAATAATAATAATAATATTTACTCTTCAACAAATGTTCTCTCTTTAGTGCTTTTCAGGAGAGGGGTTGAATGAAGTTTTAACTGGATAAGTTGTTGAAGGAAGATGCAACACATACGGTTGCAGTGCTTTTACCTGCCCAATAGTGTGCCAATCAACTTTTTTTCCCCATGGTTACCACAAAGCGTCAATAAACAAAGTAAAGCTTCAGCTCTTCAAGGACAAATGTGGTGTTTATCATATGCATTGAGATGGTGATGACTCAGACTTCCCGGCAAGATAGTTGAGAGTTAGAAGTCACAGAAGATTAGACTAGCAGCTAATTGGGGAAGATAGGCATTTTCTTTCCAAAAACATATAAAAGATTATATTACAATCAAAATGCTACATTAAAAGCAAAATGTTCAGGGATCAGTATATTAATGAAAGCATGATTAAATGCTTCCTACCATACTCATAACTGATAATATATCAAGAAAATCTGCTTTTTTTTTCTTACAGAAGAATATTGATCAACTATCCAGTAACTGCAATCTATGCTCCTCAAGACTTCTAATTCTACAGTATTCATATTAATTACTCATATTAATTACTCATATTAATCATCATGCTATTTTGGAACTATGTTGGTTTAATCAGGGACTAAAATGTCATAGAATTCTATTAGATTAAAAAAGAAACTAGTGCAGGGACAAAACCAAACATATGACTGGATAACTTCTTATAAGTGAAAAATATTATAGATAGCTTATCAGAGTGCATAGTATGAGCCAAGAAGAACCGCAAATTTAAATGAGATTTTCTATCCAAAAAAGAATATTGCATCTTCATTGCTGAATGCCCAAGAAATCTATAGGGGGGAAAATCTGTTTGCTATTCCTTTAGCTCATTCAACAACTTTTCATGAATTTGAGGGAATTAAATATCAGAGAGAATGTATGAAAGAGAATATGAAATTATTATCTACAATCTATTATAATGTAAAGATGCCTTGAAGCATAAAATTGTGCTTCATGGTTATGAAGGCCAAGATATTTCCAAAAGAATCCTCCTCCTCCTTGTCTTCCACCTCCTCCTCCTCCACCATCACCACCAGCATCCATAACCATAATTTCAAATGTCAAAGATGTATGTGGGTCCCCATAAAAATTGGGCCACCATTCAGTCTTAACAATGAATTCTATGAGGCATTAATAGCGAAGCTCTCAAGAATACCAATAATGCTTTATATATACAGTTGCAAGAAAAAGTATGTGAACCCCTTGGGATTACGTGGAGTTTTGCATGAATTGGTCATAAAATGTGCTCCGAACATCATCTAAGTCACAACAATAGAAAAACACAGTCTGCTTAAAATATTACTACACAAACATTAGATGTTGCCATGGTTTAATTGAACATAACATGTAAACATTCACAGTGCAGGGAGGAAAAAGTATGTGAGCCCCTAGCCTAATGACTTCTCCAAGAGCTAATTGGAGCCAGGAGTGAGCCAACCTTGACTCCAATCAGTGTGATGATATTGGATGTGTTGCTGACAGCTGTCCTGCCCTTTAAAAACACACACCTGGTTTGGGTTTACTGGTTTCAAGAAGCACTGTCTGATGTGAACCATGCCTCGCAGAAAAGAGCTCTCAGAAGACCTACGATCAAGA
>QLTV01001313.1:1808133-1849144 GCA_003457575.1 Thermophis baileyi
TGACCCAAAGCATACAAGTAATTCAACAAAACAATGGCTTCAACAGCACAGAATACGCCTTCTGGAGTGGCCCAGTCAGAGTCCTGACCTCAACCCGATTGAAATGCTGTGGCATGACCTTAAGAGAGCGATTCACACCAGACATCCCAAGAATATTGCTACACTGAAACAGTTTTGTGAAGAGAAGTGGTCCAAAATTACTCCAGATCGTTGTGCCTGTCTGATCTGCAACTACAGGAAACGTTTGGTTGAGGTTATTGCTGCCAAAGGAGGGTCAACCAGTTATTAAGTCCAAAGGTTCACATACTTTTCCCTCCCTGCACTGTGAATGTTTACATGTTATGTTCAATTACACCATGGCAACATCTAATGTTTGTGTAGTATTATTTTAAGCAGACTGTGTTTTTCTATTGTTTTTACTTAGATGACGTTCAGAGCACATTTTATGACCAATTCATGAAAAACTCCACGTAATCCCAAGGGGTTCACATCCTTTTTCTTGCAACTGTATATATATATATAAATATATATGTATAAAGCTTAAGTCAGAATAATAACGCATTTGCATACCATGTAACAGGTGGCTAATAGCTTTAGCTCTACAATTTTTGTGGCCCTTGGGATATGGTGATTGTCACTGCAGTTAGCAAAATACAAAATTGTGTTTGAAAGTATATGAGCCCTAACAGATGATTCTGTCTTTGCTGATGATTCCAGGTCACTGAAGTGTAGAGAGATATGCCCAAACATTTAAAGACCTTAATTTGATCAAAAGGTGATGAGATTAGTTTTATTGTAGTATATAAACTGTTCCTTACTGCAATTAATGGACAAAGGCATAAAGTTTCCATCTCAGGTCCACTGGCATTACAAAAAAGATTGCTGCATTTTCAACTTATAGGTGGAGGGAAACGAAGCTCTTGCTTAATAAGGACAGAGTAAAACTCAGGTTTTGTCAAAGCTTAAGCCAGCAACTTAATATAAAAATTAAAGTTAAAGTTAAAAAGAAGAGGGATTAATCCCAGTTACTCATTTCTGAACATGAATTATGGGTGAAAGGTACCCTGAACCAGCAAGTTGCACTATTTTCCTGTAATTTCATAGAAACAGCAGCTACTTTATCCCACAGTCTCGTGACAGAAACCAATTCGAAGCTGCCTTTAAATAAATATGGGAAACCTAGAGGATGTCTGAAATATGTTATATTGAAATGTATTGAAAAAATAAGCCATTGAACATCAGGTCTCTGCCAGGATTTTATTCTGTGTCACCCAATCTATAAATTTCCTACAATCCCCTAGTATACAACTTGCTTATTATACTGAACAAAATGATGGATTGGAAATTAGCCGTCTCCTCCTTTCTATATTGGGATAATGGTGGATTTTCCCCCCACTCTTAATTGTTCTAGAAAAAGAACTCTATATGTGTGAATAGGGATGCAATCAGTCCACAACTGCCTTTAGTATTACAACTAAGATCAAATTAATTCCATCTTTTAGTTGTGAGACCAGCTTAGTTCAAAAGAAGACCTTGTGAGTCAGTTTGCAGTGGCATTCCGACAGTGACCCAATATAATTGGGACTTTGGCACATTGTTAAACAAGGCACAAAAATATTCAGCTTAAACCTCAGGAACAATCAGACAATGGGGCTTAGTTGAAACTTTTGGAAAGAAGTGGGGAAAAAGGTACCAGAAAGCAATTAAATTCTCTTTTTCATTTCCTCCCTTGTACCTGAGCAAGTTTATGACTTGTATCTAAATTGCTTACAAAGCAGGGCATCTGTAAAATGTAGAGGAGATAGGTGATAGAAAGCTGCAACATAGCAAGTTTAATGTTATGATCCAAGCCAACCCCCTTTTACATGCATTCCATGTCGATACTTGTAAAAATTGCTGGAGTTTGGATGACATAGTATAACCTCCATCTTGAAGATTTTGACCTAACCCCGGCAGATCAGCAGTGGGTTGCTCCCAGTTCGGCCCGGTTCTTAGAACCGGTAGTGGCGGGAGGCTCCGCCCACCCACCCACCCAGGACACTTCTGTGCATGTGCAGAAGTGGTGTGCGTGTGTGCTTGTGCACGCGCGAACCGGTAGCAACGGGTTTTAGAACACTACTGTGGCAGATGACACTGGTAGAAAGACCATGAGCTACTCCCATGTTATATTAATCCTGTGGGGAAATAAACTGTCCAATGAATATGAAAATAGTTCTTGGTGGAACTGTAATCATTTCCTGAAAATGAGCAAAACTCCCTTCAAATATTTTTCTCAAGAAGGAATGATCTGGATTTAATAGGGAAGGAGCCACAGAAGAGTAAAGGGACTAATCTGTGGCTCCATTCTACATATTTTTCACCCTCAGCAACTGCCATATTTTATAAAGAGTTGTTTTTTTTTCCGATGCAGACATATGCATATAGACTGTAGTGTTTTTATAAATGACAATATTTCACAATCGTTCTTCCCCAAAGACTCTTATTGTAATAGGGATTTGTAAAAAAATATCTCTAGCATAATGCTTCATTTTTTTTTACTTTTTCATATAGAATTTTATTTCAAATTTTGCAAAAACTATTGCTTCCTAACCTTTACTAAAACATTACAAGTTTGGCTACATGAAAACAAATCTCTAAAGGGAATGCAGTCCCTGTGACTTATAGGGTCATTAACATTTTCTGTAGCAGAAAGAATCCTTTTATTTCTCTCCTTCATAATGAGATAAATTGCAACATTTATAAAACCCTTGTCTGGCATATGCCTGGTTCACAGAATTGCAGAATGTATGAGTTGGGTAGGACCTACAGGTCATCTAATCCAATCCCCCTCTAAATGCACCATCCATTAAAATACAGATTAAATTATCCCCCATTTGGAAAGTGGCAGTGAGGAATATCTACACAGACTTCTCTATGGCTTAACTGCTCTTACATCTGGAAATGTTTCCTAACATTCAGACAGAAATTCCTTTCTTTCAATTTCAGCCTATGGATCCTTGTTCTCTTCATGATTTCACTTTCACGTGACTTTTAGAAATGTGTGGACCACTATTATATCTCTCATGAGCCTCCCTTTAGTTTTGCACACCAAACAAGCCCAGCTCCTTTACATAGAGCTTGAGTCCCAGTTTCCTCACCTTCCTTAGTAGCTCTCCTTTGAATCTATTCCAATAAATCCTTTTAGAAATAGGTACAGTATTCCAATGATTGCATTGTACAATGGAACAATTAACACATGGAATCTCATTGAATGCAGCCCACTTGTAACCTGCTTGCTCATTTTCTGCTAGTGGTCCACTAATATCCAAATTCCCACCAAACCAGATCTCCTGATTTCACCTACCCAGATGAAGAATCTTACATTTATCAAAGTTGATTGCCATCCAGTTGAATATGACCTAAGATCAAGCCTATTGATGCTGTTTTGAACAGTGATTTTGCCCTCTAAGGTGTTAGCTCATCTTCTTTAGCAAATTGCATAAGCATCCCTTCATTTCATCATCTAGGATATAGAATCTAGGTCATTTATGAAGGTGCTGAATAGCTCTGAACCAAGAATGGAAACCTAGGGATCCTGGGGATACAGTATTCCACTCCAGGATGATGCAGCACTAATTATAATCAACCTTTGGATGCTGTTGTTCAATCACTTGCAAATTCAGTTGGACCACAATACAGTCTAGTTCGCATTTATGCATCTTGTACAATGTACAGTAAGGTATGTACATTATCTGATTTTAATGTAAATATTTATTAGCATTGATTAGCATAGTACTCGATGCACTATCAATCATTATTATAGGATGTTGCTTTCTTATGAAGCAAATTGCAATAACATATCTGGCCTTATGTCAAGCTAATTCTAATAGATATTTATGCAGAGTTCACCCAACCTAGAACAAATAAAGGGAAACAATATGAAGTTTGCATGTAAACTTCTGATAATAATATTTATTATTATTTCAAGGTTGACTCAGCCTTCCATCCTTCCGAGGTGGGTAAAATGAGGACCCAGATTGTTGGGGGCAATATGCTGACTCTGTGAACCGCTTAGAGAGGGCTGTAAAGCACTATAAAGCGGTATATAAGTCTAAGTGCTATTGCTATTGCTATTATCCCATGTTGAAAATGTGGTAGCTTTACAGGAAAGCATAGTATAAACTATTGCCTTTATTTCAATCTGGCACATCTCTTACACAGGTTTCCCCTTTATTTTACATCAAAGCAGTAATTTTTAGAGGTAGGGCCACCTGAGCAAGAATGCTTGAATAAATTTTCATGGCTGAGGAAATTTCTCATACTTTAACCACAGCCGTAGCCTTCTTGCTACTTATGCAACATATTGGCCAGAATCAGGCCAGAACATTTACAGTCTGGAAAAGAATGGAAAACAACATTCCTTTTTGATTCACAAATAGAATTTAATGGAAGCAGATAGAAATTTGATAGCAAGTCCCTTTAAAAAAGAAAAGATTGCTTTGTAACTTTTAGAGACAAGCGAAGCAGATGAACCATACTTATGAAATGCCAGCTTGAGCTTCAGGAACATTCTAGTCCTTCTGAATGCTTTAACCTCATTTATCCTTTAAGTACCTACAGAATCATTTTTACATTTGAGTACTTAAAGGATTAAATGAACTACATGGAAATGATTATTACTGCACCGAGCAAAGCTAATGTTTAAGGACATGCTGTTTTGCTGCAAACTAGAACTGCTTTTGCACTGTATGGAGACACTTAGCTTTTCAAAGGAGGTAGTGATGAACCACACCATCAAAAACACTTGGCTGCTAATGAAAAAATCAGCTAGTAACATTTTTAATGCACCACAAAAGAAACTCAAATATTGACTCCCTATGCATTTAATCCTGAAAGTTAAATGAATTGAGATAAATGTTGTCTAATCTGAAACAATAGTGAAGATGATGACTTACATTGGTGTCTAAATGCCTTAAACATTTTGCATTGACAACTCTACATAGTACCATAGTATTTAATATTTATCATGGCACAATACAGGATAAATTTTCAACAGCACATAATGGAATAATTGCTATCCCCCTCCTTTAAAATCACACTGAGGTGTACATACAACAATAGTAATAGAAGAATAGATAACTATGTAGATAGGCTGCTATACAAATGTGATAAATAAATAAAAATATCAAATCTGTCATTATGTCAATAGAAGATATATGCTCAACATATCTCCAGAACATCACTGACTAAAAGAATGCAAAGTATAATCATAAATGTGACTTATAATCACCTTAACCTCCTGTGATAAAATGATTTAAATGTAAGCATAAAAAGTTACTTGAAAATATAGTTTGTCATAATTAATTTTAAATTATGTCCAATGAAATATTTACTTTTATTCAGGGGTGGAGGGTGTCACCCAATTCATTTATCATCATAGAGGACTGCAGTTTGGAAAACCCTATTTTAGGCACTTCCATGGGGATCTGCTGCTTATACATTGTTTGAGTTACTGTCACATTTGTGTCCTCATCACAAATCTTCAAAGGAGAAAACGGGAGGATGGAAAGGGGGGTATTCTACCATCTAGCCAATGGCAGCAGAAAAATAAGAATAATTATAATAAGGCTCCAGCCAGTACCTTACCCTTTGCCCTTTTTTTCTCTTCACTGCATTTGCTGTTGCACTCTTTTCAGACAATGTCCCACCTCTGATCCTAACTGTGGTAAATGTGAGCGTGATGCCATGCTTCATTTATTCATGGGCCATCACTCAGTGGTATCATATATAAGATATAAAAAAAAATGGTCCATAGCACTTTTGAAGAAATCAACATGTAAAATCAACATTAAAAATTACAGTGCTCTTAGGAATCAATTTAGGGAAGTCTGGATTATTTTTATACAATGAAGGCAGTAAAAAAAAATGATACCTAAAGCTGTGGAAATCATAATATGCCCTCTTCTGGTTAATAAATTTCTAGCTGTTTTTTCCTTTACAAATTTATGTAGGCTTCTCCCGTTGACTTTGCTTGTGAGATGCTGGCAGGGGATGTCAAAAATCATGATCATGTGACCACAGGGACACTGCAACAGCCACAACTTTGTGAATAAAACTTGTCTGAACTTCACTGAAATTTCAGTTCCACAGGAGTAAAGGGTCCTAGATTAGTTAAGTTAGTGGATTTTAGGTACCTTGATTTTCAAATTGGCAGTATATTACACTATTTAGACTACCTTGAGTTCCAAACAAACAGATCAACACAAATACAAGTTGAGTTTTAGTGGAATATAGATTTTGTAATTAGAAACAGATATCTTTTTATAATAATGCTTTGTAAAGATTTATGTCTGTGGTACCTTCTCATTATTAAAAAAATAATTAAACATATTAGGAAAGCAGAAGGTATCCACTTGGGCAGAAACTTCAATTTATGTTTAATGGCCCAGGATTCTCACCCAACTAAACTTTGCATCTCTTTGCAGTATTAGATTACTTGGCCTCTCCATCCTTCAGATAGACACACATAGAAATAGATGTTGTTTTCACAACACCCTTGTGAGTTCCATACTTAGTCTGTGTTTAGACCCCAGCTGAGAGAAAATAATTGGCTCAACATCATCCAGGGAGCTCCATTATCCACTTGTACAAGCTTTATTTGACCAAAGTCCACCATGTTCATTCACACAAAAAGATAGATATAATTTTCAGAGATATATTACCCACAGACCCTGAACTTTGGTCTCTTTGCTGTTCAACACCAGTAGTTGTGGTAGTACTAGGAACAGCAAGTATAACAGCAACAACAATACTGGAAAGGGGGAGACAAGAAAAGAGAAGCAGGAGTGGATTCTGAGAATAAATAGGGTGGGCAGGGAGGCAGAGAAAAAGGAAGAAAAATAGGGTGGAGAATTGCCTGAACTCATACAGAACATACTTTAGGAATTGTAGTCCTTCAAAAGGTAAGGTTTTCAGCCCCACCTCTTCTGGCAAAGTGAAAATCAAAATTCTATTATTCTCTAGTGTTTCCTAACTGGTTTTCATGCTGTTGCTGCTGCATATCTCTGTATTAATAACATTTTTGTTGGAACCAAACAGATGGTAACTGTAATCCTATGCTTCTAGAAAATTTGAAAATTAAGACTGATTGACTGACTGACACACAGTGGGCTAAAATTCCATTGAATCACAGTAGCATATAGTAAACACAATAATCACCATTGTTGCCACACTTCAGTGATGTTAAACTGTGTTTGCTTTAGAGTACTTGTGATTCAGCTTTAGCTCATGGACTCAATTTAACACTTAATTGATGATCATATAAAGCCCTACTAAATTCTAGATATTTTTTATATTTAAAATACCCACCAAGACTAAGATGTAATGGTGGAAAAGTCATTCATCTCCAAGATTATCTGTAGATATGGTATCCTTATTGATACATGGTTTTTAAAGTAGAATTTTGTAGTGCCATGTGCAAGGTTTGGCATTACCCAATGACATCTTGGCTTGTCATTTCTGGACAGTTGTACAAGTGAAGCTGGAACAAGATAAGCAAACAGTAGCAATGAAAAAGAGAAAATTGACTTGGGAAGCAAGTTCTCCTCACTTGCTCAAAAACAGGGCAAGTGCTTGCCCGCCGAGTTCCACAACTTTTCAACTTTCATGTGCTTAGACTGTTGCTGATTGTCTACTCTAATTTTTAATAGAGTACCAAAGAAGACAGTGGGATGTATCTTACTTGTGTTAAACCTGTGCCCATCACATTTTAGTTTAATAACGTCTGCAAATGGTTATAAATATGAATAAAAATAATAATATATCAAAAGAAGAACTATGTTAATACTTCTTACAATTTTTTTTCCAATTTTAAAGATAAAAGTGCCTTTATCATTGGTTTAATACCATGCATTCTATATTTGTTATACAGTTTACTCTTAAAAGGCTTTTCACACTAAAATGCTATGAACCTTAAAAAGCCTAATTACTAGATATAGTTATTCCCTCCCTTTCTTCCAGTTCAAACAAATTAATTATGTATACTGAATCAAGACTTTAGGTGTGCTCTTATCATCCCTGAGACACATCCTATGGACCATTAGATATTTTCAACTTCCTGTTTCAAAGATGAAGATATGGATCTGGAGTAAAATGGAGTACATAACCTTCTGCAAATAGAAGCAGAAATAATTGCTTCCCAAACAAAAATGAAGCAATAGAAGAGAGAAAGAAATTATTCTCTAGCATCTTTATGTTCTGGTTCCTTGCCTATGGTGAAGAAATACAAAGCCAAATATTATTTGATTGGTTATTATATTTTGCTGCAGCTGGCACTTTATTAGAAAGCAAGTTGATGCTGTCAGTTAACATACTGTATATGCTTGTTACAAACTGATATTTGCTCCATGAAGTAAGTAAATATGCTTAGATATGTCTTCTCTTTCTGCTCTTTGAGCTATCTTTGGATGACATGCTCTTTTTCTATGTAGAGTTAAAGATCTACATTAGTCTTTCTCAAACTTGACAAGTTTAAGATGTGTGGACTTCAACTACCTACCATGGCTGCCTGGGGAATTCTAATAGTTGAAGTTCACACATCTTAAAGTTGCCAAGTTTGAAAACACTGATCTATATGATAGAAGATCTTTAAAGAACTGTCACAGAGATAAAATAAAACTGAGCAGCAATGCAGATGGAAATTTTTCTGAAAGTTTCATCAGAGCATTTACCAATGTAGGTATTTTTCTGACACAGTTTTTGAAGCATATGCTAAAATACAGCTGATGACTATAAATCTTCGGATGGTTCTTGAGGCAATCCTTTTCAGCTAAAAAGATTTTAAATTCAATTTCCCCAGGTCATTGCAAAATCAAAGTTCATCCAAGAAACTTATGTGAAGGATTATCAAAAGATTATATTATGTGTGTGTTCATGTGAGACAAAGAAGCACACAGAACTAAAATGCTGTTCCAGAATGGTATATATCCGTGATGGCGAACCTATGGCACGTGTGCCCGAAGTGGCACATGGAGCCATGTCGCCTGGCATGAGAGGTGCCCATTCCTCTTCTGGGTTTCTGGTGTGCGTGCGTGCGCGCATGACGATCAGCTGGCCTTCGTGCATGCGGCAGTGCCGGAAACGGGAAGAGCTGGTCTTCCATTTTCCAGCATGAGAATGCACGCCGGCCAGCTAATCGTTGCGCATGCATGCGTGCCAGTAATTGGAAGACTAGCTGGCTGGCGCGCATGTGCGCGCCGGAAACCAGAAGTTCATTTTACGGCACGCGCATGCCCCCGGGCAGCTCCTCTTCCAGGTTGCGGCCCAGATGAGCATGTGCATGTGCGCAAAGTGCATGCGCGCTCGCTCCCTTTTCGGCACTCGGTGCCAAAAAGGTTCGCCATCACTGGTATATATATATAGTCTTCTTTGCGTCTTCCTTATTTATTTATTTATTTATTTATTTATTTATTTATTTATGAATGGTGATGAGGGGGAAGTAGGATTAGATTAATATAGTTCATTTGTGATCTGTAGACCTCAGACTAGTGACTTGAGATAGCCTGCCCTACCTGTTCACATCTTTCTAAGTTTCTAAATAGAGAAATGCCATTAAGAATGCAACAAAAAGACAATATGGATCTTTACAAACAATGATAGTTTAAGTATAAAAATAATGTATCTCACCATAGTGGATATGTTGCCATGTTGATTGCTAAGTCTGCTCTATTTTCTTTCCAGTGTTCTCTGTTGATGGATAACTTCAAAAGGGAAGATGTTGTTCTTCTCTCCATAGTTATTTAGAGTACACTTGTATTGAAAAGCTCTTCAGATAAAGTGGGAGTGCTTAACAGAAGACACCCCTAAGGTTTTGGAGTTGCCTCTTGGCCCAATGAGCAGGTTTCCATCAGAAGCTTCAGCTGATGCAGAATGTGACCATGTGGACCATTATGAACACATTATGATATGCCCATGTAACACCTTTGCTTCATAAATGGCACTGGTTACCAGTCAGCTACTGGGTGAAATTCAAGATGCTAATGATTTATAAACATCTTCATGGTCTAGAATGTCATTGTCTGGAAATCACCTTTCCCTCATTGCTTCTGCCAGTCTGATAAGATTTGACAAAATGAACATACAGTATTTCAGCTACCATTTTTAAACAGGTTCATTTGATGGGACCTAGGCAGCTTGCCTTCTCTGCTCCGGTGTCTGTCCTCTGGAACGGGAATGGGACAACTTGCCACAGCCAACTTGCTATGGCAAACTCTCTGTGGCCAATTCACCACAGCCAACTCGCCACAACCAACTTGCAGCGGGTGAACTCGCTACGGCCAACTCACTGCAAGACAACTCATTGTGGGACAATTTAACAATTCTATTTAATTATTTAAAATAAATAAAAATTATTTTAATTATTGCCATTCACATTTCATTCTGTTCTCCATTTTGCATCCTTTCTTTAATGATTCTATTCCACCATTTCTTGATATTAGTGTAACTCTTGTCCCGCAGCGAGTTGTCCTGCATCCAGTTGGACATGGCAAGTTGGCCGTTGCGAGCTGGCTGTGGCAAATTGTCATAGACCCCTCTGGAACAGTTTCCCTTTGCCACCCTTAAAATGGACCTTGGAAAAAAAAAGAGTTTGAAAGTCTTCCTTTATTTTTAAAACTATATTTTAGATAATTAGAGTTTGTTCCTGGAATGTTTTTTTTTTCTATTTGCTTTAAGCATAGTGCAATACATCATATTTCAAGCCACTTATCTTTCCCATTTAAAAAGCAATACAAGAAATACACAGTTTATCTGCGAGCTTTTTTGTTACTGCAAGTGCTACAAAATTGTATCTACCAACTCACAAATAGAAGACAGCAATAAAACTCAAAATAATTTTGATATGTTAGAAAAGTGAGGTGAAAATAATAGGATAAATCTGAGAATTGACAAATGCATACAGTTTCACTTTTAAACAAAAATTAAATGCAATAGTTTAGAATGAGAATATTTTGGCAATTCTATTGTGAAAAAGAGCTTGCTAGAGTTGTTGATAAGAAACTGAATATGAGGCAAATGTCATTTTAGGCTGCACCAATAAAAATAGTTTCCAATTATACAAGATAATAGTTCCAACTTACTTAGTTTGGTCATTTTCTACCTTGAGAGGGCCCTGTTCTAGACATATTACTTTAGGAATGATTCAGACAAACTGGAACAGGTTAAAAGAAGGGTAATAAAGATAATTAGGGAACCAGAAAGTAAAGTTGATGAAGAAAAATGGAAGAAGCTACATTTAGCTGTGAGAAAAGATGACAAAAATGGGACTATTTTAGTGAATTTAAAATACTAAAAAAAAAAAAAGTTTCACAAAAGAAGGTCAAGATATATTCTCTAATATTCCGGAGAGCAGGCTATAGATACGGGAATTTAAAGGAAGACAGATGAAAAAACACATGCTCCCAACAATAAGAGCAGTTTAGCATTGTAACCAATGACCCAGAAAGGTGGTCTGCTAGCCTTCATTTAAGGCTAGACAGCCATTGGTCAAAGGTTATTTTATTTCAATTTCTGCACATAAGAGGATATTGGAGTCAATGGCCAAAATGACTTCTTCCATCTCTTGATTCTATGATACTAACACTCCATCCAGACAAGAGCATGAAACAAGATCAAGCTCATTTATCTCCTTTTATGATACGGCCATCTTTGGTGTGACTGACGCAGACCAGCTTCCAACATCATGAAAAAAGGATCCTATTTTTTTTTTAAATTCTCAGGTTCAAAAAAGAGCATCTTAAAAACCAATTAATTATAGCACGAACTATTAAGTCCTTTTCATCATCAGATGCCTTTAAATAACATCTTCAGAAAGCTGTTGTTATACAGATGCACAGTGTGTTTGTTTTGTGTGGATTTAACCTCTAACTGAATGACATTGCTTTTCATTGCCATATAAATTGTACAGTTTCTACCCTCTGCCAGCAACCAAGATAACAATCTCCAGTTCTATTTATCTGGGAAACGTCATGTCACATTTTTGCTCTATGAGATGTTTTCCCCCCAAACTAAAAAAAGGGCTGCAAGAATTTGAATGGCCAATAGATGGCAGGAAAGAGAGCTGATGGCTCATAGGATTTTTGCAGATTAGATCTTGAAACTGCCATTAATAGTAAAATGCTATATTAGTACTATGGCTATATCCAACATCCTAGAGCCGTGATGGAGAACCTATGGCACGCATGCCACAGGTGGCACGCAGAGCCCTCTCTGCGGGCACGTGAACCATCGCCCCAGCTCAGCTCCACCATGCATGAGCGCGCAGCTCCCACTGGCCAACTGGTTTTTGGGTCTCTGCCACACATGCGCGGGGGGTGGGGTGCATGCAGGAGATGCGTGTGCATGCGCAGGGGCGGGGTGCACATGCAGGGGTCATGCACACATGTTCAGGGGGGATGGGATGCATGTGGGGGTCACATGTGCATATGGGGGGTCACGTGCGGGGGTCACGCACACATGCAGGGGGTCACACGTGCATGCACAGGAGTGGGGGAGCGCAAGGGGGTGCATGCGCATGTGCAGGGGAGGGGCATATGCAGGGGTGTTGCATGAGCATGTGGGGGGGGCAGGGTGCACAGGGGTGGGTCCCACACACATTGCATTATGGGTGGGTGGGTGCATGCGTGCGCTTTCACCACATGGCGACCAAAAGGTTAGCCATCACTGTCCTAGAGAGTCTCTAGTCATCTAGATCTCTGTAAATATAATTTCCTACAGACAGGAGACTTTTATTTTGGCTTCTATTGGAATGCATTTCGAATTTATGAAGATTTGAAAAAAGTTAGCAAAGTTGAGACATTTCCCACACACCCCAAAACATCTTTAATCTGGTTATCCCGAGCAAAAGCAAAGGACTAATTTTCCTAGATAAAAAGAGGATTATTCCTTCTGGCTCACTATATAGTAAATAGCTGGATAGCTTCAGGCCATAATACTTTCCTCGTTTTCTTTATTTTAATTGTAGAGGGGTTTTTTTTACACAGGCATTCAAAGAACCAACTCATAATCACATTCCACAATTTGTTTTGTATGTTTTTCTGTAGTTTAATAATTTAAATTGTTTCTATCTTGAAATATTATTTAAAGCAATTATTAATGGAAAGTTTATTCATGTCTTTCCCCAAAATTCTTTAGGATCATCTGGTACATGGAAGATAATCAGTATTATCTGTGAATTTTTCCAACTTTAATTAAAATTATTTTGGAATGCATCTTTTTCAAATTCACCAGTAACTTTGCCATTGAACTGAAATATTATGAAAAGTACTGTTCAGCAAAAGTACCCAGATATGATTCCCACCTACTGCAAAATAATTGTTTGAAAAGGAGAATGGAATGGAGCATGTACTGGTTGTTTAGATATAATTAGTTTCAACAAGTAATTGCTAAACTTCAAACTGTTCCTGTAAATACTTGATTTAATAAAAATTGAGCCTTGCCAAGTAGTATGTGTCCAGCTTGCATTAAGAGTCCTCTTAGATGAAGAGAAGTAAGTTTCTCCCAGCACCATATCTTAGATTTCAAAACTAGCTAAGGACAAAGCAGAGTTGCAATGGCCTATTGTCAATTTAACCTTTCTAACCAGATCCTTTGCTCAAATGTCACCAGATTTTTAGTATTTATTAATCAAAGAATTCCCACTGGTTTTCCAGCATAAGCTAGCAGTTCTCTAGCATGACTATGACTTAGGTTTTATCAGGTAAGATTTGTCCATTAAGGCATCAAGATCTGCCTTAAAGGACAGAACTTAGTTTTTATTACATTTCTCTGGCATTTGATATTCTGTTATCAAAACATAATGCAGTATCTTGTAAGCAGATCACTCACAACTATGGTGCCCATTTAACAGCCATACTTATGGAAAAATAAGAGCCAGTCCTATGACAAGTAGCCTTGTCATCTAATTGTCAAATTTTATTTCTGTTTGATCATCTTGTCGGAATTCTGTCCAAAAGGACATTTCAAGAGTTGTTAGTATTTTAGAAATGCAGCATTGAATAAGTAGACACATCCATTTCTCTCCTCACTTAACACTCACACGGGAAATCTGCAAGTATCAAAGTAAAATTCTGCTTGAATAATTATGTGTTAATTTTGGGTATAGAGAGATATGTGCAGTATAGATCAAGTTTGTTTTAATATTTTGTCATTTCTGTCTTCAGATCTTTCTCATTACTGATGAAATGAGCAGTTAATACTCTTCAGGCAATTCCACACATTCACTTAACCTATTGTAACTGTTATTTTCTCTTACTTTTTTTCTTCATAGAAGAAGAGTTATACAATTTTAGGGTACAATTAATTCAAAAGATTTTAAAGGCTAAAGTACAATTGAAGCCAGTGGCTTTTCTTTTGGGACTAATATGCAGGCAAGTAGAAAAAAGTCATAGAACTTTGTTTTTACACATGATAGCTGCTGCAAGATTATTACAGACTGAAAAGTGGAAAGTTTTAACATTATTCACAATGGAGAAATGGTTGGTGAAGGTGATGGCTCTGGAAGTGATGGCTAAATTAACTTCTTTGATTAGAGAAAAGATAGTATCTTCAGTCATTCATTCATTCATTCATTCATTCATTCATTCATTTCTCACATTTTTATACAACTCATGTCACCTAAGTGACTCCAGGCAGCTTGCAATACAAGCATGTCAGAATAAAAGCTTAAATAAGAACAAAGTTAAAAACATCATTAAATGGTAGGATGCCAATATTAAAAGTTAAAAAGTTGGAGAGAACACTCTTATGACACCAACTATGCCCAGGATTGCCTAACACTCTTCAACCCCAATGAAGGCCAAAAATGTGGGGCTTCTTCACCTCTGGGGCAAGATGTTCTTTAGGGTATGGGCAACAGCAGAGAAGGTTTCTTTCCTGGATTCTGCAGGTGAAAGTCTTTAACCAATAGGATCCACAGCATACCCTCCCTGCCTAATGGGTGGGATGGGACAATACAATTGGGATGAGACAGTCCCTCAGGTCATGTGGTCCAATACCACAAAGGGCTTAAGGGTGATAACCAACAACTTGAATTGGACCCAGAAGCACCCAATGAAGCTCATATATCAGAGATGTTACATGCAGAATCTTAGGGAAGCCCAAGACAGCTTGCACAATCGTATTTTGTACCAATTGCAGCTTCTGGATACTTTTCAAGGATTGCCCGGCTGAAATAGTTCAAATAGGAGATAACCATTGTATGAGTAACTGAAAGAAGAGCTTCTCCTTCCTAAACTTTATCACAATATGCTGATAATTGGAACTCTGATAATCTAATTCAAAAATTCAGTTTCCCTAACAATACAAACAACTAGTTACACTTGGTGCAAATTCCTTAAGTATAAGAGTATTGCAAATTTTTGGAAATGATTACTCCTATCTTGATTTTACTAATACTTGTCTTCCATAGGTGAAATAGTGTTGTTAAAAAAAATCGGTATAATTTTTGGACCTAGACTATAAAAACATTTCATTCCAAAACCCAGCAGACTAGAATCCATCATTCAGTATTATTTTTCTCATTGTAAACAAGTCTCATTGTAAATACTATTAGAACAGTTTATACAGATCAGAAACATTTGATTTTTAGAGGCCAAATTCAACTCCAAACTGAGATTGTATGAAGAACCTCATATATTCTATACAATATATTCCATATTCCAAATTCAAACTGGAGCTGGTTTAATCTAGTGGTTAAAGAACCAGGCTAAAAATTGAGAGACCGTGAGTTCTAATCCAGCCAGGTGACTTTTGGCCAGCCAAACTCACCTCACAGGTTTGTTGTTATGGGAAAATAATAGGAAGGGATATGTTTACTGCCTTAAGTTTATAAAAATAATAAAGATGGGTTATAAATAAAACAAATAAATTCTAATGGAGTTTGATGTTTCATTGTACAGCAAATGCATTGTATAGGGATGCAACACAACTGTATAAGAAAAGTAGCTATTTAAATCATATACTTGTTAGAAACAATTTAGGTGCAAAAAAATCTCATTGCTAAACAAAAACTATTACAGTATCTTCCCATCCATGTGACTACTGCAATTGTGGCCAATGCAAAATGATTTCTTTTAACCAAAAGTCTAGTTGGATAGAAACTTTATTTACAAATTTTTACTACATGCAAGGGTATGAATCTTCAATATATAAACCAATGTGCATGTCTCCAAATGTAAATGGCAAGGTTATTACTAAAGCATTTTATGTGAAAAATCCACATCCGCCTTCAGAGCTATGATTCTGAGTTATGGAACAAAGTAAGGATAGTAATGAAACACCTTTATTTTAAAAAGGAACAAAATGTGGGTTGTGACTGACTAACTTAATCCCCAAGGACCAAATGAAGACATTCAATATTTACATTGATATGATTCTGGGAGGTTTTCCTCTTCCCCCTCATTTCCTGATATATTCACCAGAAGCAAAGGTATTAATTCATTTTTCCAAACCTTATTATTCTGTTCAGCCAGATACATTAAGGTCATTTCCCTTTAAGAATAGAACAGCACTTTTTCATAGACCACAAAAATCTCATTAACCTTGGAAGTTAAAGCAGCTGTTCTTTCTCAAAATAAGCTGGCTAGTGACTTGTAATTGGCATAGTTTTAGTTGGTAAGCACAGATAAGATGAATTTATTGTTGAAAACAAACCATATTTTCTCTCTTAAGTAGAAAAAGAACAAAAAATATTGAGGCATTTCTGAGGGATCTGTTAAAGAAAATGTATGTTCACTTTGTTATTCAAGGATATAAAAACTGAAACAAAAAATGATAAAAGAAGATAAGCCAAGAAGATGGTTTTAAAACATGGCTTTAATTAGCTTAGACTTTTGCAGCTTAGACTTTTGCTATGCATAAAGGGTCCTTTGCTGTATTAGTTCCAGATTATTTGACATGCATATATAAGTATTTTACAGGTAAAATTAGTAGATTTAAATCAGGGGTGGGTTCTAACTTACCTCGCTGCCGGTTCGCTTCCTCCCGCGCCGCGTGGCTGCGCCTCGTGTGCGCGCAGTGCAAAAAATTATTTTTTTAAAAAAAAGCTGAAAACAAGATGACGACACATGTGCAGTGCCAGAAACTTGGCTTCTGTGCATGTGCAGAAGAAAAAATAAATTCAAAAAAAAACCAACAACAACAACAAAAAAACAACAAAGAAAAAACAAAGAAAAATTCAAAAAAAAAAGAGATGGCGGCGCCCACGGACCGGCACCGACCGAACCGGATCCATGACGTCATAGTGACATCACCAGCGGGTCGCTACCTGTTCGGGTGAACCAGTCCGAACTGGGAGGTACCCACCTCTGATTTAAATGGTACCATTCATTGTATGGTTATATGAGTCAAGCAATATATTGTCCTAAGTGTTGAGCCTTTATTCCATTTTAAACTTGGATGTTTTTACATGAGTAAACTGTATAAGCCAGGGGTATCCAATCTTAGCAACTTTAAGACCTGTGGACTTCAACTCCCAGCAACAGTGGCTGGGAATTCTGGGAGTTGAAGTCTACAGGTCTTAAAGTTGCCAAAGTTGGACACCCCTGGTATTAATCATTCTGCAGTGCTCTTAATTAAAAAAAAATACTGCTTAAAATACTGCTTAAAAAGTCTTTGGGCTTCTGTGCTATAACATTTTTTCCCAACCCTCCTTTTTGGGGGAAGGTGAATGAACATTCACATTATAATGATTTGTCCACAAAGCGAGTTCTCAGAGAAGGCACAGGAGAAGCAGCCCTCTTCTTTTTACCCAATTATTTGAGTGAACTCTAATATATTATCTTACCTTTAATTTTGAGTACTTCATTTCTTCCATGCTTTTCATCTCCTTATCTGCAATCTTTGTAAATAGTTTAATTTGCTTTATTTTTCTTTTATATCATCTATATACTACTAAAGCTATCATTTCTATAACTTTTAACAGGGTGAAACAATGCATCACAGGACACTGATTTTTGAACCAAGGTACTAGAATACCCTAACTTAATTCAAAATCTGGGACCCGTGACTCCCAAGGGAATGAAATTTGGGAAAGTTGTGGCTGCTTCAGGCTGCTGCTATGTTAGGATGAAAGCTTTTTTCTCCTTTGTGAAGTTGGTTTGCCCATACCAGAGGTGGGTTCCTCCCGGTTCGGACTGGTTTGCCCGAACCGGTAGCCACCCGCTGGTGACGTCACTGTGATGTCATGGATCCGCTTCGGTCGGTGCCGGTCCGTAGGCGCCGCCATCTTTTTTTGGGAATTTTTAGTGAATTTTTTTACTGTGTGGAAGGTTTTTCCTGTTCTGCCGCTTGAAAAAGGGCCCTCCCCCCCCTTCTTTTTTTGGAATTTTTTTTTTTAAAAATTGGCACTGCGCATGCGTGCGTCCACGAGGCGTGCCCACGCGGCGCAGGAGGAAGCGAACCGGCAACGAGGTAAGTTAGAACCCACCCCCTGGCCCATACCCTACTTAAACTGTTATATTGATTAAAAGACTTGTTACAAATGTGTATATCACTTATTACACCATAGTTCAATGACTTAGCATGTCGTGTGTTGATATGGGAATTAGCTTCTTTGAAAAATATGGTGCTGTTTTGATGATATTACTGAGATGGTTGACCTGTGATAAGTCATACATAGAAGTCATCAATTGATCTGATGGTAAAACAGAAAAGTAAGAAAAATGTATGATATCATTCCAAGATGATTTTAACATAAACATTCTCTGTATTAAAATATATACAATTTGTTACTTCATAAGAATGTTCCAGAATTATAATCAGAATATTAGATTCTTACAGGAGAACCACTAAAAGTTAATAATCATCTTCCTATGGTTCTAACTTATTTAAATGCTTTGAGGAGGGATCAAACTGTGTTCTCTTGAAGAAAGCAATTTATCAGGTATGATCTCATTTGGAATCACATTAACTCTTGTTCAGATTAATATAATACCAGAATAGTAGCTTTCTTTTAATTAAGCTCCATCTGAGATAAACATCAATAAACAATGTTCTCTGGAGCTTGGTGACTTTTCATTAATTGCATTTGTTTCTTAATTTTATTCAAAGTTGATTAAAAGTTGACAGATTGCAGAACCAATCCACTAGCTTCAAATGTGATAGCTGGATTCTTTCTATGAACTCAAACATAGGCAACATTATGCCATTTATGGCTATTAACATAGCATGATAGTAATAGGATTTTTATTTTTCATGAACTTATAAGAAAGCAATATTAGGTTTTTTTTAAGCTAGAGAGAGGTAAGCTATTACAACCTTCTATATTCAAAATAAATAGTTTATGATTGGTGGCTAAATATATTTACATGTAAGCTTCTTTTCAAAATCCTGAAGTTCAGGTTCATTCTTGAGATTTTAATATGTTTCCAAGTACTCTTTTTTCCAAGGTTCTTCACTATTTTGTTTTCTATTATCCTTTTTGTTTAACTGGGCATATTTCTTTTAGAATGATCCCAGGCAACCATGCATATCTGAAATATATAAACAGGGATATGGGTATAGAGTGTACGATGAGAGCAAACAAAACATGCAGTAAGAGATGAATGAAGATTTGAATCTGATTGAAATTCTTCAAGAGCATTTGCAACATAAAAACATCAGTTTTATATAGCAATTTATTCAGTGTATTTATTCAAGGTTGTGACATGCTAAGCAATGCAATAGTCATTAAGCAAGGCTGTTAATGCTCCAAAATACTTTCTTGTTGATGAATGTCTCAGGTATATCATTCATTATACATTAAAGTGGCAACTAAAACCCATTTGCTCCTAGGCAGCTAAGGTGTTATTACTGTTTAATGGTACATCACTCTGCTATACAACTATATAACAGGAAAAGCTCAAGAGCTAATTAAAAAAATGTAGCAGTATTTGATGTCTTCATCATTTTGGGGAAGAGGTACTTCAAAGTATATGTAAATTTATTTATACATGGTATTTATATGGCTGTCATTTTTTTATGAAGATATCTCTGGAAAGCTAATAAGCATAAAAATGGAAGCCAAACATATAAAAATATTAGAAAAAAAAGATGACAGATAAAAAATAACTTCACATTTGCCACAGGTCAAAAACACAAACTTGATTCTACTAATATTTTGATCCTAAAATCTAAGAGGGGAAACAAGTCTTTAAGACTCTCCAAAAGACAACAGGGTCAGGTCTATCCAAACTTCACAGGGTTCACAGGGCAAGTGTCATGACAAAGAAGGCATCTTTGTTAGTCAGTACACAGAAGGAACCTGGAGCATACTCATCATAGCAGATGTGGTGGGATGGACAGAAACCACTGGAATCAGCAAGTTCCTCACGCATCCTGGGTTCCTTCTTAGTGAAGTTGCAGGTCTAGGTGCTAAGGGAATAGAAATAAAGGAAATCCTTAGGACTGAATCTAATTTATTTCCTTCTAGACACATTTAGAAAACCAGCTGAAGCAATACGTGATTGGGAATAAGCATTTTAATATAATACTTCCTTACTCTTTCCCAACTGCATAGCCCAGGGGTGTCAAACTCATGTCATCACAGCACGCGATGCATTTGGCGAGCAGGCCACCAGTTTGACAGCTTTGGCATAGCCTAAAGTGAGATTCAATTCATGTCATTACATCAACAATGACACTATTATTATTACAGGCCATAACAAAAATATCAGCTAAGTAAACCATCCTCTCAATTAATGATGCATGTTATAATTAAAATCAATGAAAGCAAATCAATACAGAACAATAGTTATAAAGTACAGGTCCTTCTCATTTTCCAATCAATCTTCTTGTGATCATAAATCTCATGTAAAAATAGATTATTTGCATTTACATATTCCATCAGTTGACTATTTTCTTTATCATTAATTGATTGACTTTGGAGGTCACACGGAATAAAGGAATGTAGAGTTGACCCTGGAACTTAGAATTCATTAAGGGAGATAAAATGACAATTCAGTTCTAAATAAGTAAAAAGTATAGAAAGAAACTCAAACTTCACTCTGATTTTGTTTGGTATCAGATGAGGCTAATAGAAATTCTGAAAGGCATTTAAGATTCTGTTGTAATATCCTGTCATAATTAAATAGCAATCTTGGAATACTTGTGGTGCAATAGGGCTTTGGGAGTGGCAGCCCCTCCACAACATGTGGCACTTTGGGAAAATTAATTGCCCACCCTCTTGTAGATCATGCAATACCCACAGGTGCTTTGTTTCTGCCTTTCCCATTTTACATTTTGCTAAAACGGAGCATGACATAAATTGTCAGGACGTGACAATAATAAAGCTGGAATTGATTCTTTGCCTGTCATTGGATTGCATGAAAAGAGATTGCAATTTAGGATAAGGTGGCATCAAGATGATGATACAGATTCACATGTTTATATTTCAAATTAACCCGTAGGGTAACTCATTTATATAATCAACTTCTGAAATCTAATATGGTAATACTGAAATCTGGCTGATAGAAACTCCCGATCAAATTCAGATCTCCTTTGATGCTTTGCATCTGTCTTCTTAACAGAGGTGGGTTCCTCCCAGTTCGGACCGGTTGTATAGAACCGGTAGTAACTTGGCAGCCTGGGTCGCTAGAACCGGCAGCGACCCAGGCCTGCCATGCCTCTGAACTGGTTCTTTCGGCGGCGCCATAGATGGCACCATTTTGTTTTTTGCTTCTGCGCATGCGCAGAAGCTTTTTTAAAGCACTGCACATGCGTGAAGGGCACGCAAAGCGCACGGCACATGCGTGAAGCATGCACACGCCCAGGCGCCGCGACACTGAGTGAACCGGCAGCGAAGAAAACCAGAATCCACCCCTGCTTCTTAAATATATGAACCTAGTTGCCATTCTGACCTCAGGTGAGCTGTATTGATAGTCCCGCCACTAACTTTATTCACTTACAAGAAAAAGGACAAAAGAATATAAAGATGAGTTGAATAAACAGAAATAGAAGAAGTCTGTGAGTGTAAGAGGGGAAATACTAAAATCATCTTCATATTTCAAACAAAAAAATATAAATATCTCCTGAGCATTGAAAGTTTCATAATTGCTGTGGGGCTTTCTTGATAATATACAGCAAAGGCAGGAAATGATGTTCTTCCGTATGGAACTTAGAACTTGAGTCATAGGCATTTCTCTTCCAACTCCAGTTTGAGTCATAATTTCTGAACTTTTCTCAGCATACGAGTAGAAGAAATGGAAAAAGTCACAAAAGTAACATTGTACACAATTTATTAACCACCCCATTGCTAATAGTTAGAACTAATTTTGTAAATGAAATCTCTGAATTAGGTAAAAGATTTCCTGAGAAATATCTCATAATATAGATCAACTTTGAGTACTAGGTTAAGATTTGGTATCTCTCCCCCTCCTCTTTTGAATTAAAATGCACAAATTATTTTTATGCATGTATCTTAAATGCTCTTTTGCTCTTAAAGCAAAATATAATGACGTTTCGCACTTTACAGCTATGAATATCTTGTTGTGGCCTGTCGGCCGCCGGCCCCTCCAGCAGCCGAATCAGATGAGGAGGAGGTGTGGGAGTCAGGGTCAGCATCAGGGCAACCTGAGAGCTCTGAGGGGGAAGAGGGAATGGAGCTGTCAGAGAGAGAGAGAGAGAGAGAGAGAGAGAGAGAGAGAGAGAGAGAGAGAGAGAGAGCCTGGGGCGTCCGTCAGCCCTCAGATGGAGAGTCAACAGCCCCCAGGTCTGGAGGTGGCTGATGAGGAAGAGGAGAAGAGGAGGGGTCCAGTGCCTGATGCACCAATGCGCAGAAGGTAAGGAGAGGAGAGCAGTGGAAATCTGTGGGCCAATTCTTGGGACGGAAGAGCCACTGCTGCTAGTGAAGCCCCACCCTAGCTCTGGGGATAAAAGTCAGAGGGCGGAGATGAATAGATGTGGTAGACAACTATTCATCTCCCTGCTGGACAAACTTGTTAGCCTGCATTGAGAGAGAAACTTTTTGTCAGGGCTGCTGGCACTCCTAATAAAGGAATCATTGATTTAAACAGAGGGTTTGTCGTGTTTGCGGAGCTAGGTCAGAACACATCTCCCAGGAGATAGATTTATTTATTTATTTATTTATTTATTTATTTATTTATTTACTTATTTATTTATTTACTTACTTACTTACCTACTTACTTACTTACATATTTATTTATTTACTTACTTACTTACTTACTTATTTATTTTTCATTCATTCATTCATTCTATTTATTTACTTACTTACTTACTTACTTATTTATTTTTCATTCATTCATTCATTCATTCATTCATTCATTCATTCATTCATTCATTCATCCATCCATCCATCCATCTATGCCACCCATCTTTCCAAGGTGACTTTAGGCAGCACTTTTAGTTACTTAAATAGTTGCATGGCAGAAATTCTACAAGTAAATTTTTCCCATCACTGCATTATATGATGGGATTCTGTGTTTTAGAAAATTTCTATAAACTAAACCTTACTTAAATTAGTGTGGTGGTGAACATCCATAATTATAATTTAATGTATCCAGACAGTGATTCAGTGAAATTATTATGATGTAGATATAAATCTCTTTCATTGATTTTAATTATGAGCCAGCTGAGGAGTATGAACTGTTTTCCACTGAACACTACTGTAGTCTTTTCAGAGGCCCACAGATTTTCTGCTTCAGTCAAATCTGAAAGGAAATCTTCATACCACTGTTTCTCCACCCCACCTCCAATTGGAAAGCAGTTAAAGACAATACAAAGCAACAGAAAGATATATAAAATAGTGTCCCTTGCTAATTGCCACATGCCTCCGAAATAGATTCTGAATGACAAAAACACTTTTTAGGGGAAGATGGAGGATGGAGAGAGAAGAAGAGAAACCTTTCAAGAAGTAGGAAGAGAATGTTTTTACTTGGCCCTTAGGAAATTTCAAACTACTTCCACTTCGTTAACATTCCGGTTGATCTTAATAAAGTATTATGGAAAGGGATATATCCCTAGGATATGGTGAAAAAGGCTAATATGACAGCAATGACAATGCAATATACATTAAAAATGTGCAGAGTTTTTATCACAGAGTTGTGGCCACAAATTTGACTTTCTCTAACCACACCCTGTGGACACACCTGACTCTGAAAGTACTAAAGTTGTGGATTGTATAGAAGAGTTAAGGAAGAAGAATGAGAATCACATTTTTATTTCAAATGTCTTTTTATTGAACAAACTTGACATTGATGCAGTTTCCTCCTATATTGTAATTTTATTTCTTGTTCCTACTCCCCACCTATAAACCGTTCAATAAAAAGTCTGTTCAATAAAAAGGAACAAGTCAATGTAAAAAAAACAAAAACCAGGAGTCTGTGCTGATTTTTCTACTGAAAAACTGCTGTGATTCTGAGTTTTTTCTAAATGGTCAAAACTAACACAATCGTAAGATCCAAAAGGGTATTCTCAACCCACTTTGTATTGATCGTTGGAATGTATACCTTCAAAAATGCTAAATAGCACAGAGTGTTTTCATTGTTTGCAAGATTAGGGAGGGAGAAAGTAAATGAATAAGTCCCATTTGTTCAAGAAGGTTATCTGTATTTGTGATACAAGCATCAATTCCCCCCCCCAAAAAAAACCCAGGTACCTTCAACCTGGTTTTCTGCTTATGGATTCATATAATTCAGATTTTATTTCTTTAAAAAGTTGGGTTGTTATTTAATTGCAATGTATGACCACAAAGTCTAAGAACTTAATCTTGGCCATGGAGCTGAAGAGCATGATTTTATACACTGTTTCTTGAGGAACAGTACATCTGGCAGGATGCTACAGGTTAGGAAAGGCAGGGTACGCTGCTGACCACCAACTACAGCATCATCCTTGGTGTGCCAGTGAAGAAAAGTTAACAAAGTTTTATTGGGGGGGGGGGAGACAAAAAATCCTCACACTTGTATATTTAATGAATTTCTTTTCTACTATTCCTCTAAGGAAAAAAATAGCTCCAATTGCTCCGAGAGAACTTTTTCTCATATACAGTACTTTATTAGAATTTAAGATTACCTTTAAAAGTCCTTCCCTTGGTACTCCTGTGACATGTTCTACTTGAATGAAGTCCTTTCACTGTTGACAATTAGCTGAGAATAGTTTTGCCTAGATACATTTATGATGATGATGATGATGATGATGAGGAGGAGGAGGAGGAGGAGGTTCCTAGCTTTTTAAATCAATTCTATCAATTCTTATAACCCCCTCCCCCTTCTTTCTTATTTATAAAATTTATTGGCTGCCCATATTACTCTAGGGTAACTCTGAGCAGCTTCCAGTTACATCTTAGTTAAAATATAAAATGTTAAAATCAAACCTTATAACCAAAGATACATGGGGAGAGCGGGGATGGAGTGGGGTAGTGGTGGGATCTGTATTACATAATCAACCAGCTCCATTGTGCTGATCCCCCACTGGTGCCCAAAGCCAATTGGCACAGCTAGGACCTTATGAAAAGATAGGAGGGTTGTGCCAACCTCACATCCGGGGACAAGATGTTTCAGAGCATGAGCAACATCAGAGAAGGCCCTTCTCCTGGACCCCACTTTTAATTTTTATATTATTGCTTTTAAAATAGTAATATAAAGAGAAAAAAACCAAACAAGAACAAATTTTATTTATTTATTTATATTTGGTATTTCTTAATCTCCTATCTTGTCCCATAGATAGATAGATAGATAGATAGATAGATAGATAGATAGATGATAGATAGATATAGATGATACATAGATAGATAGATAGATAGAGAGATAGATAGATAGATAGATAGATAGATAGATAGATAGATAAAAAGATAGAGGGATAGGGAATAGAAAATATTGCCTGCCTTGCCCCCCCCCCTCTCTCTCTCTCATTCTTTATTGGCCAAGTGTGATTGGACACACAAGGAATTTGGCTTTGGTGCATATGCTCTCAGTGTACATAAAAAGACAAGATACATTCGTCAAGAATCATGAGGTACAACACTTAATGATTGTCATAGGGTACAAATAAGCAATCAGGAAACAATCAGTATCAATATAAATCGTAAGGATACAAGCAACAAGTTACAGTCATACAGTCATAAGTGGGAGGAGATGGGTGATAGGAATGATGAGAAGACTAATAGTAATACAATTCTATATACAATTCTATAATACAAACCTTATATAAGTATATACTGGATATTTCCAATAATATAAGTCCCATGATTCATAATACTTATCCATGAAAACTCTACATCTATAGCAGGAGTGTCAAACTGGCAGCCCATGGGCTGGATGCATCATGTGCAGGCCACGCCCACCCCAGCTCTGCGAAGGGGAAAACTGTTGCGAAACGTCACGTGACGGCAATGTGATGCCGCGTGTTTGACCCCCATGATCTATAGGGAATCAGGTTTTCAATCCATTGAGAAAATGGGGCCATACATTTATTTTTCAACTGCTGCAACACTTTTTTAGCCACACTTAGAGTTGTTGTGTTGTCAAATACTAGATATGTAATTCAAGAGAATATTATCTTCTGAAAATTTTAGATTTTGTCACCCAGTCACATTTATATGGTCCACTACTTTTTCCCCAAAGTAAGTATATGACATTGTAAAAACCTGTGTTTTAAAGAAGTGTGGTCCTTATTACATCTCCAACAAACTGCGGTCCTAGACAAACATATATTTTTTTACTTTTACTTAATGTATTATTTGTTGCATTAATTTACCTTCTGTTATTGGGATTATTCCATGTTATATTTCAGAGGCCTTTTAAAAAAGAGTTCTACCATTTTGTATTCTTGGTCCCAAAGTACAGTGGATTTATACAGTGCTTCAGGGAAATATTGTCAGGTCTATTTGATTGGCATTATGCTGATCATGACCAGATCTGTATTTAAAAATTGAATAAAAGTGATCTCAGAGTAATCTGATTTATCCATGCTATCTGGAATTTTATATGTTGCATTAAGGGATTAAATGTAATCTTAACTACGGGAATTATGTAACACAGCCTTTTCATGTTGCTAGGACTATGAACCTCATATGGGTTTGGTACATCAGTATGACTGTACTAAGCAGGAGGGGGAACTATACGGGTGAGATTATGGAAGTAATGTGAGGATTTTTTAATTTTTTTTGAGGAAGTGCTTTGCTATGCAAATATTACAGTTGTCAAGATTTCAAGGCAATGAGTTTTATCTTACCAAGGTGTTTTGCATCATCTTGAAACTTCTCCCTCAGAACTTCCCTTAGCTGGGAGATTTATATCATATAGTATGCCTTATTTAAATTGTGAGGCTTCTGACACGAATAAACAAACAGCTGGAAGACACTTCCAGTTGATTACTGCAAATGATCAGAAGAGATGTGCATATGTGGATATCAAAAAGCTTTTCCGTCTATTAATGGGCCGAGGTAGCACAGTGGTTAGAGTGCAGCACTGCAGGCTACTTCAGCTGACTGCTAGCTGCAGTTCGGCGGTTCAAATCTCACCGGCTCAAGGTTGACTCAGCCTTCCATCCTTCCGAGGTGGGTAAAATGAGGACCCAGATTGTTGGGGGCAATATGCTAACTCTGTAAACCGCTTAGAGAGGGCTGTAAAGCACTATGAAGCGGTATATAAGTCTAAGTGCTATTGCTATTGCTATTAAGTCCCAGAGAAGGAAATTAGAACAGGCAGAGTGAAGGGCCCACTTTGCCTTTAAAAGCAAAGGGAACCCCCCACTTCACAAAGCATCTTTGAAAGAGCAGGTCATCAGAGGCATTAGACCCCTTTAGAGTTTTGCACTGGGAATGTCTGACTGCTCAACCAAATATTTGAACTTTGATTGACAGTATGAGTACTGTATTAGAGACAAAATAATATCCTTTGCTTTTGACAACCTTTCATATCTTGATAAATGGTTGGACTGAAATAATGAGAAGTGCCTGGTTCTATAAATTGTGTGTTATTTTATCATCTGTGAATAATCTATGTAATAAAGGCAAGAATTAAATCTGAGTATAGTGAGCTGCCAGCAAAGATACTATATTTTTCTTTATTCTTTTTTTCATTTTTACTTTGCTTTTTAGGCTGAAAAATCTGATTATAACTCATTAAAAACAATAAAATAGAATAAAAATGTCCTTGATCTTATAATTTTAAAGGTAAGACAGAAAATGGAACAAGTTCAGAGACCAGTTAGAGTGCAAGCACTTTCAGGTGGGCCAAACTAATCTCTCAGTGCACTAATGGAAAATCCCTCTTTCTCTCTATTGCACCTGGAGGATCGAGCTGAAGGAGAGCCAGCAGGGTTGATGGGTTATTTATTTATTTATCTGAAATGAAATATTTATAAATTGCTTACTTGCCCAGAACTTCCAGGTGATATATCACTCCGAAGTATTTTACATACAATATAATACCCAATAATATAATAAATTCATAAAAGTATAAACAAGAAGATATAAATGGTGGAACTGTACATCATGAATGTCGAATACATCATCAGGTGAATAAAGTTACGGTCAACGTGTTTTTTCTTCTAGCTGCAGACTGGTCTTACATCAGCTATCGACTTTTCCAAGAAGAAGAAAAATTCTCTAGTTGAAATCCCTGTATGCAGCACTTTTGCTAAAGATAAAGGTATTTCATTCCAACAGATGAACAATTAGGAATCAACAGTTGCAGAATCAGAATCATAAGGTTATATTTGTTTATAAATCAATTGAAGAAATGTACGTTACGTAATATTCACTATTACCTTTACATTGCCTATCTTGACAAATTTTTAGCATCAGATTTGCCAAAGCACCTTGTGATTATATTATAAATATTTAAGGACAGTTAATGCATATCTCAGGTGACTAGATAGAGGAAGAGAACAGATATATATAAATCTGTTTCTCTCTGTCTCATTCACTCACTCTGTGTGTGTGTGTGTGTGTGTGTGTGTGTATGCATGTGTGTAATATATGTGTGCACAAGTATGTATGTACTGTATTTTTTGGTATATAAGACACAAGTCCCGTTTTCAGCCTCCGTGTGCCCCATTTTTGGCCTCCGCATGCTCCATTTTCAGCCTGTTCTAGGCAGCGGGGATTGCCGCCACTGCCCATCCCCACCACCTGGAACGGGCCAAAAATGGGATGCGTGGAGGCTGAAAATGGGGCACGCGGAGGCTGAAAACGGGGTGCACGGAAGCCAAAAATGGGGCATGCAGAGGCGGCGATAGGCGGCAGCGGCAATGGGCGGTGACGGTGGCGATGGGCGGTGGTGATCCCCGCAGCCTGGAACAGCTGATAGGTGGTATTCCGGGAGGCAGATCCAACCACCAATCAGCTGCTTGTGCTAAATCAGGCTGTGCTGAAGCTGACCAGGCTGTTTGCTGTTTCCTGCAAGGAGGCAAATTGCTGGGAGGCAGAGGCAGATTTTTTTTTTCTTGTTTTCCTCTCCAAAAGTTAGGTGTGTCTTATAGTCCAGAGCGTCTTATAGTCTGAAAAATACGGTATATATGTGTTGTTCTAACAAGCATATGGCTTGTTATGGCATACAGACTTTTAATAAAATTTAATAACTTTTTAGTTGGAAAGGGTGATACCAGACCCTCCTGATCTTTTACTGTACTTATTTATATATATTTTCATGTTAGTACTTCTGTACTAATTAAGAATTGTATTGAAACTCAAAAAGAGAAACTCCATATGGTAGTCTTGCTTTGCTAAAAACCCTGATATTTGCCCTGTAAACACAATGTAACACAAATGCAAAAATGTACGTATGCATTTGAGAGAGGTATGAGGAAAATATGATGTTCATGTCTTTTCACAATATGAATATTATAATATATACGTACTCCCTTTGTTTTATATGATGTTTTTAAAAATGTCATTGATATTCTTTGTGCAATTAAGATATTCAGTGATCTTGTATGAAGACATCGAAAGTAAGAAAAGTAAGAAGATTAGTTCTTCCTTGTACATACATTTGCAAATCAAAAATACCTTCAACCAGGCCAGCTGGAAAAACTGGCAAAGGGAAATAAAATCCCATATCACATTTTGACCTATGCAGTTCTCTTAAGTTTAGAATGTTGTATACTTTTCCTGTAATCAAGTACATCATATTTTCAGATAAAATATATTCATGAGAAGAAATATTAAGCTCCAGATAAAATTGATTTACAATTATTGTAAGAACATTTTTGTACATATGTTTGAACTATGTTAACTTACTTAGGTTACTTACGTTCATTTAATATTTGAATGCCACAAGCATCATTTATGTGTACATATTGCTTCAACTTCAAAAGAGTGATTTTAATTAGCAATAGCAGTAACTGTGATAGAGATCTTGGAGTCCTAATGGATAATCACTTAAATACAAGCCAGCAATGTGCAGCAACAACCAAAAAAGCCAATACAATCCTAGGTTGCATTAACAGAGGGATAGAATCAAGATCACGTGAAGTATTAGTACCGCTTTATAAAGCCTTACTAAGACCACACTTAGAATACTGCATCCAGTGTTGGACACTATATTATAAAAAAAATGTTGAGACTTTGGAAAGAGTGCAGAAAAGAGCAACAAAGATGATTAGGGGTTGGAGACTAAAACATATGAAGAGATTGGGTATGCCTAGTCTAGTGAAAAGAAGGATTAGGGGTGACATGATAGCAATGTTCCAATATTTGAGGGGCTGCCACAAAGAGGAGGGGGTCAACCTATTTTCCAAAGCACCAGTAGGCAAGACAAGAAACAATGTGTGGAAACTAATCAAGGAGAGAAGCAACCTAGTACTAAGGAGAAATTTCATAACAGTGAGAACAATCAGTAGAACAGCTTGCCTTAAGAAGTTGTGGGTGCTCCATCTCTGGAGGCTTTTTAGAAGAGACTGGACAGCCACTTGTCTGGAATGGTATAGGGTCTCCTGCTTGAGCAGGGGGTTGGACTAGAAGACTTCCAACGTCCCTTCCAACTCTGTTATTCTTTTAATTGTATAGTACAGTAAAGAAAACAAAGCAATATGAAAAGGAACTATCCAAAGAAGCTGGGTAAATTTATTCAGTTATTTATTCTACTTTATAGTTTTTATATATAATTCAATCACTAGCACTCAGCATGGTACACACTAAACAAAGCTAGAAAAATAATACAAAAAGCACAACAAACAATAGTCATCCAATAGTTAGGCTCTGGGCCAAAGACTTGTTGGAATAAGAGTCTTCAGGCCATTTCTAGCCTGAAGAAAAGCAAGAAAGCAGAATTGAAGCCATTGTACTTCTTCAGGCAAAATATTCTCAGAGGAGTGAGATCGTTATTTCTGAAAAGGCCTGTTGTCCTGACCTCATGGATCTTTCAGTGGAATATGGGAATTTCCAGTACTTCCTCTCCTGAGAACTGGACTAGAAAGACAGAATCAAAGACACAATTTGGTAGCTATATAGATAGTAGAATCACCCATCTGGGTATTAATAGAACCATAATAAAATTGTCATTCTTTCCAAACTTCTGCAGGCAGTACAGCATGATATTTTGGTGACAAATACCACCAATAAATATTTTAAGATGAGGAGGGAGGGGTACTCCCCAACCCAAGTCCCAGTGAAAGACCAGGGCTGTCTTTGTCAATGCCTGGACCTAAACCCCAATTGAAATGGATTGAGTTAACCATTATTTCTAGGATTATCTATGGCTGATTTACCACTTTTCTCACCAAACAGAAAAAAAAGGAGATAGGGCCAAAAGGTCAAGTATAGCAAAAATAAGAAATGCCTTCTTTAAGAGATGATGAATCATTGCCTCCTTTTGATGTGATGACATAATAACCTCCCTCAGAAAAGCAGTAACCCTCTCCCAAATCAGTCACTGCATCCTGCTCTAATGCCTGAAGGAGATAAGTGGGATGTCAATCAAATCTATCGGTGTCAGATTCATGCAACAGAGAATCTAATCCACTTCCTCAAGTTCTATAATGTTAATACTTCTTTGTTCACTTTGTTTGGATCTATCTAACTGCCATAGAAGTCAGAGTTAATATGAGCAACTTTATCTGCAGAAAACCTACAAAATCATCTGAATGGCCTGAACATTTTCTCACCTCTTTCATAGAAGTACCTAGGTTACCCTATCCATCATTTGAGAGTTTGTGGATTCAATAAACAGAGAAAAGCTGAAACCACACAACTCATATAGTCACTTAAAATATAGGTTCAAATGTGAATTTGTAACAGTGCTACATAGCTCATACACTCACTTAAATGTGAATTTAATGTGAGTCTGGTTTTATGCCATTACCATCTTTGATATTTTTTCAGCAAAGGCACCAGTGAGCTACTGGAGAATGGCTCTGTTTGGCCACTCTCGTCTAGTCTCTAGGTTTACTAAATATTCTAGATCTCTTATCAACAATGTGAAAGAGCTGCAAGACAAATTGCCAAGAAAATCCCCAAGAAATCTAGAATAGAATCTTTGGAAAGTAAAGAGAATGATCACATACCTGGGGTAGACTGTTTAACAGCTTCTCTATCTTTGCAGAGGTCAGTGAGGCTAGAATCTGAAAGGACTGTTGCTATTGTTCTCCATATCCAGATCATATATTACCTACTATGAAGCAAAGCGTAGATGAAGCTTGCAACTTCCTGTTGCATCAAAACTACTATTGCTAGTGGTAAACCATGCAGTTGTCATGGAAGTCACAAGCCAGCCTAAAATGTTCTCCTAAAGTTTTGAGATTTAAATCACCCCCCCCCCCAAAAAAAACCACCAAGGCTCATATAACCAACATCATCTCCCAAGATAAGGTCCAAGAGTTCATACTGGACAGTTAGTCAGTCAGCACACCACATCAGTCACCTCTGGGACAGTGTTATTGGTTACTACAGTGCTGCCATGGAAGACTTTAGCATCCCTTCTATCTTTGCTGTGGGAAAATAACACTGCATTGTTTATGTGTCTAGGAATACACAGTTCATTAAGCTAGTAACATACTGTTCATTAAGCTAAAAAACAAGTGTATAGTTGGCAAACAATTCATTAGTCTTAGATGGGATTTAACAAATTCCTAAGAAAAAGTCCAGCAGAGAATTAATTGCAATATACTAATCAGAAGAGAAAAATCCAGTGCCAGTTAAATGTATTTATTCAATTCTGAAGGCTGGAAGCATAAATAATTTCCAAAAGTAACACTTCAGCAGGCACTATTGTCTCATGCTGCAAAACCTTGGTGCTTCACAAGAAGACTTCTATTGATTTATGAAAGTATTTACTAAAACAAACACTTTCATTCCTCATTTCACACTTGCAGGTCTGAAAGCAGAGAGGTAATTATGTAGAATTTTAATAGAATGAATTCAGTTTCGTGGTTTCTCCTGAGCCTGGGAAGAAAGAAATGGCACATCAGAGGTACAACACGCTAACTGAAAAGCCTTTTGTTTGTACCGGCAGGTATTTGATCTGACCAGGCTTTGAATTTATTTTACCTTGATTTTCCTCATTGCTCCTGATTGTGTTTGATTTCCTTTTAGTTGCAATGCTTTAAAAGATGCTATTAATCATTACAGTATTTTGGTGAAAAATGCAATTAGAAGATGTGCACCCAGAAAATACATAAATCAACAAACAAATCTGTCAGTATGCAAACATGTAATGGAATATATACATATTTACAAATATGTAATGGAAACAAATATGTGGTCAAAGTGGAAAAAATAAGATGGGTGTCTGAAATTAGAAAAATAATTTTGATGTGAGTCCATGGGTTGTCCCAGAAATCTCAATCAAAGAAAATGTGCAATAGAAAAACAATATTTATTTCCATCTCATGATGACAAACTAAGTTGGAGGAGTCCTCTGAAAATGAAGCAGAATAGGAATAGCTTTTCATTTTTTGCAGGGAAAGAAAATGTTTGAAAAACTGGAGAACAAATTTCAGCAATACTTGGTAAAACATGTAAAAAAAATTCCATAATTTTATCTTGCCAGAGACAAGATGGAGCCTCTAGTGATGGGGTGGGGTGGGGGGGACAAACTATGCATACATGATTCCACTGCTTTGTGAATTGCACAGGTTGACAATTGGCTTCCTGGTGTAATTTAGGGTCCTGGTTATCACAGTTAATGCTCTTCAAGGCATGCAACCTGCCTATCTGAGGGTCTGAGGTACACTGAGGGTCTGAGGTACACTGAGAGCATATGCACCAAGACAAATTCCTTGTGTGTCCAATCACACTTGGCCAATAAAAAATTCTATTCTATTCTATTCTGCCTATCTTTGATTATTTTGCCCATCCAGGATGCTCAAACATGGTGAATGCTATTAAATAATGTCATTGTGGAAAACCCCGGCAGAGTGTCTCCTTTATTGTATCATCTGCCCTCTGGAATGTTATCCCTCCTAGAGATTCTTATGGCTCCAACACTTGAGTTATTTCAGAAATTGTTGAAGACCTGGATGTTCTCCCAGAGCTTGGGGACAAGTTGACTGTGAAGTCCCTTCTGTTACAGGTGGCTTATAGTTGGTGTTCTGCTCATCCAGTCATTTGTGAGGTTTTTTTTAATCCCTTAGACATATTATTTCAATTTGTAAGCTACCCAAAGTAATAAATGACAAGATGATGAATCTAAATCAGCGGTTCTCAACCTGTGGGTCGTGACTCCTTTTGGGGTCGAACGACCCTTTCACAGGGGTCGCCTAAGACAAGCAGAAAACACATATCTCCGATAGTCTTAGGAACCGAGACACCGCTCCTCTATCCATCCACATACGAGTACCCGGGGACAGTGCGATGCACGGGCGGCCCTCAAATGTGCAGGCGCCGACGGAAGGGCCACACATGCTAGCCCGCCATCTTGGTGCCATGCCCCCTTTGTCACCTCATCGCTTCTCGCCTGGCAACATGCACGCGCGGGGAGGGGAAGGGGTCGCGGCGGCGGGGTGGGGGTCGCGGCATTAGGAAGGTTGAGAACCACTGATCTAAATCAAGGAAAAAATATATCCCAAACTAAGAACTCTCTAAATAAAATCAATAAATGGCTGGATTACTCCATTCTGACTCCATCATCCAGATTCTTGCTTAACCTGATCCTTGGAATCTGAAGACTATTCTCCTTAAGTAAGGAAACCATTCCCTTGTAGGTCAAAATTTGAAAGTAGATTGTTATGACTGAACAGTGATGCAACAAGTTTTCAATTGATTTTTTAATATCTTCAAGATATCTATTGTCTTTTATCTTTCTATTAACTGAATTATTTTCATGCACATAAAAAACAATCTGAATATCACTCTTGGCTTTCATTTTGAAAAACAATGAGCCTATTTTTCTATTTTTTTCTTATCTATGATGCAACATTCTGTAAAACTGAATTATCAACTATTTGCCTTAAGCTATCAAATGAAGGATAAAAAATAAAGTCTGAAAGCACAGTTTTGCTAATGGAAAGTGTTAGATATTGAGACTGCCTGGTCTACTCTAAGATCCTGTTTGAGCGGGAAAATGGAGACTGCTGATTGGCTGTGCCATCTGGCAGCTCCCTATAAAAAGGGAAGCTGTCAGCCTGGCTCTCTGCTGGATCTTGTATATAGTTGCAATAAAGAGCTGTTGTTTGAAGCCTGCCTCAAGCCTATTATTATTATTATTATTATTATTATTATTATTATTATTATTATTATTATTATTATTATTATTATTATTATTATTATTATTATTATTATTATTATTATTATTATTATTATTATTCAAAATTTGTATGCCGCCCAACTCCCGAAGGACTCTGGGCGGCTCACAGTATATATATTAAAAAGACAACAATAGGGAAAAAAAACAATTTAAAAATACATAAATATTAAAATACAACATTCACACAAACATACATGGTTCTGTCCCAGAACCCAACAGAAAGGATTTAAAATTGGAAAATTTGATTTACTATAATAATAACTATACTATAATGATTATGAAATAAAGTAGAAGTAAATCAAAAAAGTGAAACATTGAATAATAGATTTACCTGTAGAACAATCTATTTTGTTTTATTTTTAATAAAAAAACGAAAGATCATTATGAAGGTTAACCATGTCTTAAAGGAAAGCGGTGCTGCACATAAAAGATGAATTTAAAGGGAAAAAATGCAGTTTGTATAATACTTTACTGGTTTGGTGAGAAAAAATCCTTATTAGTCAATAGCCATCTTATTAGGCCCTGAAGAGCAAAAATGTTGTGATTAAGGTTGCATAAGGTTTTTTTTCCCAGAATAACAGTAACTTTAAAGTGACATTATAATGGATTCCCAGAAGAATTGATATCAAGAAATAAAAAAGAGAACATAGTTGAGGAATTAAAGACTATGAATGCTTTAATTACAAAACTGGTCTGCAATAATGTCTAAGGTTATCTAACGAGAATGTCATTACACATTTAAATGTTACTGTAAGTGATGGTTTTTAGAGCACTAACTTTTCAACCCCCCAAACTAAATATGATCCATTCAGGACTCCAAACTCACTTTTTCCTTTGAATGCTATGATTCTAGAGGGTAGAAATGGGGAGCCATCTTTCTCCGTAATGATTCCTTCATGGGTTCAACAGAGCTCTGCTCCTCACTTATCCCAATCACATTGCCTGCCATAAGGAAAGAAGGGATTTATTCTTCCCCACAACCAGAGGTGGGTTCCTACTGGTTCTATTCGGTTCTTTAGAACCGTTAGTAACTCAGCGATGATGTCACGGAGCCGGTTCTGTCGGTGTCTCCATGGGCGCTGCCATCTTGGATTTTGCTTCTGCGCATGCGCAGAAGCTAATTTTTTATTGCTGTGGGTGCAGGAGCACATGCGCGCACGGCGCGACCCTGAGCGAACTGGCAGCAAAAGGATCCAGAACCCACCCCTGCCCACAACTACCAAATACAACATTCTTCAGGTGCTACAAAAAATGTTTTAATATGATCTTTATCATTCTAAAGAAAGTACAACTAAGAAAGCAGAATTTTGATCATTCCAAGGATAGTTTTATTTATTTTTTATTTTATTTTATTTATTTTTCATATTTCTGAACCACCCATCTCCCTCAAAGAGGATGCTTATTTTTTATTCCCTGTGTTGGATTAATGAATTCTTTTTAATATTGCTATCCCTTTGGCCAGTAATATCGGTCAGAAGATCACCACTGATCAACTGTCCTGAATTCTCCTACGGACAGCACATGCCTGAAGAACTAAGGATTTAGCAGGAGTTGTGGGGAGGGGCAACTTTGTACTATTATTCACTACAATGTGAATAGCAAACGTTAAAGTTTGTGACCTGCCTCTTTATGCATTAATTATGGAGAAATTGTTTGAAACCGTAATTGTAAAATGTAGAAGGATTCTGATGGTTTCTACTTACATATTACAGATTTCAGTTTCTTTACACTTTAATAACTCTGTTATGTCACACAACTTTTGGGAGCAACCATTGTAGGCTGTACAATATGACCTGCTTCATGAAACATCTCATAGTTCTAAGGTAATCATCTAATAATAAAAGACATTAGGCCAATTAGAAATCGGCAAACCCTTTGCAAGCCCTTCTGTAACTCATTATGTGTTGGTATCAAATACAACCTTATGGCTTTTGCACATTTAGACCTCCTGTTGGTTTTCTGAGTTGGTTAGCTGACTTAGTCAACTTCTTACTTTGCTTCATGCTGTTGTGAGAGAGTACATGAAAAATAAGCCTATGCATGCATAGAATCTGATATACAAGAAAAAGAATTTCAAATAATAACACTGTACAACCCATGCATTGGTTGTAGAATCTTCTTGGAACTGCTCAAGGGCTGTGTAAATGGCCTGCTTTATCCATCTTTCAAACCAATGATCCTCTCTATCTGAAATGTAGACTTTACTGTATTCAAAAGAGTGACCTTTGTCTTTATGGACCTCTGAATCTTGCCCTGCTGGCTTTGAGGCATTTATGAGCAGCCCTCTCTCAACAGAGGGGGTGGGCTAAGGCACCCACCTATCTCCAGTCTACAACATTGTTGTTGTTAGTTGCGAAGTCATGTCTGACCCATCGCGACTCCATGGACAGCGTTCCTCCAGGCCTTCCTGTCCTCTACCATCCTCTGGAGTCCATTTAAGCTCACGCCAACTGCTTCAGTGACTCCATCCAGCCACCTCCACAGATACTTAAGAAGACAAACTTTATATTGACTCTGTGGTTTATTATTTCAAATGGAATTTTCTTTAGACACTATTTCATTTCAACCTACTGAGAGCCTGACTATTTTTTTTTTTAAAAAAATCATGTTTCTCAACAAAATCTCTCGGCTGTTTGTGCTCATTCCATAGTTACTGTCAATGTGAAGCAGAGAGTAGCTATTGTTAATGAGATCCTTTGTGGCCAGTTCACCCCGGGAGTATTCAAGAATCCTGCATAATGCATCAAGCTACTAAATCAATACATTATAATAAGAGGATGCAATCTACCCAGCTGGTTTAGGCCAGAGAATGAAGCTTCCATTCCTTTTCATTACAGGCATAGGAAGCTGAGCCTGAAAAGTTGTTCTTTCTGTGCTTAGAATGGTTTAGCATTTTCTTCTATGCTGGCCAATGGCTTAACTTTCTCCTATGTAGATGAGTTGCACGTCAATTATTATCAATCCCATTGGTATAGTAAAAGAAATTGTAAGGATTAAGTACTTTAATTTAATATAAATTATACATAATATTTTATATTGGAGTTATCCTAATCCCCTACCAGGAAATTTCAGAAACTTAAAAAAGCATAACTTTGTTTGTTTTTTATTTCCCCAACTTAACCTGCATAATTTTAATCCAAAATCTTGATCTTGTGGATTTGGTGATAATCAGAAAATATATCCCTAGGCACTGTAAAGTTTGCTTGCTATAAATTATGTAGGCCTTGTTTAATCTCCTGTTACTATAAACAGCAATGAATCCAATAGTATATTTGATAGCCAAAGATTGTATCCACTGTGCCAGAGGGTAACTGGGCAAAATGAATTAAGTAACCAGTCCTATGACCTTTAATTAACAGTATCAGTTATTAACAGATATCTATCAGGAGACTTAGATAATTGGAATGAAACAGATGATATTGTAAACTTCTAAAAAGTGTGGCTAGTTTTTTTATTTAGTTATGTTAAACAACTATTTATGGGGATAGTGATACATTTTCATCAAATACTGCAGCATCTTCTCACATTAGCATTCCAGAGCGATCTAAATATATGAACATGTGTATTAATTATATTATAGTATGAGAATCTTGTTAGACTCCTTTAGCCACAATACACAAAACTAGATGCTAATCTCTGTATTGGATGATAGAGATAATTGGCTTATAGATGAGACAAAAATTGAGGAGAAGAAGAAATATATATATGACAATAAATATATGTTTTGATTGAAGACTGAACTATTATACTGGTTCATGAATAAATAGAATATCATAGAAAGCTTAGAAAGTTACAGTTTATATATCAGTTTTCTTTTTATTAGTTGACAAGAAACAGGAAACGTGGAACAAAGGAAAGCAGACCCCAGCAATGGATGTCCTTTCTTATCATTATAAAAAAAATTCAGACAGTTTTAATCTCCAGCAGAGGCAGTCTTTTTTTCCAAATTTCACAAAGTGTCAGATATGCTGACAAAACTACAGAAAATTAATAGGAGCATCTTTATTATATTATATTATGTTATTCTGTATTATATTATTTTCTATATTAGAATATATATTTTTCATCCATATATATTCATACACATTTAACCATGTTCAATTTACTTATTTGTCTTTTAAAGAAGTTTTCATTAATCATACCCCAGTTTTACTTCAAATCATATAAATATATTTCACTCTTTTCAATTCAACACCTCTATGAGATGTTTTAGCCTAATATCAACCACTATACATATAATTTTGAATTAATATTTCACTGTTGTTTATTTATATATTTATTACATTTTATTGTATGGCTTGCAAATGTTGTGAACTCTTCCTCCCTCTTTTATAATCACAACAATCTATAAAATAGATTAGGCTTAAAAATTACATTTCTGTATTTCTTGGCTGTGTGATTACAGTAGGCAGTTGTTTCATAAGGAAATTGAAGGTTTAAATCTATTTTTTTTCCTAAGGTAACAGTCTATGTCCTGTGGTTACAGAAAATATATGGCAAGCATATTTTCACCAGAGTTCCATCCAATGTTTTTCCAGAGTAAACATGGAATTAGCATATAATCACAAGAGATGCTCCTGTGATTACACACAAATTTTGCTGCAAGATCATCAAATTAAGGGAATTAAGGGTTGACATTTGAGGAAACCATATTTTAAAAGAAATGTCACCCAGGTTTTTGTTCTCATGGCTATTTTGCATAGCACAAGCAGAATCAAAAATATGGTCCATTTTAACTCTTTGTGTTTAGAATAAAATAGAATAATAGAATAACAGAGTTGGAAGGGACCTTGGAGCAGGGGTGGGTTCTGGATACTTTTGCTGCCGGTTCGCTCAGGTTCGCGCCGTGCGTGCGTGCGCGCATGCCCACAACAATCAAAAATTAGCTTCTGCGCATGGGCAGAAGCAAAATCCAAGATGGCGGCGTCCACAGAGACACCGACAGAACCAGCTCTGTGACGTCATTGCCGAGTTACTAACAGTTCTAAAGAACCAGATAGAACCTGTAAGAACCCACCTCTGCCTTGGAGGTCTTCTAGTCCAACTCCCTGCTTAGGCAGGAAACCCTACACCACTTCAGACAAATGGTTATCCAACATCTTCTTAAAAACTTCCAGTGTTGGAGCATTCACAATTTCTGGAGGCAAGTTGTTCCACTGATTAATTGTTCTAACTGTCAGGAAATTTCTCCTTAGTTCTAAGTTGCTTCTCTCCTTGATTAGTTTCCACCCATTGCTTCTTGTCCTACCCTCAGGTGCTTTGGAGAATAGCTTGACTCCCTCTTCTTTGTGGCAGCCCCTGAGATATTGAAACACTGCTATCATGTCTCCCCTAGTCCTTCTTTTCATTAAACTAGACAT
>QLTV01001313.1:1859821-1869967 GCA_003457575.1 Thermophis baileyi
ATAGCTAGATAGATAGATAGATAGATAGATAGATAGATAGATAGATAGATAGATAGATAGATAGATAGATAGATAGATGTTTTTAACTGTTTTAATTGCTTTAGAATTATTTTAATTTAAGTGTGTATCACACACACACACACACACACACACACACACACACACTTGTTAGTATAAGCAAGAAATGGCAGGGCGCCTGGGCACATTGGTCATATACTGCACAGGATAAGTACTATGTGGTTTCAGCCTATTAGTTGGATTGCCAAATTATGTAATTTGGTTGCAGAATTTGGCAGGTCTGTATAGCAATAATTAGGGAGCAACCCTATGTCACTTGAAATGAGCTATTTTGTTCAATTTTTCCAGAAATAGGAAGCTTTTCCCTTGTGCTTAATTTGCTTGTCTAAAATAATAGTAAGCTGCCTTGAAATACTAACTCATAATAGAATAGCCTTAATTAACAGATAAAGGCCAAGTCATAATTCTAATGCAAAGAAATTTCCAGCTATTTTGGGGGTGGGGTGGGGGAGAATAGATTTCTAGAAGGTTCAGGGTTTCTAATTTGCAAATCTATCCAACTATATTACGACTTTTTTTTTTTTGCTCTTGTTTATATGATGTAACTGGTTAAATAGTGTTTTTCAGGGAGAAATAACTCAAGGGTAATAATTATTTCCAATGAAAAGGGTATAAATTAACTGTAAATTAGAGAATATAAAATTGTACTTGCACCTTTGAAAAATTCAAGAATCAAAGTTAGAAGTTGAGGTAATTTCTGGAAGTGTTGATATTACAGTTTCCAGAATACCAAGCTAGAAGGGCAATGGCTATTAACTGGAGGCACGGTCATGATAGGAAAGTCAGAGTATTGCAATAGTTAAGATGTTGAACTTGGACTAGAAGATCCAGCAAAATCTTGACACTCAGCCCTGGAGTTCATGGGATAACTTCTTTCTCAGCCAACCCTAACAGGTTAGGGGAGACTCTCAGGTGTTCTGATTGTCTCTTAGAGAAAATGTGGGATATAAATAAAAGATAAAGCATCTTGGAAATCTTTCCGAGAGGCTTGGACTTGTAGAATGTTTGTAGGAAGCTTCTTTCTTTCTTTCTTTCTTTCTTTCTTTCTTTCTTTCTTTCTTTCTTTCTTTCTCTCTCTCTCTCTCTCTCTCTCTCTCTCTCTCTCTCTCTCTTTCTTTCTTTCTTTCTTTCTTTCTTTCTTTCTTTCTTTCTTTCCCACCTTTGTTATTTTTACAAACTTCTCAAGATGGCAAACATTTCCAACATATTTTACTCCTCCTATTTTCCCACAACAACAAATCTGTGAAGTGAGCTAGGCTGAAAGAGTGTGTCTGGCCCAAAGCATGCAACGTGAACATGAACATTCTGTTTAACATATGTGATATTAAAGAAGTAGTTAAGAATAATTGTCAATTCTCTGTCAAGAGACATTTGTTTTAACAGAAAAGCAGAGTTGGAAGGGACCTTGGAGGCCTTCTAGCCCAGGGGTCCCCAAACTTGGCAACTTTAAGGCTTGTGGATTTCAACTCCCAGAATTCTCCAGCCAGCTATGCTGGCTGGAGAATTCTGGGAGTTGAAGTCCACAAGTCTTAAAGTTGCCAAGTTTGAAGACCTCTGTTCTAGCCCAACCCTCTACTCAAGCAGGAGACCATATATTATTTTAGACAAATGGTGTCCATCTTCTTAAAAGCCTCCAGTGTTGGAATGCTCACAACTTCTGAAGGCAAGCCATTCCATTGGTTGATTGTTCTTACTCTCAAGAATTTTTTGTATAGTTGGAGAATTTAAAAAAACAAACAAAACCAAAGCATTTTTCTATGTTGGGATCAGGCTCCAAAAACAAGAAAGACATGCTGACTTTCTTCTAAGATGTTTCCTTTATTGTTCCTTGCCTACAGACAGAAATGTTGCCAAAGTAAAGCAAACTATTTGCATCAGTAAGGGTATACTCCAAGAATGCCTAGGGATGAGCTGTCTTGACCCTCTTCCACTCACCCAAACTATCTAAACTTTGCTATCTTTTGTTCTTACAGAATGTGGCTCCTCCCTCCTCAGAATCTGGACTACATTCCACCAAAGATATTTTGTATTCCTAGTCATTTATTATCTTAAAAAAAAAACATGAACATCGAAATGCACCTATACAGATCCTTTTTTTTTTTTTGATGGTTGTGGTAGTTCTTCAAACCAGGATAGCTTGTTATAAATTAGAAATTGTAGACATTGTGGTGAAGGAACATAATTGCCTGGATTTCAAATAAGACCAAGAAGTACTATCAAAACGCCGAGATTATACAATTATTTTTCTGAGACACAGTATATAGTTTCAGTTCAAATGAAAGCCACATTAATAAAGAATATATACTAAAGTTGATGCAGAGGGTTCCCATGGAAATAGCAAAGAAGCAAGATTTTTTTTTGTTCTAAAAATAAAGTGTTACCAAAACTGAAAAAAAAAATTTATGTCAGGAGGAAAAAGACTTATAATTTCATTGAAAGAGCATTGAGGCCACTGTAATGCCTTTATGGATGTCCGAATGTTCAAAACTTCTTTTTAGTCAATTAACTGAAAATTGTAGCCAACATTTGACAAATGTTTTGTCAACATTTGATAAACTTTTAGAGATAGAAAGGAAAATGGAAGAGAATTTTTTTTGTAAGATTTTTTTTGCTATGTCCAAGTAGATTCTTTTGGGAGGAAAATCAGGAAAGGTTTCCTCAGTGTGATATTGGAAATATCTCTCTAAAGTTGAGGCTGGCCAAATGCACCTTTTGGTCCCTGTTATCACATGGAAAAGTTTTTAAAAAGAGCAGTTAAGATTAGTCTGACAATCTGCTGCATTAGCATTTCTCTTCGATGAAATCATGAAGTGTTTTCATTTTCATAAGCTGTCTGATGTAACATTTTACTGCTCACATCCATAGACTATAATTATTCCTTTATTTGATGAAATTTATGAATAATCTTACTGACAGTTCTCTCCATTCTGTATATGTCTAAAAAGTCCATTATTTATCAGGCAATATTAAACCAGGCAGGTGGCAGCCCAGCACATGGGTTTTAAGTCTTTGTTGCCACTTGCCACCTCATGGCCTTGATCACTACTACTTTTTCAGAAACATCAAGTGACTCCATGAAAATAAACATGGATGATATCTAAAAACATTTCTAACTGGAATGCTTTTATACCATTGTAACAATATCCTTGAAATAGTTACATTAGGCTAGATTTCCTGAGCAATACAATGCATATATTGACAGCACATCTGTCCTTCACTTCTAGAAGAAGTACAAGAAAGTTAATGATATCTTCAAGAAAGGCAGTGTGATAGGATGACCTTTCTTATCCATGGTCTGTTATCCTGTTTCACCTCTTTTTATGAAGAACAGTTGCAGGAATTGGTTATGTCTAGTTTAATGAAAATAAGGACTAGGGGAGACATGATAGCAGTGTTCCAATATCTCAGGGGTTGCCACAAAGAAGAGGGAGTCAAACTATTCTCCAAAGCACCTGAGAGTAGAACAAGAAGCAATGGGTGGAAACTAATCAATGAGAGAAGCAACTTAGAACTAAGGAGAATAGCAATAGCACTTAGACTTATATGGTCCCTTCCAACTCTGTTATTCTATTCTATTTTATTCTATATTCAGGCTTTAATGCTGAAGATAGCCCGTCTGGGGGGGGGGGATCATGATATTTATAGGTCCATTATTAAAACAAAAACATTCAGAAAGTGTAGCTTATCATAATGCTATAATATGGAATAGAATACAATACGTTATTTGGATGTGCATTTGTCTCCAATGCAGAAGCTCCAGTGTACATGCAAAGCAACAGAATCATCCCAATAAGAGGGAGTAGTAAAGAAAATAATAAGAAAAATAATAACAATACTACAGCCATTCTACATGGGTAAATATACATAGACATTAGATAGTACTGTGAGCATTAGGTGTTCAGCAGAGTGGTGGCACAAGAGAAAAAACTGTCCCTGTATTTAGTTATTTTGGCCCTATAGTGATATCCAAAGGGGACGAGTTGAAACAGTTTATGTCTAGGATGTGTGTGGTCTGCAGATATCTTCTCAGTCCTCTTGTTGACCTGCACAATATACAGGTCTTCTATGGAAGGGAGAGTGGTTGCAATTGTTCTTTCTGCAGTCCTAACTATCCATTGGAGTCTGTACCTGTCCTGTTTGGTTGCTGTACCAAACCAAATAATTAAAGAAGTGCAAATGATATATTCAATAATTCTTCTGTAAAACTGTATCAACAGAAGATTCTTTGTTGTGCGTTTTCAATGATGGTTCTAATGTTAGCTGTCCATTTCAAATCCTAGGAGATTATAGAACCGAAAAAGGTGAAGGATTCTACTGCTGATATTGTGCTGTCGAATATAGTAAGAGGTGGTAGAATAGAAAGGCTTTTCCTAAAATCCACTTTCAACTCTACAATTTTAAGCATGTTCAGCTCCATATTGTTCTGACTGTACCAGAGGGCCGATTGTTCAACCTCCAGTCTATATGAGACTCATCACTGTCTTGAATGAAGCCAATGATGGTTGTATTATCTGCAAACTTCAGTACTTTAAGGATTCCTAGAGATGCAGTTTTGGTATAGAGAGAATGGAAAGAGCCCACAGATCTGAGGGGCATCTGTGCTAATTACCTGGGTACTAGATGTAATTTTCCCTACCTTCACCTGTTGCTTCCTATCTGTCAAAAAGCTAATAAGCCACCTACAAGTATAGACAGACACAGTGAGGTGTATCAGTTTATAGTGAAGAATTTCTGGAATGATGCTATTGAATGCTGAGGTGAAGTCTATGAAAAGGACCCATGCATAAATCCCCAGGGATTCAATATGTTGTAAGATGTAGTGCAGTGCCATATTGACAGCATCATCTGCTAACCTATTTGTTTGATAGGCAAACTGCAAGGGGTCTAACAGTGGATCCATGATGACTTTCAGGTGGGCCACACTAACCTCTCAAAGGTCTTCATAACTACAGATGTCAAAGCAACCATGCATCCATTCAGCTCCCTGATGGAGGGTTTCCTAGGAACCAGGATGATGGTAGAGCATTTGAAGCAAAAAGGGACATAACACATCTCCAGTGATTTATTAAAGAACCGGCTGAAGATGGGGGCCAGTTGTTCATCAAAAGCTTCCAAGCAAGGAGTTAGTCCATATGGGCCTGGTGCTTTTCCAATCTTTTGTCTATAAAATAGAACTCACACATCTTTTTCTAAGATCACCAGAGGTGGGGGGCCCAGAGGGATGGAGATAGGTCTAGGAAATTTGACTACTGTTGGTATACCGGTATCTGAGGTGGGGAAGGGAGCGGTAGATGACAGCAACCTCCTCTCAAACAGTAGAAACTATCAAAACAAATTGACAAATATTAAAATAGTACCTTCTAACTATAGAAACAATAATATGACCATCATAAACCATTAAAACCAGTTAAATTTCTGTATCAATGTCTTCATCAGTATGACACCATAAGGGTTCAGCAACATACGCTTGAATATCAAAGGGCACACTGAGCCATTAAATGGTGATTATAGATCTCTCAAATATCCAGTGAGACATATTTGTATATATGAATGCACACAGAAATGATGCTAATGTTATACAGTATAATAGTTGTGCATTTTTATACTATTCACAGGATACAACTGATTCAAAATAAATCTTGCTCTGGGTAATTCAGATGATTTTTAAAATGGTTCAATACCTCTTCATGTGAGAAACATTTAGATTTGAACTTTTGTTCTATGGGATGCTTGTTATTAAACCAAAGAGTAAACATGCTAATAACCAACGTAGTTATTTACCTCTTGGATAAAATACAGGAATGCAGGTATGATGTTGGATGTGTCAATATCTTCAGGTAGAAAGTTTAAACCTAATGCAGATATTTTCCAGAATTCTGCCCTAAAATGTCAAATAATCAATTTTCTCAGTGTGAATATTGAATAGGAAAATGAAGGTGACACTCTTAATTTTGCTGCTATTGTCCCAACTATGATGCAAGGCCAGGTGTTTCATTAGAATATTTGTATTGAGGAATGAAGGTTTGGCCTGGGGAAAAAAAAAGAATCCTAGATATCTAAAGCCATTAATCACAAATGCATGAAAAGCAGACACAGTACAGTAACTCAAAATACAATGTTTAGGAAATGCAATTTCAAGTTTAGGTTGCCTTTTAACTAAGATAGTTGGAAGTGAAAAACAAAGTTTGGGAGAACGGTGATGCATTGCTACTAATGGCATGTACATACTATGCCCTTGAGTTGTTCCTGTCTCATGATGATACTGGCTAAACCACGGGTGTCAAACTCGATCGCTTCAAGTGACATCACGTGACGTATCGTGATGTTTTTTGCCTTTGCAGAGCCAGGGTGGGCGTGGCTTGCATGTGACGCATCCGGCCTGCAGGCCGCCAGTTTGACACCCCTGGGCTAGACTCTAAGCCAAATCCGGAATTTCTAGGGATTTTAGAAATATGTCTACCTCATAATGTCAGGTGAAATTCTCAACATCTCAAATTCCACTTTGCCAAAATGTTTTTATAGTGTATTATTTCCACTTCATCTTTGCTTCAGTATTATGGTCTATCAGACATATTGCTAACAGCCAATCAAACCCGGGCTTAATAAGGATCATTCAATCCAGCAGATTGTCCAGCTCAACAGTGACAGGAAGGAAGGACACTGAAATGTCATCATTCCAGCAATGTAGAAGAACATATTATAGTACAGCAGGCCACAAAGGAAAACAAAAGTATTCTGATGTCAGCTGAACATACTGAAGCTAACCTCACAAGGTTAGTGCCTCAGTACATATACAACTTTCAGTCATTCATGATGCCTGAAAGCTTTGTAGCCATCTTGTTTTGGTCTAATTATGTCAATATCCAAATAAATCAGAACACTTAACCAGAAACATGTTAGTTTAATTTCTAAAATTGATAAAAAATGACAATTTCTTTGAATTTTTCAGTTCTCCAGGCATAAGCGTATTTTACCCTATTTTGAGTTTCTATATTTAATATTTGCCATGCAAATATTTAAAAAACCCTTTCCTAAATATGCAGTATATTGTTCCTAACATATACAGTTTTCCCAAGTAGTTTCTCCTAATATCCTGCATCTCTTATTTTGTAAAAAAAAAAAATACTCCTGAAAACGTTTTGCACTATTGTATTAACAACATTTTAAAAATCGAAGCAAGTTCCTTACTGTCAATTTATACAACTTTTAATTTGAGTTATATCCCCTCCTGCCCTGGAATTCATTCTGCTGAATTTCTGATTTTAATTTTTAGAAGTACAGCAATTTTCATCTCCTTTACTTAGAAGCAAAAGTAAGCCTTAAGGGAATGTCTCAATAGATCCTAGTTTGCTGGGAGGAAAAAGGGGAATGAGATGAAATGGTTTGGGTAAGTATAATAAGACGGCTCAATGTGATTATATGGGGAAAATATAATCTTTTATCACTTTTTCACTAGGCTGAGGATACAATCCACTTGTAAGTCCAAGTCTTTTTACATGGTTTGGACTATTTCCAGTTCTTTGTGTTTTGGTACATTTGATTTTTTTTTTATTATTATATGTATAATGGAAGAAAAAAAGAGTTTTGCTATGCATGAAAGTGTGAGGTAATCACAAATGTTTGTTAACTGCCCTGAAGAAAATGTCAGATCTTTTCCATGTAAATAACCAAAGAGCCTGCCAAGTCAAATATTTAATTTTCCTAGACAACGGTATAAAATAAAGTGATGTAAAGAGGCAGTTTAACACAAGGGGAGCTGTTTGCACATGAAAATCGGATTTGAGAGTGAAAGTTCTTTCAATAAATCTGATATCGAATATTATCTGCAAGATCTCTCCAGTGGCATTAATCTGATATTATTTCGTATGTATACCATCTTACTGGGGATGTAGGGACATGGTGCTTTACACAATATAAAGCAATGCAGGCAGCTCTGTTTGACTATTTCTCTGAAAGAGACTTGTCAACACACAACTTTTTTTCTGCTTTCCTTCCTATCCTGGTGTTTTACATTGTAATAGAAAAGTGTGTTATTGAAAGGACTGATGTTTCTGTAAATCAATGAGGATCACAATTTTAACCCGTTTTATTTATTTATTATTTTCAAAACTGCCTGATTCCATAGTGACAGTTTACAGATTTTTTAAAAAAAAATTAAAGAAAGCAAGGTATATCAAGAAAAAGAAGAGAGCTGACCCAAGAGAAAACCCAAAGGATAAACCAAACAAGCAAATGAGACAATAGAAAACCAAAGGGAATCAGCCACCATCTTAACCCAAAACCTGGGACCATAACCAGGTCTTTAGCAGTAGGCAAAAAGTCAAGATGGAGCAGTATGAATCTTTGGGGGCTATTGTGCCACAGGGCGGGAGCCAGAGTCTCCAGCCTACTTGCAGATGGGCACTTTTCCTTTCACTTGAAAGATATATGACAAAGACTTCTACTACTGCCATAAAAAGTTAAGCAATCGATACACTAGCAGGAGCAAAGAAATCCCCATTCTCAGTCAAACCATTAGTCCATGTGTCTCATTCAAAATCCATTGATTAATAATGAATTTCAGATAGATTTTTTTTTCAGCAGCTAGGAATAGATGAATGTGTCACAGTCCAATTATCATTATCTAACAACATAGCTAGTCAATACTTTTTCTAGTTAATGCATGCCTTTTATGTGCATTTTACTTAATATTTGCATTCAATGAACAATTTTTGAGTTGCAAACAACACTGAAAGCTTCCAATGCACAAACTGATGTTATATAGTTCACATATAGGCTTTGGAAACACAGCATTTATGTGGATGAATTTAAGTTAATATTTGCAGATCTATCCATCATGTTTATTCCTAACCCTATCTATGAAGGCTGGGGAGTTTGAATCTGGGAGTTTTGGACCTCCATGAGATCTGTATGCTATGATGGATTTCCAGTTGCTCTTCTTTGTTGGATCTCCATCTCCATCTGTTAAAATACCAGGCTACTGAATTTGAAACTTGTTTTTTACAGAGCTTTATACTTACTGATTCCAGATCCATATTTGCAAACAAGGCAAGGATCTAATGAATTAGAGAATGGTAAAACTGTATTCTCCTCCTCTTGCATTGTGCATAAATCAAATCCACACATTAATCAGATACCATCTTCATTATAATGATAATGATACCATGATGACAAATTTTCAGATCACACAATGTGAATAGCAAAGGAGGTTGATAGATTCTACCTTGAACACAAATGCACAGCAACTTTGGTCATATTGCTGCTCTCAGATAAACTTTAAAAATATCAACAAATAAATCTGTTCTAAACTTCCCGACAGAGAGATACAGAGATTGAAGCTCAATTTACAAGAGAAGAAAACATTCAGGAAATTTTGATATATCATTGGTTTTCAGAAACGTCAGCTATAAGAAGTACCAAAAAGCAAACAACTATTCTTCTACCTAGTGAGAAATGACCTATAAGCAGATACTGGTAGGGAAATCAAATGAGGAACAGAAGGAAAATATAAATGAATGTAAACACTACTGGATAAAATTCCCAGCTGAAAATTATTATCATTCAGAAAGCAAGAAAATAATCCTACATTTTCTAATAAATTAAATAAGTACAATAAACCTGGGATTTATTTTATGTATTAAGTGGTTATGCAGAAGCAGCATCTTTCTGGTCAACACAGCATGGCTGCTCATATCTGCACAGCAGAATATAAAAACCTCCAGCTTGACTACTTAATGCTCAGGAAGAATGCCAATTTTCTACACATATCTCCTTGGTGAACGTGTCAGATTATGCTTCTGTCATCATTTAAAGTGAAGTGGCCTTTTACTGCTTTGAAACATATGGCATTAAGTTCTGAGCTTAACCCAGCAGAGAATATTTGATTTTTCATGGCAAGGGAGCATAGATATGAGAAAGTAAATGAATGATGGCCTGTTCAACATTAGGCGTGTGTGTACGGGGTGGGGGGCATATATATATATATATATAAGTGTATATGTTACATATTTTTCCTGATAAATAATTAAATAAAGGGAGACTAGTATGGAACTATTTCAAGCTATTTAC
>QLTV01001313.1:1917574-1931048 GCA_003457575.1 Thermophis baileyi
AAATCCTGCCCACCCACCCTTTTTTTTTTTGGTTGGCAAAACAACTCAGGAGCAAAAGATGCATGCAGGCCCAAGGATTTGTGCAAAGAATACCAAACCAAAGATTTACAGTTGAATCAATGTGGTGTGAAGAACTGGAAGTTCAGCTGTGAAGAGAAGCTAAGAAACAGTTTGGAGACCTGACCCAAGAAGAGAAGATTGGCGTGAGAGAGAGAGGAAATCCTGCCCACCCACCCTTTTTTTTTTTGGTTGGCAAAACAACTCAGGAGCAAAAGATGCATGCAGGCCCAAGGATTTGTGCAAAGAATACCAAACCAAAGATTTACAGTTGAATCAATGTGGTGTGAAGAACTGGAAGTTCAGCTGTGAAGAGAAGCTAAGAAACAGTTTGGAGACCTGACCCAAGAAGAGAAGATTGGCGTGAGAGAGAGAGGCCAGAAGACCAGAAGCCAAAGAAGAAAGTAAAGTAGGAAATGGAAGAGGCATTAAGAGTAAGCCCCTTTTGGCATAGTGCGGCAATTTCTTGAGTACAAAACTATTAATTTAAAATCTTAGCAAACAGTTCCTATTGCACCAATGTATATACTATTTGTCATTGTTTCCCTAATGATTTAAATAAAAGCTATAAAAATTTTACACTTACAAGTAGGATATTCTTTTTCCCATTGGGTATCATAGGAGGGAGGGAAGTACGGTAATCCTTTGAATTCCCCCATTGGCTGAAAAATGGACAGTAGGATTGATAAGATAAATTCTTCAGGTGCTGGAAGAGTATCTGTTTGGCAAATATCTGGGGGATTTAGCTGCCATTTCCAGGTCTGCTTCCAGTGTTATAGGTAAACATAAGCATTTTACATGGAGAAGTCACTTTTCTATTTGAAATTCTTCTCTCCCATGGAGACAATAATCTTCTCCCATGAATAATTCTTCCATTTCTTCTTCCATGAATAATTTTTTTTCAACTTCAACTGGAAGAACATCAATAACTTGCATTTTGCTGATGGCACTACTCTGATGGGGAAAATGCAAATGATTTGCAAGATCTAGAAATGAAAGACAAGGAGCACAGCAAAAACCTGTGACTAAAATAAAATATAAAGAGAATCAAATAATGACATAAATTATAGTACCAACCTTACAAATGACACTAAAGATACTGAAGTAGTGGATAGCTTCTTCCTTTTAAGATCAATTATCAATATTTCTTGACCAACAGTCAAGAAATATACCAAGAAAATAATTCAGATGTTGTGTCATAACTGTATGTACAAAAATCAAAATCATTCAGGAAACAGTTTTCCCCATGAAACTCTGTGGAAGTGAACTCTGGATTTTTTTTTGGGGGGGGGGAGCAGGATAGAAAAAGTATTGACACTTTGGAATTTGGGGTTGGATAATACTCTTTATAATATTGTAGATAGCCAAGAAAACAAATGGGATCATAGAACAAACAAATGGATCATAGGCAGGGGTGGGTTCTAACTTACCTCACTGCCGGTTCACTTCCTCCCGTGCCGCGTGGCTGCATCTCGTGGGCGTGCGCATGCGCATGCGCATGCGCAGTGCAAAAAAAATAAAAAAAATAAAAAAAAATTTTAAAGCCGAAAACAAGATAGTGATGCATGCGCAGTGCCGGAAACTCGGCTTCTGCACATGCACAGAAGAAGAAAAAATAAAATAAAAATTAAAAAAAGATGGCGGTGCCCACGGACCGGCACCGACCGAACCGGATCCATGACGTCATCATGACATCACCAGCGGGTCGCTACTGGTTCGGGCGAACCGGTCCGAACCAGGAGGAACCCACCTCTGATCATAGGACAAACAACTCACAGCTCTTGAGCACAAATGACGAAGCTCAAGTTACCATAAGTAAGACATAGCTCTCTGTAGATATCTATAATGCTGGAAAAGGTGGAAGGAAAGAAAAGAGGACAAGCAGCAGCAAGATGGATTGATGTAATTACAGCAGCAATATTTAAAAACTTGAAGAGTCTGGTTAAGACTAGATCAGCATGGAGAAGGCCAATCTATGTGGTCAGTACCACTTTGATTGGTCATGCTGTCAACGTCCTTTTCTGCTCCTGCTTCATCCCAATTTAAATCCTACATCAGTCAAGCCACTGATGAAGTGAACTGCAGCTCATGAAAGCTTATGCCTTTCAATAAAATTTGTTAGTCAGAAAATGTGCTACCAGACTCCTGATTTCTTGGTTCAGTAATATCCAATATCAGATATTCTGAAGCTCAGTTTGCCAATGAAGGTGTGTCAGACCTCTGTGACAAATGAAGCTGAAATAATGAATGATATAAATGACTCTCTGCAAATGGGCAATGTGAACATAAATTATAACAGCTACCTGATGGAATATTCTGATATTTTACTCCAAGGTTGAACTACAGCTGAGCAAGCAATTTTATTCCCTTCTTACTGAATTCAAACCTATTAAATTAGGTTTACTATACAAGGAAAGAGAGAGCAGAAACTTCTAGAGAGACAAAACTGAGAATGGAGAAGCTGCTTTTTCATGGTTTGATTCTCCTACTTATGATAAATCCAGGCATATTTGTATCCAGTGCATATTGTTGACTGTCTCACTCTGTTCAGTTCCACAACTATTTCCTCCCTCCCTCCCTCCCTCTGTGTGTGTGTGTGTGTGTGTGTGTGTTTGTCACACAGAGACAACCAGGGTTGTTGTTTTTTGTCTCTCGTGATAAAAATATATTCTTGTAAGCTGACGAACAGCCGTGTGTACAATTTCTTTATTTCTTCTCCTTTAAGTTTGTGCAAGGCAGTATAAATCTGTGCTAACTAAAATTTCCTGTTGCAGAGAAAACACAAATCTCAAGACAGCTGTTGCAGAGGAGACACCAGACAAAAGGGCAGACTTATTTGCCTCAGTGAACCACTTCTTGTCACCTTGAAACTTTGTCATGGTCTCACTTTTCTCAGTTAGTCTTTCCATCCCTGCAAATGCTGAAAGAGAAGCACCCTCTTCCACTTTTGCAACTGTTGGATGATCATAAGAGGAAAATATTGACTCACAATGGCCAGTTCTTGACTGCTTGCAAATTCTGGAGGAGATTTTGGAAGATTCTTCACAACTTTTGTGAAGAAAAGTAAAGTGAGGCAACTTCACTGCAAGAGAAGAGAGGAGAGGGGAGGGGATATTGCTTGGTAAAACAGTTTAAAGGGGGGGCTTTGCTTGACACTTCATCGTAGAAAATTACACTTGTAAAGATTTGTTCAGCCTTGTTCACCACTGTTGCATCTTCCTTCTCTGTCTTAAACATATAGAATGCCCAATCCCCCAAAGTGTTTAAAGCTTTTAAATCTGCCTTCTTACACAAGTTCAAAAGGTCTTAAGATAATTTCTTTATAATATCCTTCTTGTACCACAGAGGTACAAGAATCTAAAGTTCCAGGAATAGATATAAGAACTCCCCCCCCCAACCCTTCTCACCCCCACAGTTCATCCAAAGAAGAAAATATTTATATGATTGGGAGTGAACACATTAATTATATCTTAAATAAATTGCTATTTTAAGAGACAGTAAGGGGGTTGAATAGATGGGATTTGTACAGTAAAATTAATATCTTTCAAATGTATGTTTTGCCGTGGGTTATTTATCCTATATGTGGTCTTCCTTTAGGTTTGCAGAAATGCAAAGCATTGCTTCAGTGGGTTCCTTAGATAAATTTTCATCCTCATTTCTAATCAGGAAGCTTTAACTGTCAGTTAGAGGAAGCTTTAATTCTCCAGATTTAAATTATTACCATAAGGCATATCTTCTTGTTTGAGGTTAGTGAAGTTTTGCTGCTTGAAACTAGCCCTCATGGGCCATCTAAAATCAATATATTTAACACTCTTCATAAATTGGAGGGTGTTATAATCTAATTACTTTAGGAAGGGTGAAGTTTTCTCTTCATCCATATTAGCTACCAGGGTCATTTGTATGCTCTATTTCACATTGGTTATATTTCTAAATGTTATGATCATACAAAGGTTATAGAGGAACCTAAACTTTAAATTAGAGAGACCATCCTTTATTGGAAAACCTAAGTAGAGGTGGATTGAATGACGACTGCTTGTCATTTGAAAAATAGAAGCTTGGATGCTATTTATCTATGGTTATGGGGCTAAGAATCTAAGAGTTGTGTCAGAGGTTCAACCACACTGGACATATCTCATCAGAGAATCCAGAAGAGTGTCTTTCCCACAAAAAATATAGTGAAATGTAATTTACAGAAACCCATGCTAGATCAGTTGTCACCAGGTCAACAAGGCCCGTGGTAGCAGGGATGGGTTCCACTTACCTTCTCTACCAGTTCACATCGTGACGGAAGTGGCGCATTTTGTGTCAGGGAAATGACCCTCTGCATGTCAGGGAAATGACCTTCTGCACATGCGCAGAAGCCTCTGCGCATGCGCAGAGGGTCCTTTGCCAGCCGCGGCGACCGGCGATCTGGTTTGGGGGCATGGACAGCCGGCCATTGCTGCCGGTTTGCCGAGCGGGTGCAAATTTCCACCACCAGTATGGGCGAACTGATCCGAACCAGCAGCAACCCACCACTGCGTGGTAGGTGTTAAGTTTTTGGAAATCTGGTGAGAAATGGGCTACAGGACTCAGAACTCTTGGCTGAGCAAGCAGGGCTGCAGTAGAAAAATACCCATCACAAATATAAAAAAATTGAAAACAAAGAAATAATGATGTGTCCAATATAATAATAAAGTCCAATAGGAAGGGATAAGAATTAAAAAAAAGATGCAGAAATGAAAGAACTTGTAATGTCTACAAAAATAATAGAGAGACGGGCAAGGAAGATGAAAAATTGGTCAGCATCTCTGCAGATGAACTGCATAGTTTTTGGTTGAAACATCTGACTGGTCTGCACTCAGTTATTGCCAAGCAATTTAACAACATACTGCAAGGAGGTAGAAGATTGGATAACATCTGGCAAACCTACTTGATAATGAAATATCCAACATCCAGGACCCAAGCAGATACAAGCCAATTACCTGCTTACCAACAGCACTCAAATTGCTTCTGGTATGGTTGAAAACACGCTCTTTCCATCCGAGCAGAAAGGAACAGCAAACAGCAGAGGAACAAAAGATCAGTTCCTAATTAACAAAATGGTTTTGGAAAACTTCAAAAGCAGGAAGACCAGCTTGAATGTAGCTTGGATTGACTACAGGAATGCATTAGACTCTCGGCCACATGCTTGGATAATCAAATGCCTAGAAATAACAGAAGAAACATTATAAGCTTTGTGCAATGATAAATGACACAATGGAAGATACAGTGTTGGTCAATGGTGATAGATTGGGAGAGGTTAATATCAAGAGAGGAATCTTTAAGAAGACTCATTCTCACCACTACTATTTGTCATTGCACTGATTCCTGTCAACAGTCTGAAGCTTTATGGAAAATGCTATCTGTAATAGAATCACTGTTCAAAGCTGTCCATATATACAGCCAAGACATTGCAATGGAGTTTGGACTCAATAAATGTGCCACAACACCATTAAATGAGGAAAAATAGTGAGAACTGAAGGAATCAAGATGCCCTATGGAAATAACATCAAAAATCTGGATGAAGGCAATCAATATGCATACCTGGGCATCCTTCAGGCTCACAACATCAAGCACACCAAAATCAAGAAGAGGGTTAAGAGTGAATAGATTATGAGAGTGAAGAAATCTTAAAGTCCAACCTCAGTAGAGGACATACCATCAAGGCTATGAACAACTGGGCAATTCCAGTCATTAAATATGCATTTGAAATAGCGGACTGGATTCAAGCAGAACTAAAAATCCTGGGTAGGAAGACCAGGGAATTAATGACAATGAATCATGAATCAAAGATAAGAATCAAAGATCTGAAAATCAAAATTGAAAGATTGTGACGTAAACCAACTGTGATGGCCCCAGTGGTTATCAGCACTCTAAGGTGTCATATCAGAAAGTGTGAACATTGACAAAAGTTCCATCTGTCAACTACAAAAGGCCACACTGCTTGGATTCACACATATACTACACTGATATATTACAACATCCTAGGTTCTTGGAAAGATCTGTATGAAGGCCAACACTGGCTAAAGAGCTATGATTTCACATTTTTGTAAATATAATATGTAATGTCAATATAATCCATTAAAACACTTTCAATATCTGGCTATGGGCCAGAAGTCTTAACTGCTTTAGAAATTCTTTGTATTAGAGGATTTAATATAATGGTAAACCAATCACTATTTTTCATTCTGTTACAATTCTTGGAAACTGCCTGGACAAGTTCCTGAAATTTTCTTGGCAAGGTTTTTCGGAAGTGGTTTGCTATTGCCAACATCCCAGAAGACAATCCCAGGGTCCAAAAAGATCTTGACAGACTTGAACAATGGGCACTATCCAGCAAAATGAAATTTTATATAGAGAAAAGCAAGGCTTTACACCTAGGCAGGAACAACCAAAGGTACAAGTACAGATTAGGCAAAACCTGGCTCAAAAACAGTAACTGTGAGAGGAACCTTGGAGTCCTAGTGGACGATCACATAAGCATGAGCCAACAGTGTGCGGCCACAGCCAAAAAAGCTAATACAGTCCTTGGTTGTATAAACAGAGGCATAGAATCAAAATCACATGAAGTATTAGTACCACTTTATAAAACCTTAATAAGACCACACCTGGAATATTGCATCCAGTTTTGGTCACCATACTACAAAAACATGTTTAGACTTTGGAAAAAGTATAGAGAAGTCTAAAACGATTAAAGGCCTGGAGACTAAAACATATGAGGAACAGTTGCAGGATTTGGGTTTGGCTAGTCTAAAGAAAAGGACTGGAGGTGACATGATAGCATCATTCCATTATTTGAGGGGCTGCCACAAAGAACAGGGAGTCAACTTATTTTCCCAAGCACCGGAGGGCAGGACAAGAAACAATGGATGGAAACTAATCGAGGAGAGATGCAACCTTGAAATAAGGAGAAACTTCCTAACAGTGAGAACAGTTAACCAGTGGAAAAGCTTGCCTTCAGAAATTGTGGGTGCTTCATCACTGGAGGTTTTTAAGAACCTCTAGACCCGTGATGGCGAACCTATGGCACGCGTGCCACAGGTGGCACGCAGAGCCCTCTCTGCAGGCACACGAGCCATCGCCCAGCTCAGCTGCACCGCGCATGCGCGTGCCTCCCGCCAGTCAGCTGATTTTCGGGTATCTGCCGTGCATGCACAGAGGGTGGGGTGCATCCCCAGGCTCTGGAGGGTTTCCTCGAGCCTCCAGGAGGGCAAAAACCCTGGGCTCCAGAAGCCCTCCGGAGGCTGGAAACGGGCCCATTTCCGGACTTCCGGAACTTCTGGGAGGCCCATTTTTCGCCCTCCCCAGGCTCTGGAGGCTTTTCTCGAGCCTCCGGGAGGGCGAAAACGGCCTCCCTTGGGCTCTGGAGGCCCTCCGGAGGGGCGGGGGGAGGCGTGTGTGGTCACGTGCGCATGCGTGGCCGGGTGGGGCATTCTATTCTATTCTATTCTATTCTATTCTATTCTATTCTATTCTATTCTATTCTATTCTATTCTACTCTACTCTACTCTACTCTACTCTACTCTACTCTATTCTATAGCTGAGAGAAAGTGATCGATCCAAGGTCATCCAACTGATTTCATGCCAAAGGTGGGAAAACAATTCATGGTCTACTTGTTTCTAGCTTGATGCTTTAACCACTATCAAACTAGTTCTCAAGCCAATAACAACTATTTATGATTGTTGGGAAATATACTAAAGCCTATTAAATTAACTATTTAAGTACATCGGGAGGCATGGAACAAGAAATTGGAGTGCATCATCTACAAACAATAAAATATTATTTTGGCATCTGTAAAAATACAATTAATTTAGCAAATGTTATTATTATTCAATACCAGTGCATCTTTTCAAGAAAAAATAATCATGGCTTTATATAATTATTGGAGATTATTGGTGCTCAAAATTCAATATGACACAGTCATGAACTACAGAGGCTCCCTTTTGTATAGAAGCTATTTTACATTTTAATTTTGCTCTGGAAGACTCGTTTGTTTTTGTTGATGCTCATGTAGCAACAAATGATTTCATTTTTATATATACTGTTCATACTTACATTAAATTTCATTTTTATAAGGGATACACCCAGGGTTTTCTAAGTACATCCACCATTTTTTTAGAGTGTATAACCCAGGTTCCAAGGAAAGTTGACAGCCCTGAAACAATTATGCACCTCTCCACGCTATCTTTCTTTCTACTTTTTCTGTTCTGTTTTCTTTTTATGTCAGATCATTAATCTAACAGTCATAAGGTAAATGGGAGAAGCAAGTCCCTTCCCATCCTAAAACTGAATCTGATGGCTCATGCAGCTATTCAAGAGTTATTTAGACAGCTATTTTCAAGTGACACCTTTCTGTTAGCTGCCATTATTATAACAATTCCTACCAGTATACTACTGTACAGGTAGTGTTGGGCATTTAACCTCTCTACTCTAGGAGTTTGATGGTTGTTAGACGGTTTCTAAGTGCTATTCAAGATGCTGGTCATCATTATTGAAATCCTTCAAAAAAAATGTTGCAAATGCTCAAGGCAACTATTTTAGTTCTTAAAATGTACCAAAACTATATTAAAATGACCACCATCATTTGGAATGTGACCTTTACCATGCCACGCAAAGCATAACCCTAACTCTTGAGTCAATGGAAGTTGTTCATCTCTTATGTAAGAATGCACATATATATGAATCCAGTAATATTTTACCCCCACTGACTTGAATAGTACAGTTATGAATAATAGTCTGTCAATAAACAACAAATAAGAAGTGATAGGCACTATAAGTTTTTTAAAAAAAAACCCCAAATTTGAAGGTTTCTAACTCCGAAATCTCTGAATATATTTCCTTTTTGAAATTTGACAGAATGCACCGCATCAAAAATATTATACTGTCAGATTATTTCTTCCAATTATTTTAAAAAGTTTCTAAAACAATATTACAGCCATATTGCACACTTTGAATAAGAGGCGAGGGATAGGTGTACTTTGATTTTTAAACTTCTTTTTAGATTTGGCTCCAAGTTGAATCAAGAAGCCCCACTATTAGTCCAAGGTTAATTAATCTAGTTTCCTAACTAAAGGTCTAAGCAAAATCTTATTGTCAATACTGTTAATAAATAGATAAATCTTTTTTCAACTCCCTGATATTTTTCACAAGTGCTATTTTTTTCAACGTTTCATTTCATAAACTATTTTTTCAGTTTATTTTTCTTGCTGTTTATCATTGAATATATAGAAAATAGAAATTTGTATATCATTAAATCAAAATTTGGTTTGAGAAAGTGTGTGATGACAGAGAGACATACATGACACTAGCCCATAGCTGAATGCTTAATCTGAGGTACTTTATGGAAAAGCTAATTTTCTTGGTTTGTTTCCCCAGGGGGAAAAAGTAAATTAAAATATTATCAGTTCTTGCCATGCACAGAAAGAGACCTTGAGGGCATTTCAAGAACTGAAAAAAAGTGGCTAGCTTCAACAGTATTAGTTCTAATTACCCCAAAAATAACATAGTAGAATGCAATATTATTTGAGAAACAGCTAGGTGATATCTTCACAGAAATTTGAGCAAGAATGTAAGTCTGAAGTGTGTGTGTGTGTGTGTGTGTGTGTGTGTGTGTGTGTGTGTGTGTATTCTCTATATATGTGTATGTGTCCATTTTTGTGTATGTCTATGTGTGTATATGCATGTGTGTGTGTGTATGTATGTATGTTTGTGTGTGTGTGTGTGTGTGTGTGTGTGTGTGTGTGTGTGTGTACGTATGTACAGGTAGTCCTCGACTTACAACCACAATTGAGCCCAAAATATATGTTGCTAAGTGAAGCATTTGTTAAGTGAGTTTTGCCCCATTTTACAACCTTTCTTGCCACAGTTGTTAAATGAATCATGGCAGTTGTTAAGTTAGTTACATGGTTGTTAAGTGAATCTGGTTTAGCCATTGACTTTGCTTATCAGAAGGTCGCAAAAGGTGATCACAGACCCTGGGACATTGCAACTCTCATAAACGTGAGTCAATTTCCAACTGTCTGAATTTTGATCACATGACCGTGGAGATGCTACAATGGCCGTAAGTGTGAAAATGGTCATAAGTCACTTTTTCCAGTGCTGTTGTAACTTTGAACGGTCACTAAATGAATCTTGTAAGTCGAGGACTATCTGTATAATCTGCATGTTTGCATTTGTGAATCATTGTGTTCCTTCAACTTCCTGAAATAAGACAGGCTTACTCACTGTTCCCCTTTGTTTAGAAGGATTCTACAAATAAGTAAGTCTTTTAAACAGCTTAGCACTAAAAAATAAAGCAGAAAAGGATCAAACTGAAGGCAGATACCTGGAAAGCTATATATAAAACTTGTCAATTTGATGCCTTGCAGACCTCTTGAACAAAATATTTGGTGGTGAGCCATCCCAGCTGGGACAAAGAGAACTGCTATTCAGTACAACCTGCATGCATAACATTACTTACCTCTATATTAGGCTATGTTTTGAAAAGCAAGTTGCAAGTTCTGTGTGGCAAATTTATACTAACAATTAAACTCAGTTGAGAGAGTCCATCTAAATAAGAACTTGGATTAAAATCTGGGAATTGTGTTCAATTTTTCTGTGTGTGAGATCCTTTCCTTTCCCCCTTTATAAGAGTCTTGGGATATTTTTTCCCCTTATTGTTACATATGTTGCTTATTTGCTAATTTGAATTATTTCAAAGGATATTTGGATAGCATTTTAACCTTATAATATTAGAAAGAGATGGGTCTCAGAAAGAAAAGCTGGGTTCCTCCCAGTTCGGATCGGTTCTATAGAACCGGTAGTAACTTGGCGGCCTGGGTCGCTAGAACCGGCAGCGACCCAGGCCTGCCATGCCCCCAAACCGGTTCTTTCGGTGGCGCCATAGGTGCCGCCATCTTGTTTTTGGCTTCTGTGCATGCGCAGAAGCTTTTTTTAAGCACGGCGCGACACTGAGCAAACCGGAAGCCAAGAAAACCAGAAACCACCCCTGAAACCTTCCTATATATATTTAAATTCTGAAAGGTATCAGTTAGCTCAGTGGTTCTCAAAAAATTTTCACCATGGACCCCTTTAAATACCTTTTGTGGCCATGAAACATTGCCATTGCGATTGCCAAGATTTACCTCAAGATTTTAATCATAACATTTTTTAAAACCCTTTACAGATCCCCTGTAATGACATCGCGGCCCCCAGGGATCCATGGACCACAGGTTGAGAACCACTGAGTTAGCTTATGTGTTTACAAAAACATCCAGATATGTTGCTTTCCTTTACTCTCTCTGGAGGACAATAATTTTAAACTACTTAAAATAAATTTCCCTTACAACATTTCCATTTCAGCTAGTTTCAGTTAGGCTAGCATAGAAAAGATCAAGCATAAAAAAGTAACCAATGCCCGTATTTGTCAATAAGCATTTTTATTAAAGTTTAAAGATAAAAAAACCTAATACAAACAAAGAAAAATATAAACAGTAAAAAAAATGAAAAGTGCATTTGTTGCTGTTTCTGGTAGCTCTTAATGGATTTTTTTTTTTTTTACTAAGTTTGAATGATGGCATTAAAGATTTGTTTATAGATCAGAGATAAAATAGGGAAAGAATTAAAATGGTTGCATTTTTAAAGAAAATGATTAAGTTACTGTGTTAAAAGTAAAGGAAACTGAATTATTTGATTAAGATTAAAATATATATATGTTGTTACTTCTGGTAAATATTAATATACTTTTGTTGATTAAGATTAAATGATGAGGCTTTATAAATTGTTTATAGATAAAGAGATGAGATATGGGAAGAAGAGATACTTTCTTGAAATGGTAGAGAAGGTGATAAGTTACTGAAAATGTATGTTTTAATGAAGGAGGGAGGAAGTCATTATTTATATTTCTTTTTTCTTATATACTTTTTATTTCTTTACCCTTTTTTCTATACACTTATCTTTTTCTTTTTATACTTTTCTTAGCTTGCATTTTTACTTTGTTTTTTACTTTGCTATTTTTAAACTTTAATACAATGATTATAAAAAAGAAAAAAGAACACATATGCAACAGGGAAAGCCAAATAAAACATAAATAGAACTTTAAATTTGAACTGAAACAACAGGCAGTATTATATTTTGCTTCATCTCATGTGAATGACATTCTGCATGCACAAAGCAAACCTGATTTTCAGAAAGTGATAATAAAAGCCATCTTTAATTTAAATTTATTCTTGAATTGGAATAGCTATTTAGAAATCATTTTTGCTGTTTTCTGAACAATAATTATACAGATGTATAATCTCTAACGCTTTCTTGCCTTGTGCAAAAGGTATATAGTATCTACTCCTCCCTTGTAAAGGCAGAAAATGAGGGTAATTAACTAGAATAATGAGGCACTGTTCCAATAAAGAAAAAATGAACAGTAATTAAAATGTGTGCACATGTGTTTCTGTGTTTATATAAAGGAGGCATCTTAGAATGATGGTTGCTGTGCAGTTGGTTTCTGTGGATGGCTAATCTTTGCTAATGAAAATGATCAAGGAAACATAGGGAAGTAAGGGTCAATCCTATTGGTCTTCTTGTGAATGTGGATTTTAACATTGACATAATTTAACTATCAAATGAAGTTCTTGTTCTGTTTATTAATCATATGCACTTTAAAGCGAGTTAAAATTATAGATCTAGCAAGATATTTGCCTTTAAAATGGCTGAACAAGCACTAACCTCATCTGCATTCTCAGAAGGGCAGCTTGTATTTAGTGACTGCATATGACATAGATTGGGGAATAGGAGATATGAGTTTAAGTCTTGAAATGAACTAAAATAGAGTCAAAGTCATAATCACTTGGGGCAGCCCATAGTCATAATCACTTGGGGAAGCCTATAAATCTCATAAACAAAAAATAAATAGTAGGGAAAAAAATACCAGACATCCTTTGAATCCCTGTGCAGCAAAAGTCACATACGAGGCAAAAAGTAAAATCTCAGTCACGAATTTAACAGAAAGTACATTGCTTAAATTAAATTAAATTAAATTAAATTAAATTAAAAAATTAAATTAAATTAAATTAAATTAAATTATTAAATTAAATTAAATTAAATTGACTATTATGCATCCCACGGGCTGCAAAAATAACAAAGAAGTACTAGACCAAACCTCACCAAAAATATCACTTGAAGCCAAGATTGCCAAACCGAGGCTGTCATACTTTGGCCATGTTTTGAGAGCTGACTCTCTCAAAAAAGTCAGTCATGCTGTGAGTGATTGGTGAAAAAAGGATAAGCACCCACTGGCTGGACACTATAAAAGATGACACTGAGATAACCATGGTGGATCTGAAGTATGAGACAGAGGGGCATGGAGAGTGCTGATCCATAGAGTGGCCAATGGTTGGACTGACTGAATGGCTGATGACGACG
>QLTV01001313.1:1931772-1959583 GCA_003457575.1 Thermophis baileyi
TGTGCATTTTGTTTCTGTGGATGGCTAATCTTTGCTAATGAAAATGATCAAGGAAACATAGGGAAGTAAGGGTCAATCCTATTGGTCTTCTTGTGAATGTGGATTTTAACATTGACATAATTTAACTATTAAATGAAGTTGTTGTTGTGTTTATTAATCATATGCACTTTAAAGCGAGTTAAAATTATAGATCTAGCAAGATATTTGCCTTTAAAATGGCTGAACAAGCACTAACCTCATCTGCATTCTCAGAAGGGCAGCTTGTATTTAGTGACTGCATATGACATAGATTGGGGAATAGGAGATATGAGTTTAAGTCTTGAAATGAACTAAAATAGAGTCAAAGTCATAATCACTTGGGGCAGCCCATAGTCATAATCACTTGGGGAAGCCTATAAATCTCATAAACAAAAAATAAATAGTAGGGAAAAAAATACCAGACATCCTTTGAATCCCTGTGCAGCAAAAGTCACATACGAGGCAAAAAGTAAAATCTCAGTCACGAATTTAACAGAAAGTACATTGCTTAAATTAAATTAAATTAAATTAAATTAAATTAAAAAATTAAATTAAATTAAATTAAATTAAATTATTAAATTAAATTAAATTAAATTGACTATTATGCATCCCACGGGCTGCAAAAATAACAAAGAAGTACTAGACCAAACCTCACCAAAAATATCACTTGAAGCCAAGATTGCCAAACCGAGGCTGTCATACTTTGGCCATGTTTTGAGAGCTGACTCTCTCAAAAAAGTCAGTCATGCTGTGAGTGATTGGTGAAAAAAGGATAAGCACCCACTGGCTGGACACTATAAAAGATGACACTGAGATAACCATGGTGGATCTGAAGTATGAGACAGAGGGGCATGGAGAGTGCTGATCCATAGAGTGGCCAATGGTTGGACTGACTGAATGGCTGATGACGATGACACTTTGCTTAATGGAGGGATTGCTCAATCACTGAACACATAAATGTGTCAAGTGGAGATAAGTAAATAATAAACATCTAGTTTCAATCCCTAGATCTCCAAAGAGGACTGAATGATTCCTGGAAAATAGCTACAATTCACTGTACATGCTACTAAGCTAAGTAGATCAATGGCTTAAAGGTAAAGGTAAAGGTTCCCCCACACATGCGTGCTAGTCGTTTCTGGCTCTAGGGGCAGTGCTCATCTCCGTTTCTAAGCCGAAGAGCCAGCGCTGTCTGAAGATGTCTCCGTGGTCATGTGGCCGGCATGACTAAATGCCAAAGGTGCACGGAGCGCTGTTACCTTCCCACCAAAGTGGTCCCTATTTTTCTACTTGCATTTTTTACGTGCTTTCGAACTGCTAGGTTGGCAGAAGCTGGGACAAGTAACAGGAGCTCACTCCGTTACGCGGCACTAGGGATTTGAACCACTGAACTGCCGACCTTTTGATCGACAAGCTCAGCGTGTTAGCCACTGAGCCACCGCGTCCCCTATCAATGGCTTAGGCAAAAGCAAAAACAACTATCTATGTTCCCATCCATCCAGCTTCAAGAACAGATAGGAAACATTTTCATCTGGCCATCATCAAGAATCCCAATTAAAGAAGATCATGGCCAGCTGACAACTGGAAGACATGACTGAGGAACCAACCAAGCATCATAACTGGAAAACAGAAATACAACAAAACTATGAAAGTCTTCATAAGGTCTGAGCTAAGAAAAAAAATGTTCTGTCTTTTTTTTTTTTTTGCTGCCCCAAAGTAGCCAAGAGTTAAGTTGAATGTACTTGGTCCAGTAGGTCCTTCAATGAGAAGCAGAAATGACATGGCTTAGTAGTTTGCACACACAAACTGTCATAGCAGGACCATACTGGTTGCACACAGAGTGTTATTAACAGCTTGATGGCACCACTCTGAGTAACTGTTCTTCTTAACTAAATTGTAGACTAACCCATGCAAAGCAATTTAATTAAGCTTTCTTCTTCAAGGACATCAACTTTTTAGAAACTGACCAAATGTTTTTCACGTTTTATTTAGAAAATAATCTGATACACGAGGAACATATTCATAAATCAACTGAAAATAATTTGAAGTGTATATGTTGATGTAATCCAAACCTCCTTCCTTAAGAAAAAGAATTTCAAATCCAACTGGCGTGCAGCTGTGCAAAGAAACAGCACTGAAATGAATATTTGGTTCCAAAGGGATTTGTGCAAAAAGAAGAAAACTAAATTTACTATTCTGTCAGATGCTTGGCAAGAAGGGAAAAAAGATATCGAGGAACTGAGCAAGTTTTTGATTCCATCTTCGTAGACCTTCTCTTTCCCATCCACCTATCAAAATCAGACAGTTGCAAACTAATACTGAAATCATGCACTTCATTTATCTTCTTTCTAAAGATTTACCCTCCAAAGACTATTCAATCTTTAGTCCCATTTCCAGCACTTGGGCATTAGGTGGAAGAAGTTTCTGTGCATGCACAGAAGTTTCTTCTAATATTTTCAAAAAGAAGTATTTCACTTCATCCTTAGAAGTACAGTCTGCTTTGATCGAAAGCAGCTTCAAAAGGGCACTTTACCTGAGCTTTCATTGCAGAGAAGCACCTTTTGGAAATCCTGTGAAGTCCTACAAAGTACCTTCTAGACTTCGTACCCTTCAACCAAGCAAGAAATGAGAAAACAGAATTCTTTCTAGCAACTCTATTAGCTGCCACGGCTTGCAAAACGTGGGCAAGGGAGAAAAAAAACAGCACGAATACCTCTGCCATTCTTCTTACCTTTGGAAAAATTCCCCCCTTTGTTACAGCAGCATTAATTATGCAAATATTTTCTCTGGTGGCATAAGCTTTTCCCCACATGGAGTGCAAGCTTGTGTTTAGAATGTAGCTGTTATTGTAAATCGGCTATATATATGACAATGTTGTAATTATTTTTATGTGTCCTGGGTGCCATTAGGCAGCTGAAGAAAGAGCATAAAGAGATTTGATGGGTGTAGCTCCCTGGTTGATTCATTGCCAGTAAGTTAATCAGCAGTTCTGCAAAACTTGTAACCCATTTGAATTTATCAGCAAGCAGCTAAGGTCTCTGCTGTCTTAGCATGCACACTTAATATGACAGGCTGCTTTCTCTGGCTTGACAGGTGGCATTAGCAACAGAGGTGACCCTTAGATTTATTGTATGGATTTTTTTTAAAAAAAAGTTTTCTCCAATGGGAAAAGTCATTTATCACTTATATTCCCTTCCCCAAACATTTTTTTTAATTCCTCTCACATAGATAGGTACTATTATCACATTCTGGGATACTTTAAGCCAAAATGCTTGAATTCCAAAGATGACATCCAGAATGCTGATGAAATTTGTCAGAAGGAGAACAAACAAAGTCAGGATAAAAATCTTGATATTCACCACTGCACACATGGCAATTTGCCCAGAGAACATATTGCCTTTGCAACTGCAAATGATGTTCCAGGTCAGTGGGCATAAGTAGGGCAAACACCAAATCGACACGGGAAATGAGCTATTTTATTACCTGGACATCCCTATTTGACAACTTTAATTCCCATCACCCAGAGCAATGTCTTAGCATCTTGTATGAATAGCCAGTATGATTTTACTAACACACAAAGCAATGGATTTTAATCTATTCCGGGGGGAAGGGGGTCAGGGGAAGGAAGGAAGGAAGGAAGGAAGGAAGGAAGGAAGGAAGGAAGGAAGGAAGGAAGGAAGGAAGGAAGGAAGGAAGGAAGGAAGGAAGGAAGGAAGGAAAACTGCAGCACAGCTTATTGTTGATGATCATGGTAGTGATTGTTATAATAATCATTTGGGACTGTTGCTACCGTACCATTATCTCCATTTTTAAAAAAACAAACGATGTCAATATATTTCACAACAAGACAAGTCCTCAACCATTTTCCAAAGCACCAGCTAAATTGAGAGGGTAGTTTTCATCAAAAGCAGACACACTCCAGTGGATCTTTCTGATAAGAAAGATGTGAAAACACAGCACACTGACTTCACAAAATCCAGCTTAGATAACAACCAGGAAGAAGTCACTAGGAAAGTCTAGGCAGGAGTTTGAGTGACCTCTTCCAGGAATGTGTCTTGTCTGCCTTAGTTATCTCTGTTTGCAGATCTTGCAGGGAGAGCAAAAATTCCCCTTCAATCAATTATAAAAAAGAGGGAAGGGAGGTCACGAAAATGAGAGCATGTAACATCCACAATCCTGCTCTGTGCAACTGTGCTCTAATACGGCTAAGATCATTATTCTTTTATTGATGCTGAATGAACTTGGAATAAAAGGCTTAAATCTATTAACTGGTGTGTGGTATCTATGCATTATTTTTCTTCAAACTGATCTTTGTCCTTAAATGCAGGCTGATTATAAACTAATGATTTTATGCCAAAGAGTGTGTGTATTGAAGCCTTTCTCTGTAGGTATCTATCTCAGAATGCATCAGTTCACATGCTGGTGTCCACTTTTGGCCACCAAATAGCAACTGAGGGCTATTCTATAACAAATGACCAATAAACCATGTTTTTATATAATATTCACAGAGCATATACATGGTTGCTGAGCCAGTGGCAACAATAATGTACTTACATATTGGCCAGTATTGTTGCTATGTTGTGTCAAACACTCTCGGGAAGTATTTTCAAAGCACAATAAAAGTCATTTGGCATTTCTGCAACATTCCCTCAACACTCTTTCCCCTTCTCAAATTATGCACCTGCTATTCATTATCCCTTTTATCTGTGATTCAGTGATTGGGGACCAAAACAACCCTCTTGCAAATATTGCCACAATATCAAATAACTAATTTGACTGCAAAACAAAGGCCATTTGGAATAAATGGAATGCTATCTGTACCTCACTGCTTTTGCTGGGGGGGGGAGTTGGGGGGGGAGAAATGTGGTTTTCCTTTGTTTGAGTGTCTATAAAACTGAAGAAGAATGGGAGGGCTACTGTTATTGTAGCTTTTATTGTCTAAGCCTTCTGTGTATCATCTAGACCAGTAAGACTATCTAGCAAATAAGACAACATGCACCTGTCCGCAGTAGCACCAAACTTCTATAAATCTGTATCCTGAAGCCTGATTTATTGATAAGATGATAAGTTTCACTTCTTTTTGGAGACACCTTCCAGAAAAATAATTAAAAGTGGGAGACTTTTTAACTCCCTGAAAAAGCTGCAAGTTGCCAGTATTGAGCGTTGAGGCAGACTGGGTGGTATTAGGGATTAGAGGGGGTGGTGTTGGTGTTGATTTTTTAAAAATTCATATTGCCTGTTTCCCAACTATTCTGGACAGAGACAGATAAAATAATGTTTAAAACAAGAAAAAAAGGTAGACATAATTGAAGAGGGAAGATGAGAAGGGTGACAAAAAGTTGGATGGGAACAAAAGGAAACAAATCTACATAAGATTTCAAGGCCCATGAAAACATCAGCAGGATGGGAGACAACCAGATATCAGGAAACTTCATTCCAGAGGGAAGGCACTGTTATAGAGAAGGTGTATCTGGTAAAATACTTACACCAGAATTTAGCATGACAGAAACTTCCTTTTTAAGGATCCTAAATAATTTATACCTTCATATCAACCTTCTGGGTGCTCTATGTTAAACTCTTTTTCATTTTCTACAGTTTCCAACCTAATAATAAAAAGCTATGAAATCTCTTTGTTGTTGTTCAGTTCTAAGCCATGTCCAACTCTTTGTGACTCCATGGACCATAGCACACCAGGCTCCCCTGTCTTCATGGTCTCTGGGAGTTTGCTCAAATTCATGTTCATTGCATCGATGATCCTATCTTCCCATCTCATCCTCTGCCATCCCTTTTTCCTTTAATCTTTCCCAACATTAGGGTCTTTTCCAATGAGTCCTTTTTTCCTCATTTGGTGGACAAAGTTTTTGAGCTTCAGCTTCGGTATCTGTCCTTCCAAAGAACAGTCAGGATTGATTTCCTTTAGGACTGACTGATTATGAAATCCCTACTTCTATCAATAATACTCCTTCTGGACTTCAGATTAATTTGAGCAAATTGTGGTTCACTGAGATACAAATCATCATTTTAATCATGCAGTGATTATCATTAAACAATTAAAAGATTTCTTCTACATGCTTGGCTACTGGCAACAGTTTTACCAAAGTGGGATTTTTAAAACATTGCATTCAAAGAGAGAAAGTTGTGAGCTTTGTCCAAAGTTCATACTTTGATCATTGTTAGCTTCAGAACATATTTTGTCTACTTTGAAATTCTGATGGGTATAGTTTCACTCACTGCTATTATTCACTAGTACCTTATGCTCTGCAGTTTTTAACAAATGGAGGTAATTTTAGGATCAGCATACATCGATTTTGTCTTTATGAACTTTGGAATCAGGAACCAAAAGAAAAGAATTTTATATTTAACTAAGGGGACATTCATTAACTACAATTCATTGACATTTTTTGTGCTTGTTACATTTAAAATGAGTTTAGTGGAAACCTTTGCAGTTATTTTGAGAGCTATATGCAAAGATATCCAAAAAGGAGATTTAAAAAGTCAAGATGGGGACCATGACCATGTGAAGGAAGTCATGCTACTTTTATAAAGATACAGGGTTTTGGTTGCTTAAACAAGTCTACCATCTCATATTTTTTTTACATCCTCCATACACCTGCCTATATATTTTAGGGGTCATATGAGGACTTCAAATTCAAACTGTCCTATATATCTCAAAGGGGATATAGATTTCAATCCCAAAGATTAAGTAGTACTTTATAGTATTGTCAATTAATCAGTGATTTTTGAGATAAAATATCTGAGACATTATTGAGGCACAATTGCCTGTGAAGGACTATTAGAGAATCCATGTTGTCAAACATTGCACAATTTGCCTTATTCCTTCCTTCTAGGTATTCCCTATCAAAGAGTGCTCCACATTCTGTTGTTTTCTCCATGTGGTTTGACTGATTCCTTCATTCCTTATCTCCTCTTTATATATCATTGGAAAAATTCAGGAGAATTTCCTTCAGCCACTGCCGTGCCAGATTTTAAAAACTGCAATCTCTACATATGTTTTGCTCTTTTCTCAATTTTTCCAAGAGGTCTCATTTTAGATGCTGCAACTTCATCTATCTGGAACTGCCAGGATTTAAACTGGGAAAGATTATTTTTTTAAAAGCTTTATATTTCACAAAATAAAAGCGTATCTGATAGAGTGAAGTGTTTTTTCCCCCCAAAACCATCGTTTTAATCTAGAGCCACGGGGAACTCTCTTGAGAAATAGCACTAGACTATTAAAACAGTTTTGCTTTCCTTTGAAATTCCTCACGGGATTGCTGAACAATAAAATTGCATTACGATGCCAATTTCTTTACCAGAGATCAAAGTAATTCTCTTCTACTCTCAAAATCTTTCAGAAACTGAGACTAAAGTGGAAAGGCAGTGTGGCAGAGGGTTAAGATGTTGGACTAGAATCAGAAGACCTGTTTTCATCCTCAACTACAAAAGCTAGTGGTGTTTTTGGCCAATTCTTTCTCAACCCAACTTACTTCAGAGAATTATTATGGAGATACACAGGAGAAGAAAAATATATAGTGAAAATAAATACTTTTTGGTATTTCTTTTGCCTATTTTTGTAATATTCTTTTTCTCTCAAAAGTAACATTTTGTTGCAATTAGAATTTTACTTTGTTTTTTTTTTTAAAAAGCCAGATTTTGTTTTACTTTCTGGTACTTAAATTTGAAACCAATGATTCTGCAACTTTTTAAAAAAATAAAACCAGGTTATGAAATCTGATTCTTTATAAATGAGGAAAAAATATATTGTGGAGAAAAACGTCTTCTCTTGGTTGAGTTTCATTCTGTTTCAAATTCATTCTGCCTTAACCCTTAGGTGCAATATGAGAGCATATCATTCTATTCCACCCCAAAATACTCAAAGTACAGAGGTGGTATTCAGCCGGTTCAGACTGGTTTGGGTGAACCGGTAGTAGCGACCTGCGGGTGGGCCCTTCCGTGCATGCGAGCAAAGCGCGTGCACTCACATTTGCAAACCGGTAGGGAAAGTAAGTGAATACCACCTCTGTCAAAGTACCATACTTAAAATATTTTATGTATAATGATGTAAAATTAACTGAAAACATATATGTAAGTATTTAAATGCTAGAGAATTTATGAATTTGGAATTGGCATAAAGAGTTCCTTATCTGATCAGCAGGTATGTTCTTTTAATACAAAGCTAACCACAAACAGTATTTTTTTTACTTATTGGCTATCCAATTATTTGTGAAGGAGCAATACAGTACTTTACTCAACTACTTTCTTACTTGTTCTTAATTATAAGAGAACATTGTGTAAGTTCAAAATAAAAGAGGATGACTTGAAATAAACAATCTCAACTAGTATGATCCTATTCTCCAGGAAGTTCCACAACCAGTACTTTTTGAATAAACCAGAAAATGTAAAGAAACTGGTAGCAATTGCTCATGAATGTGAAGGACTAACTAGTGTGTGTGCTTATGTGTATGTGTGTGCAAACACATGCATATCTTCCCAGTCATAAAAATCATTTAATAAATGTAATGCATTTAGGAGGAACATGAACACTAATTTTTCCCTCATATCAACAATTACTGTAAGTTTCAAATTTAAAAAGACAATAAATAAACAGCTATTGGAGGTAGTAGTAAAACACTCATGTTTACACAGTCAACACCAGGTTAAACCTACATCATCACCAAGTGGGGCCTAGGTAAAATGTCTGGTTCAAACCCAAAAGAATTGCTGGGTAAAACCCCAGTAATTAAATCCCATAGCCTCAGAACTATACTTAGAAAATCAAATGACTGATGGCTGCAACCCAAAGCTACCTTTGTTTTGTAACTGACCTCATCCACCATGCCCATCATTATTAGGAGAGATCCAATTTGGATTTGTTGCATAATGACATCACTGCTGGTGAGCAAGAGTGTGACCAAAGAGAAAATATGGTAGCAAGGAACTGTTGAAAAGCAGCTCAGTCACAAGCACTTTTACCACTGATGAGCACATTTATGAAAGTTACAGTAGGAGTTTAACCCATGTCTGTTTTTTCAATCTTACTTCATCACTACTTCTTCAGTAAGCCCGTATGACTTTTGAAAGTAGACTATACAGCACTTTTAGTCCTCTAATGTAATATTTCAAAATGGCTTTATTCTGCATGCTAATAAAATGTTTATCAATTCTTATTCTTTTTTCCCTTGTATATGTAAGACATTCCTATAGTGGACTTTTAACATGTCAGAAGCAAAAAGACTAATATCTCTTGACTTTATTGATTTAATGTAGCTTAAGCCATTGTCCACTTTAATCACTGAAATGCTCATATTTCACTTTTATGTGTCAGGTTAGCTAAGCTTGTAGTTATCATGATGGAGTTATTTCACTAGCTGATGAATTATACTTCCCACATTCCATGCACAGCTTGCTATTTATATACTGTATATAATATATGTATCTATGATTGGTGTTGCATTTGCCATGATTTCTGGGAAGTTACTGCTTTGTTTGAGTAATCTACCATCCCTCACTCTTGGCCCCCTTTCATCTGTCCAACACAGCATAACTAGATCAATACTTCCCCAATGTCCCTTGCTCTTCCTCATGCTTTATTTGTGTTGCCCATCTTTACATTATAACTTTTCCTATGTCACTTGACAATATTCAGTAACAAATCCTTTTTCATTGTTTGTATTAAAGCAAAGGATCTTGTAATCCTCCAGATTAAGCACTCCAAATTATGCTTATTTTCTGCTTATATTTCTAAAACTTTACTTTCTCTCAAATGGCCTTTTCCCCAGGTATTGCTAAATTATTATTTTTTGTGCCTGCTGTTAAAACAATTATGCATGTTTTAATTATTACTTTCCTATCTGTAATTGGTTTCAGCAATAGTCTCAGTCAATCAACATTCAATGCTACTTTGTAGAGACTCTTCCTTTCCAGTTGCGATAATCATAATGCCTCTCTATTTTACCACAATAGGTCTCTGACAATTTAGGATTACTGCCAGGCAGAGAAATGCTTTTATTTATGGTAGTTTCTATTTTTTTTCTTGTTCAACTTCAAGAAAGAGATCTACAATTTTCTTCTAAAGAAAAGAGAATTTGGGAAAAATTCTCAAAGATGAAATATGGTGTCCATGTCCTTTTTGTTTCCACAGTGGCCAAAGGGTTTGCACGAGTGTGCTCCCTTTCACTATACAATCATTCTTCCAGCAATCTGGAGCTTCTTTGACTTCCCATATTTTGGTTAAACCTAAAAGGGATTTATCCTACTGGGCTGTTTTCAATACAAGTAGTCTTTGGTTTATGATCTTTGCTTTAGCAACCATTTGCAGTTACAACAGCACTGAAAAAAGTAATTTACGAATGGTCCTCATACTTGAAACCATCATAGCATCCCTGCAGGCACATGATTGCAGTCTGGGCACTTGGTGACTGGCTTCTACTTATGACAGTTGCAGTGTCCTGCAGCCATGTAATTCTTTTGCAAACTTACCAGCTGGCTTTCAACAAACAAAGCCAATGAAGAAGCCAGCAGATGATCACAATCTGCAATCATGTGATGTCTTATTTAACAACCACAGCAAAAAGGTTGTAACATTGGATGTGATCATGTGAAGCTTCACTTAATGACTGAACCACTTAATAACAAGTTTTCTGGTCGCTGTAATGGTCATATGTTAAGGACTAAATATAAGTAGTGCTATTGTTACCTCTGAGAACAGCCTTGCTCTTCAGATATTTTTAGAGGGTTTTTCTTTTTCTGAAAAAAAAATCAGAAAAAATATCTATCCCTAGATTTCTCTGCTCACAGATTTGATGGGAGAAGTTGAATTTTCCCCCCTCCTTATTCCCAGTTCTGCTAAACTTTGTAAACCCTAGTTGGTGAGCACTAGTGAGCAATTTGGAAATTCTACAGGAACACAGTACTAACAAGATATTGCTCCAGACCTTTTCTGATCTTGTCATAGAGATTGTTTTATTATTGAACTAGCACTTGATTGCTTAGCTCAGCGGTTCTCAACCTGTGGGTCGCGACCCCTTTGGGGGTCAAACAACCATTTCACAGGGGTCGCCGCACACGTTATCCCGCCATCTTGGTGCCACCGTCACTGCAGGGGTGAAATGCTCCCGGTTCGGCCGTGCCTGCGAGTCGCCGGACAGCCGGTAGCAACAGAAGCGGGAGACTTTGCCTACCCGCCTGGATGCCGCCATTTGGGTTCTTTTACCCTCTGCACATGCGCAGAATGCTTTGTGCATGCGCAGAGGGTAAAAGAACCCAAATGGCGGCGTCCGGGCGAAGTCTCCCGCTTCCATCGCTATCAGCTGTCTGGCAACCCGCAGGCAAGCCCAAACCGGGAGCATTTCACCCCTGGTGCCACGCCCCCTTTGTCACCTCATCCCGTGTGGGGAGGGGGCGGGGAGAGGGTTGCGGCGGTGGAGGCGGGTCGCAGCAGCAGGGGGGTCGCGGAGGGGTCACACCATTAGAAAGGTTGAGAACCACTGGCTTAGCTGGTATTCAATTTCTGTATTTACATATTTTTTTTAAAAAATCCTTCCTTCCTTCCTTCCTTCCTTCCTTCCTTCCTTCCTTCCTTCCTTCCTTCCTTCCTTCCTTCCTCCCTTTCTTTCTTTCTTTTCCCCCTCCNTCCTTCCTTCCTTCCTTCCTTCCTTCCTTCTTTCCTTCCTTCCTTCCTTCCTTCCTTCCTTCCTTCCTTCCTTCCTTCCTTCCTTCCATTTTTATTTGTTGATGGATATCACAATCTCCATGGGCTCTGGTCATCAACAATGGCCTCACTGATATTAATCTCCAATGCCAATCAGGGCTTTGATCAATCATGGCTTTAACACAACACTTTTTAATAAGGCAGAGATGTATGGACTAAGTAAGCATCCTTAGTCATGTTTCCTGCTCACTGTAAGGATAGTGCTAGTCACTTTGAACTCCTTTTGGCTTATATGCCACAAGTGCAAATGAAACCCAATTTTACCCCATGCATATTTCTGCAATTCTATTTTGAAAAATATTTGCAAGGTGAGTATTTCCTTCCCAGGAAGTATCTATGCATATATGTATGCATGTATGTATGTATTTAACTTTCCAATAGCCAAAGCTTTTGAGTCAAAACCAGCTGAGGAATGCCAGCTCAACAGCAATGATGAGGTAGATACATTGATGCTTACAGGTAGAAAGTGGAATCAGGTGGCTTTTCAAGTGCAAAGAACCAGGATAATCCAGGTTTTTGATCAGAATGGTATGTTTATTGCTACTCAACTGTTGACTGGATCTCACCAGACAATTGCTCTCACTACAGAACATCTAGATAAGCATTCCAAGATTTAGGGAGGGTCTGCTTTCTGCCTCTTCCTCCCCCTCAGCAATTCAAAGCTAGCCAAGCTCATCCCTCACTTCAGCTCCAAATTCCACCAAAGTTTTTTGCAGTAGAAATGAAAATTGCTCAGTATTTACCTCACAAACTATGGCTGAACTATGAATTCAACCATATCCTACCTGCAAATCATAATAGCAATAGATCTGCTATCTGCATTGTGCTGCATTTTCCCAAGTAAAGAATACTGAAATTTGAGCTTTCAGATTATGCTGTATCATTTTAATAAGATGATTTTATCAAGAGAAGTTATGAAGACTGTCCTCGAGAAATGGAAGACAAATTCTCATTGATTGACCAACAAAATGATCAAGAAAAAATGGTTCAGGGCTCCCTTTTGCTATTTCAGTTTACAACAAGAATACTTCTTTCTCCTCTCCACCATCTGCTTTTACTTGCAAGCTCCCTGTACAGCCTTGCCAGAAGAACATCTTAATTATATACCCTTCCTCTTCATAGACTGTGCTAAATATAACGAGAATATTCACTTGCAAAAGGTCATAATTAACGTATATCAGAAGCTTGTGATAGAAAATGGCATTTTGCACAAAAAGAATGGGATGCATGAATTGAGTTTTTTTGCAATAATGTGTGATGTTCTTTAAACATAGCTTTACTTTGTACCTGTAACACTCAATGCCCTCCATTGTCTAAGAAAGCTTGCTTGATAGTGAATGCCTAAAATAAGAATTTCTGTCCAGTATGAGAATACTATTGTGCCATATTTTAATATGCTTTGTGAAGTTGGGATTCCCTTTTGGGAAGGAGGGGAGAAAAGCCAATTAGTATTGCTAAAGAGGTACAATGGAATAAGGACAAAATTCATTGACCGAAATCTCTGTACAATAAATCAGAGTGGGAATAAGTGTAACCATGACCGTAAGCTCATTTCCACAACTCTCCCAAAACCCTGGCTGGTGATTCTGAAATATACAGTCCAATCTATCTAGAGAGCACTGGGATGAGAGATTTTATATAATCTTTATGCAAAAGAGGAGTTTTAAAGTAGGGAAGGATTGCATCCATTTTCTTGCTAAGCCTATTTTGTTTGATGCTGTGTTCATTGTATTTGTTCTGGAGTAGTTCAGGTGCTTTTGTCTCATTCCCTCGAACTCTCTGTTCCTTATATTTTGAACAAGGTTTGCTTCCACCTAAGAGAGCAACAGAACCCCAGTCCCTTCTGGCAACATAAAACTAATCATTTTAGAGTCTTCTCATGTACTTTGAATCAGTGCCATGATGGCAGCCTAGGGGAAACAGTAGCAACAAAATGATGTTGTTGGAGAACAGCAAAAAAAGATAAAGTCTCTTTTGAATCAAGTTCAAGTCCTAGTTGTTACATGGATATGGGAAACAATACAGAAGTAGTTTGCCACCTCTGAGGTTTTTTTTTTTTTTACTTCTCAGTCTAGTTTAGAGACCTGGAATTTCCTTGTAGTCTCCCATTCAAGGGCAAACCAGAATAATAAACAATAAACAAAATTATTATGCCATATATTTTGTCATTTTGTATATGAGAACAGTGCTTCCATTTGTAATGGATTCCCTAGGTCCATTCAAGCCTTCACCTTCTGAGATTCTCTGATTCAACAATTTCATAATCTCTCAGAATTTTAACAGCAGTATAGTCATTAATTATGCTTGGTATAAGTACTACTATTACTGGTAGTATCCTACCAGTAACCTACAAGTTAGACTGGCTCCCTGCTGTGACACTCTTTCGTAAGGCCCTGAAGTCGTGTAGAAAGTTAGCACCCACCCCTCTCCTAGAGGAATGAAATATTCTAGGAAATATTGAAAAGGCAGAATGTTGTGTTTCCCTGGATGAGAAAGGGGGAAGCATGGTTTTAAAGACAAAGCAGCTCCTGGCAGCTCCCTGGTAGGACCTTCACCCTCAGGACATGATAGGATTAGCTTCAGTACCTCATCACCCAGCAAGATTCAACCAAGCCTGGGACTCAAGACAACCTACAAAGTTACCCCTGCATGGCCCCATGGGAGTCTGACAACCAATCAGGATACCTGCCCTTACACAGGAACAGCTCCAAGGCGGTGCCCAAGAGAGGGTATAAATCTCTCTCTCTCTCTCAACCATGTGCTTGATTGCCCAGGACCTCAAACCATGTGGTCCTGTACACCATTAAACCATATTTCCAAACAGCTTCCATATTTCCAGTGTCTTTCTCCCCACTTGGAACTGGCCCCAGATGGACATTCCTTCCAACACTTGGGAACCCAGAGTGGGATGGAGCTCACCAAATGGCTCATCTGACTCAGGGGTGGGTTCCTCCCGGTTTGGACCGGTTTGCCTGAACCGGTAATGACCCGCTGGTGATGTCACGATGACGTCAGCAAACTGGATCGGTTGGTGCTGGTCTATGGGCACTGCCATCTTTTTTTTGAAATTTTTTATTTTATTTTTTTGATTTTTTTTTTAAATTTTTCCGGTTTTTTCTTCTTCTGCGCATGCACAGAGCCGAGTTTCTGGCACTGTGCATGTGTCGCCATCTTGTTTTTGGCTTTTTTTCTTTCTTTTTTTTTTGAATTTTTTTGGATTTTTCTCCACTGCGCATGCCCCGCCCACCCGATGCTAGCTCACCCCACCTGCCTGATGCTCGCTCGCCCCGCCCAGCCAGAACTTGCAGAATCTAGCCGCGTACTTCTTCTGCTCACCACTGCTGGCAAAGGTAAGGCAGAAGGGCACGGGCCGGTGGGTGGGTGGGGGAGGGAGAGCTGGCAGAGGGGTGATACCAGCAGCAGGTGGACCAATGCATGCGGAGAGGGAGGGGGAGAGGGAGGTGAGCATGCGGGAGATCGACGCGAGTAAACTGCAGCTAAGATCTCCCACGTGCTTAACTCGCAGGCCAGGCCAGCTGGCAGAAACTCATGGGAAGGGATCCGGGAGGGAGAGCTGGTGGAGGGGTGATGCCAGCAGCAGGTGGACCGAGGGAGGCGGGGAGGGAGGGGTGGAGGGAGGGAGGGCAGCGTGCGGGAGATCGTCATGAGTAAACTGCAGCTAGGATCTCCAGCGTACTTCCCTCCCTCCTCGCACACATTGGTCCACCTGCTGCTGGTATCGCCCCTCTGCCAGCTCTCTCTCCCTCTCTCTCCTGCTGCTCTTGCTGCCCACTTTCTTCCTTCTCCCACCGTGAAACTAAAGTGAATGGCGGCAGGGCTGCTTTGGGAGGGCAGGTGGACGTCTGCAGCCAGGTGGGGAGGGAGGGCAGTGAGAGCGGCGGCCCCTTCCAAGCACAGGCCTGGCCCTCTCCCCGCATGGGGGGGGGGTGCTGCCCACCCGGCCACCAGTGGCTTCCGCGCCACACTTGTAGTTGCATGGCCGGCCGGATTAACAGGCGTGCTGGGGACACCTTGCCCGTAGCCTCCATGCGCTGTGCTTGGCAGGAGCCGCTGTCGCCCTTCTCGCTGCCCTCCCTCCCCACCTGGCAGGAGGAAGAGACAGGCGAGGCAGGCGGGCGGGAGGTGGAGGGGCGCGCGGGACTCGGCTCATCCACTGAGCATGTGGGGTGCATGCCCCGGCTCTTGGGCTGCTTCCTGCTGCTGTGCAAAGTTTGGCATTCCAGGCCGGCAGAGGAAGAGGCTCTCAATAGGCACCGAGGCGGCAGCGGTTTAACTGTTGAGGCTCAGAGAAGGAAGTTGGTCGCTCACCCGAGGAAGCCTTCTTCGCACCCGGCCCTTCTCCGAGCGACCAACATCCCTTTTGCATTTCCATTTGCAGCCAGTAAACAACTCTCCTGCCAAAGAAAGTGACCCACAAAAGAAACAACCCAGAGCCCCACACACAATAGCCTCTCAGAAGACTGAGATGCGTTTCACACGAGGCTCTGTGTGTGTGCCATTTTACTTGGTATTTTGGCTTTGCTAAAGAAAATGGCGGGGGGGGGGAAAAGGGGCGGGGGGCAAAGGGGCAGCAGCACTGCCACGTGAAAACGCTTTCCTCCCTGATCCTCACGTTTCAGACGGAGGATCTGGCCAGGAGGAAAGAGAAGGTATGTCCAAGGAGAAGAAGGAGGAGGGGAGGCTCTGCGATGTGCATCAGCTCCGCGATCCCCTCCCTGATTCCAATTTATTGTATCTGGGAGGCTGCCAGATACGATAAATACATGGTTGTTTCCTTGCCAATTTTCGCTGACTCGGGGCGGAGGGAGGGGTGGGGGAAGCCTGGCCGAGCTCTCTCTCCAGCAGGGTTTTTTCCAACTTCAGCAACTTTAAGATATACACGGATTTCAGCTGGAATTCTGGGAGTTGAAGTCCAGCCTAATTTAAGGTACATGGACTTCAAATGGAATTCTGGGAGTTGAAGTCCAGCCCTAGTTAAGGTACATGGACTTCAACTGGAATTCTGGGAGTTGAAGTCCAGTCCTAGTTAAAGTACATGGACTTCAACTGGAATTCTGGGAGTTGAAGTCCAACCCTAGTTAAGGTACATGGACTTCAACTGGAATTCTGGGAGTTGAAGTCCAGCCCTAGGTAAGGTACATGGACTTCAACTGGAATTCTGGGAGTTGAAGTCCAGCCCTAGTTAAGGCAGATGGACTTCAATGTCTTTGGTGCATATGATCTCAGTGTACATAAAAAGACAAGATACATTCATCATACATTTGTCAATATGGACTTCAACTGGAATTCTGGGAGTTGAGGTCCAGCCTTACACAGGTAGCCCTAGACTTACAACAGTTCATTTAGTGACCGTTCAAAGTTACAACGGCCCTGAAAAAAGTGACATGACCATTTTTCACAGTTAACAACCTTTGAAGAATCCCCACGATCATGTAATAAAAATTTAGATGCTTGGCCACTGGCTCATACTTATGACTGTTGCTGTGTCCCAAGATCACGTGATCCCCTTTTGTGACCTTCAATGGGGGAAGCCAGATTCACTTAACAACTGAGTTATTAACTTATCAACTGTGGTGATTCACTTAACAACTGTGGCAAGAAAGGTCATAAAATAGGACAAAACTCACTTAACACATGTCTCACTTAACAACATAAATTTTGGGCTCAATTGCAGTTGTAAGTTGAGGACTACCTGTATGGGCTTCAAATGGAATTTCTAGGAGTTGAATTCCAGCCCACGCGGCGCGGGAGGAAGTGAACCGGCAGCAAGGTAAGTCAGAACCTACCCCTGAATCAAAGCTATACTGTATATCTGGAAACAATCCTTTCCAGAAAAAAAAATCTTTATATATTTATTAGAGGATAACTGCCATTTAAAAAAATATATGCACAACATGGTATCACTAAACAATTGAAATTCATTGGGTAATTCATCATAATTAATCCAAGTTTTGAGTGGAATTTGCATTGGACTGGATTGGAAATATCAAAATTCCATCTGTCAGAATGCTTATATGATCATAATGGATAGTATTCCAACCCTAAACAAGCCACAACTAAGTTAAACATTGATTTTTAAGATTTCAAAACTAATCTTGAAATGGGGATACTGACAATAGCACCTAAACTAACAACAACAACAACAAAACCCCAAATGATTTAATGTGCCTCCTGCATCATTTTTATTACCCCCATGATATTAACCATTCAATTGTTAAGGTATCCAAGACTCCTAAATCCTTTGCTGGCATCCTCCTTATAGCAGAGGTAACAGATCACATGAAGATACATATGAATAAAATCCACTTATATCAATCAGTAGGGCTCATATAGGGTATTAAGAAAGAGAAAGAGAGAGAGATAAGAAAGAAAGAGAAAGAGACAAAGTAACCCACCCAGTCACATGATCACCCAGCTACTCCCGCCCAGTCACATGACCATGAAGCCATGCCCGCCGAGTCACATGACCAGGAAGCTACGCCCGCCCAGTCACATGACCATGAAGCCACGCCTACCATCACATGACCATCAAGCCATACCCACAAAATAAGCCACACCCACAGAACCGGTAGTACAAAATTTTAGAACCCACCCCTGATCTGACTGTGTGTAGTTGCTGGGAATGGGTAGGGGTTATTGTTTTGGTTTTTTTCTATACTGTTTTTACTGCTTGTAAGCCACCTACAGCCACCTACAGCCACCTACAGCCACCTACAGCCACCTACAGCCATCTACAGCCACCTACAGCCACCTACAGCCACCTACAGCCACCTACAGCCACCTACAGCCACCTACAGCCACCTACAGTATGAGCGAGTGGGCAGCCATATAAATTTCCTAAATAAATAAATAAAACCCAACAAACAGAGAAGAAGTATTATGCATATGGCCACAAAAAGTTTTATAATTTACAAAATCTTCTGTTATAATTGTTATAATTATTTCTCAAATTCAGATTTCATTCTTGGTCTCAGTATCAGAGAATCCTATTTCGGAAACTTCACACTTGAACTGCATAAATTGCCAAGTCTAAATTCTACCTCTAACCTCTGTTACATCCTGAACATTTGCAGTGCTACTGCAAAAGCTTGAGAATCTCCAATTTTGAAAAGATAAACTGAAGAGCATGTTTGGGGAATACCATCTCCCACTCACATCTGACTTTGTTAGGATCACAAATTAAACTTCCTAAGGTCTCCTCTTTGCATATTACTTTCATTTTTTTCAGTAGGATAGACATTCATATAAAACAGAATAGAAAGCCACAATCAGCTCTGTGAGGGGGAAAAAAAAATCTTGCATGATCTCATACTGCAGGTGTCAAATGCAGCAGCATTTCTTAGTTGTAGTGCTTGTACAGTATAAAATGTATGTTGTTGTTTAGTCTGAAGTACATTTCTTCACTTCTGATTGCACTTTATGGGAGGAGAGAACGTATTGACATCTTCTATATTTTCATTGATATTTTGACAACTTGGGTTTTAAAGTTGCTATTCCCACCGTAGCCTCACTCCCATTATCACTAGCTATAAGAAGTATATTTACAAGAAGTATATTACTTTAGCAATAATTCTTTTGCTTGAAATGTAAATTGAGCACATATCTTTCTTCTACTTTTGTGGAAAATGTGACCTCCCACAGAAGGGGGGGTTGGGGGGGAGGGATGTGAGTGTTCCTTGTTTTCAAAGGACTGGACACACAACAGGATAAAAGATAATTGTACAAAATAACTTATTGTAACATACACCTTTCCTTACAATAGCCGGCTGCCCTGGATTAACTACACCCTCTAGGTTTTGCAAATTGATGATGATGATGATGATGATGATGATGATGATGATGATGAGATGATGATGATGATGATGATGTCCATTAAATAAATCTTTGATAGTTATCCTTAAAACAAATAAAAATCTTGAAGTTTGTAAAAGTGGCATACAACCTTTGCTTCCCTTCAAAAATTCTTGCACTTGCTGGTGCCACCTCAGCATAGTTGCTCCTCTTCCAGTTGTTACTGAACGCCAGGCCAAGTTCTAAGCCAAAGTGCAGGCAGGAATCATACCACAATGGCCTGCTTATTGTAGGTTGTGGTCCAGGCAGTTGACCAATAGCTCTCTTGCTTGGCTGTAAAAGATGTAAATTTTCAGATGTTGCTTTCCACTTTCTCATCTGCTTGTTGTTTTCTTATGTTTTCCTCCTACTCATCCACACTATTGTAGGCTAAGAGGCTGGATGGAATGAAGTTGCCTATAGATGTTGGCCTCCGTATTGTGGTTCAATTAGCCACATACCTGGAAATGTTAGGGTGGATGCTTATGAGTAAAATGGGGTGGGTGGGGATGAATGAATGAATGAATGAATGAATGAATGAATGAATGAATGAATGAATGAATGAATGATTTCATCTCCTCTCAAGTTTCTGGAGCTGTAAACTTTTACTACTGTTTGGGAGAAGTAATAAACTGAGCCTATCCTTGGGGAAGTGGGTATGGGAAGCATTTCTGCCTGGCTGCAGCTGCTTTTCCCAAATGCAGATAGCAGCCTCAGCTTAATTCCCTCACAAGACATTCAGAATGAATGGAGATATTTTAAAAGAGAATAAACAGCCATTCTATCTCTACAAGAGTGCATGTAGAGCAATCTGAATGGAAATTTTAAACATGCATTGGAATGGGTGAAAATATATAAATTCACCAGCATTAATGTAATTAAAAGACTTGGGATAAAACTGATGGAATTGAATGCTGAAAGGAGTATTTTAGAGATAAGTACAGGAATGATAGCATAGACAGCTGAAGACTCGAATTAAAATGAATGCTATAAATATTAATGTCCAAGAAACATAATGATGAAATAGAAATCATAAATTCCTTGAGAATGGTGACAAATGGTAAATTGGAAGGTGTTGATGGTATAACTGGAGAAATGTTGAAATATGGATGAAGTTTGCTTATGTAGTGGCTGTGCAGCATTTAAAACATACATGTGAAGCTCATGTTAATGCCTGATTATTGGAAGACTGTTTTTGCTGTCAGAGGAAGTATACCAGGAGCTGACTACTATTAAATGATAACTAAAGCAAAGGTAATCTATATATCCATATTATTGTTTATTATATACAGTTATTTAGCCATCTAAATGTATTTATCATAAATATTACATAAGTTTAGGATAACATTTTACTAGAGTTTATTAACCCTATGTCAACATATAGACATTTTCATATACTGAATTAACAGTAACATATATGTGTGCCTTGAAGTCAGTCTTGACTCCTGGCAACTGTCTGAACTATTCCCTGAAATTTTCTTGGCACCTTTTTACAAATTGGTTTTCCATTGCCTGCTACCTAGAGTTGAGAGAGTCTAACCCAATGTGATCCATGAGGCTTCATGCCTAAGGCAGGATTAGAACTTTAGTGTACAACTTACAGAAGCTGACACACTCTGGATGAGTTGCAATCCATATTTCACAATTCCCAAATATTATGAACTCTGGGATTAAATTCAATACATCTGAAGAGCATCAGATTGGATAGAGTTTATAATCTGCCACTGCTTAGTACCACTGCTGCTAATCCAAGACCACAGCAAATGCATTTCACAGCTTCCCCTATTTTTAAATATGTTAAAAAGAAGCATATATCTCAACTAAATCTGCAGTGAAAGACAAGACTATACAATGAGAAAACTATGTTAAATAAGATTTGTACCAGCAAAATAACATTTGGAAATAATATGTGGCAATCTTTGGAATAGTCTTCCTTTAGAACTAATAATTATTAATTAAATGTGACTCTTGCTTTTCAAATTTGATTTTCAGCAACATTTCTAGAACTAATTGTAAATATGGTCAAAATATGGATATTTACATGCTACAAGATGTTGCATACAGCAAACATGATTTAGTTGCCAAGTATGGACACAAATTACTCCAAACTGGGAAATCTTTCAGTCTGTTGTTATCTAGTCTAGTAGTCTAGAGATATAAGCATGTATTTCTTTCCCATTCAAATCAATTGTTTTGTGTTTTATATCTTGTAAGCTTACCTGATTTCCTGTGTTATTTGGTTTTTGTTTTATAGTTTTTAAGGATATATTCCATGTCTCTGGCAGCACATAAAATGCTGCAGTCTTTTTTTTTTAGCCATGTGGGAACAAAGGCAGAGGATTGTGGAGAAAACAAGAAAGATAGGAGCAAATTTATTTTTCTTTTTATTTCCATGCTATTCACTAATCCTGTTTTGTTATTATGGTTCGTCACACAATCAGTCAGACGTTTAGACTGGATTTGGCATTTTTATCCACTCATTGAGCCTATTCCGAGGCCCTGAGATAGGCAGTTGTTGTTTGACGGTATTAAAGATATCATCACAAGTTGTAAGTTGCTCCAAGTAAAGCTGCTTGTTGCAATTGACTGGTTGTGAGTTTGTCACTGCCGATAGTGTTCAAATGTACTGCAAATGTTTTAGGATGGTGCCCAAAGTGCCTTTAAATATTTGTAATATCTTACAAGGTTTTTAGCTCTTCTTGAGTCCAGTCCATTATTTCAGCTATGATTTAATGACTGGAATTGTGCAGGTGTTAATTGTCTTGGTGGTATTTCCTCCACTGCATTTCGACTTTAAGATCTTCTTCATTCTCATGAAGTATTCACTTCTAACCTTCTTTCTGACTTCAGTGTGTTTGATGCTGTCAGCTTGAAAAATACCCAGATATTTGTACTGATCTTCTTCATCCAGACCCTTGATATTATTTCTATAGGGCATCTTGATTCCTTCAGTTTTCACTATTTTCCCCCTGTTGATAGTGAGGGTGATACATCCAAACTCCATTGCAATATCTTGGCTATATATATGGACAGTACTGAGCAGTGATTCTATTTCAGATAGTGTTTTTCCATACAGCTTCAGATCATCCATCTAAAGGAGGCAGAATAGCCTGGCAGATATTTTTGACATTTGATAGTCATGGCCTGACTTATTCAGTATTGTTGACAAAGGAATCATTACAATAACAAACAGTAGTGGTGATAATGAATATCCTTAAATGATTTCTTCATATTAACCTCTTCCAGTATATTACCATTGACCAAACACTGTGTCTTCCATTGTACCATTTGCGCAAAGCTTCTGATATTTCTACTCACTCATGTTATTTGTAGGCATATCCAATCATGTGGCATGGAGTTAAATGCATTATCGTAATAAGGCATTTAATTCCAAGTTGGTCTTCCCACTAATAGTTCAAGTTGGTCTTCCCAGTAATAGTTTTCCAAAATCATTTTGTCAATTAAGAGTTGATCTTTTGTTCCTCTGCTGTTTAGGCAGTTTCCTTTCTGCTTTGGTGGAAAGACATTTTTTCAGCTAGAAGTTGAAAAAATCAGCTACCCCATCAGTTAGCAATTTGAAAGTTGTTGGTAAACAGGTAATTGGCCTATAGTTGTGCTGTCTCTTTTGAGGGATCTTTCATTTCACATAGATTTTGCCAAATGTTAACCAATTTCACCTCCGTGCAATACTACTTAGTGATGAGTAGGTGTAGATCATATAGATGTTTCAACCAACACCCATGCAGTTCATTTTCTCCTGGTGCTGACCAATTCTTAATTTTGCCCTTATTATTACTATTCTAATTTGAGTTTCTCTACCTCTGAATGTTATGAGAGCAAAATGCACAAATCTCTCATTTTCCTCTTATATTTAAATAAGCTCAAAAAATGCAAATTCAAGGCCTTTCAATGCAGCCAGTCCAGAAACTTGAATATAAATTCATCTAATTTTGCATTGAATCAGCAAACAAACTGTATCAGTGTACATTTGCCAATTTATGACAGCTGAATTTTAATTTATGCTTTGCGTTTAGAAATATTTTTGGGAATTCTTTATTTTATAGAATAGTTTTCTAATGATAAAATAGTAGCAAAAATCAGCACAAAAATGCATATATTCATGAAAACATAGTGCATACTGTAGGGAAATTTGTTTGCAAAACCATTTGCATTAGATAATATTCCGGAAAAAAATACATGTTTAGACATATGTTGTTCAAATAGGCATACAAAACTTTACTGCATTTTTTTTTAAATCTGAAAATAATATGGCAATGTGGCAAACTGAACTTAGATGTATAAAATAGGAAATAGAGAGAAATGAAAATTGATTTACAAAATAAGAAAAAGCAATCAAAATTAATATATTTATATAAATGGGAAATTGGCAGATTTTCTGATTCAAAGTTTTATCAAATATGAAACAAAATATGTTTTAGAGAACATACAGACTTGTATTTGAGATTACAATTTTTACAATCCCTTTGAAAGGAACATATAATCTGGACATGATTTAGGGCAAGTTTGACCAAAAACCATGTTTGTTTGTTTGTTTGTTTTTCTCAGCAAAACAACAGAGTCATCAACTGAAATCAGAATTGATGGACAGGAGAATCGCTGTCATATTTACAAAAAATATGAGATTCAAAACTACTTCCAAGCTACTTTTTCAAGTGAAGTGCAAAAAAATTCAAGAATGTATGAACAGTGTCAGACAATATGATTCTTTTTGGGCAAAAAATACATAACTTAGATTTTTTAAATATGATGCCCTATTGTAAATATTCTAAAATGTATAATTTTATACAGAAAATATAAAAATGATTACATAAATTAAGAGTTACAGAAGTAGATATTGTATTTCCTTGGTGTATCTACTTCTACACATAATTACAGCCGCAAGAATAGTATATGCCCAGAAATGGAAATATGACAAAATACCATCTGAGGGAGAATTAATAGAGAAAATTCTTGACTGTGCTGAGTTGGATAAACTAACAAAGGAGATAAAAGAAAAGGAAGAGACACAGTACTATATGGTTTGGGACAAACTGTATAATTGGTTAGAGATTAGAAATAGAGAATAAGGTTCAATGACGAAATGAGAGATAAGAAATATTGTATGTAAAACATTATCGTGTTATAAATAATCCGTGTGAAGAAACAAAGATAGAAATGTGTAAATAGGTCAATATATATAAGTATAATTAGATAAGTTTAAAAGGGGAAAATGCAAACAATAGAATATTACCGTGACGAAACTGCTGTAAAAAGTGAATACATGTTTATGTGTTCGATGTGTGTTGATGTATACAGTATATGTATGTATTGTTTTGTGGTTTTAAAAAATAAAATTTATATAAAAAAATAAAAAAAAATAAGAGTTACATAGGAATTAATATAATTCAGTTTTTAACATTTTTCTAAAAAGCAGCAGGGAAGTCAGCATGTCTTCCTATTATTCTGACTTTATTTCCATGACAAAATAAAGTTGAAGGTGCTACTCTTACTTATAATATTATAGTGGAACTTGTATCATTTACAGATCACCAACATTTAAAGATGCATGGCGGTTAAGGTGACTTTGGGCTCCTCACCATTCAGAAGGAAGCTAAAAGACGGTTTTTTTAGTTGCTGCAATGTTTTTGTCAGAAAAAATAATAATCTGATTATCAAGTCAGACATTCTTTTTCAACTTCAACTTCATGTTTGATTAGAATGTATTCTCTGTCTTTAGTTTCATATTGTGAATCACTGTTACATTATTTCTTTAATTCCCAATTGTTAATCATTCTCAAATAATAAAAAAAAATCCCCCTCAAGAGTCAGTGAAAAATAGATATCTCATAAGCAAGATAGAATAAAATGTTCAGAACTTCTCCTAAAAAAAAATCAGTTAATCTATTTTAATTGGCAGGCTGATGTCCATTCATTTTGTGTGTTTTGAAGTGTTTCCTTCCCCTTAAATAATTGAAGTATGTCATGTGTCACACATTTTGAAAGTAAATTATTGGCTTTAAAATTCTTGCACCCGCTAACAAGGCCTCTGGAGGCTTTTTCTTCAAGAGAACAATATTCAGCGTTGAAAATCAAACCAAAGAAAGTCTGAAAACTCTTGGAAAACTGAAGTTTCACAATAAGTTTTGATTAAAAATGTATGCACAAATTATGCTGGGATTCAGCAATGAAAAGGGGAATAAAATTGACTTTAAAAGTCTATTTCATTTCCATAGTACATTAAATGTAAATCACCAGTTTCCCCTGGTAGTTGCTTTTTACCAATGATGGTATTAAATACAGTAATGCCAAGTAATACAATGAAAATAAGTTTCTACACCAGTGAGTCCAAAATCTGTGATTAGAATTTATGCAAAAGAATTGAAGTTCTTCAGTGTAGCAATAATTGTTGTTATATACATGAAACATTTGTAGCTTCTTGAAATATTCAACTGAAGTCTTACAAATTTCAATTGTTAACAAAGTCAACAGTATATCAATCATGAAGCTTAAGTACTTCAGGTATCAGTTACTTCATCATATTTAAAAACAGACATTTAGTCTTTAACACACAATGATTATTAAGAATTATTCTTTTTTTTTTAAATAAATTTTTATTTTTTCTCTCAACAAACATTACATCATTAATCAATCAGTGTGTCATCTGGGTACAAATTTTTTGTGTCAACATATTTTACATTTACCACCATTTTCTTAACATATATATAACTCTGCTTTTACATTTCAGTTTAACTTATCTTCTATCAAAACATTTTCCTTCCCACTTTATTTAATTTCATATCTCTTTTTGTCTATATTCATTCTCTATCCAATGATAAAAACGCTCCCATATATTATAATACCCTGATTCTTCTTTCCCTTTGATTGCCATTGTTAATCTATTCATTTCTGCACATTCTAATATTTTTTTAATTATCTCTCCCTTTGTAGGGATTTTTCCCACTTTCCAATTTTGCGCAAGCGAATTTGTGCCCAGTAATTTCTTGCTTCTGCACATATCCACCACATATGATAATATGATCCCAGTGTCTGGTGACATTTCCAACATTTAGTTGATTTATCTTTAAACATTTTTGCCAATCTTTCCGGTGACATATGCCATCTATAAAACATTTGATACAAATTCTCTTTATATGCTGTTGCCATTGTTAATTTATGATTTCTTTCCCATAGTTGCTGCCATTTATCTAGCTATATTGTGTATCCAAATTTTTTTGCCCATGCTATCATTGTTTCTTTTACTTGCTCTTCTTCTAATTTAATACTAAGTAAATAACTATACAGTTTTTTAATCATTCGATCTTCTGTTCCTGTGAATATTTCATCCAATTCTGTCATCTCCAAATAAAAACCATAAATTTAGCATCTTTCATATCTTGATTGTATTTGCAATTGTGTATACCAAACCATATCAATCCCTTGTTCTTCTAATTCTTGTTTCCCTTTCAATTCCCCCTTCTCTGATAAAAATATCTTTATATCTAATGATATTTCCCATATTGATCATATTTGGATGTATTAATGCTTCCATTGTCGAAAGCCATATAGGTATTTTCAAGTAATGTTTCCCTCTAACTTTTTCCCATACTAGTAATAAAGCATTTCTTACATAATGTCTTTGAAAATAACTATGTATTTTATTCTTCCCATACCATAAAAAAGCATGCCAACCCAGTTGTAAATCATGTCCCTCTAATGTCAATAACCTTGTAGTTCTTAGTACAATCCATTCTTTCATCCATGATAATGCTGCTGCCTGATAATATAATTCCCAGTTTGGAAGTCCAAACACTCCTCTAAGTCTTACATCTTGAAGCATTTTTATATTAAATGCTGGGGGCAATATGCTCACTCTGTCAACCGCTTAGAGAGGGCTGTAAAGCACTATGAAGTGGTATATAAGTCTAAGTGCTATTGCTATTGCTATTTCTTAACTCTTGTTATTTTTGCCTCTGTAAAGTAGTGAATTGTGCACCTATACTGAACTAAGAAAGGGACCCTCAAAGATACAGAGGAACTCACATTTCTATTGGCACAGCTGTATTTGCCAGCTAGCCAAAGCCATGAACTGATTCCTTGGAAGCACCTTCAAAAATGCTGAATTAACACCTATTAACAGTACCTCTATTGCTCCTATACTGAGTTTTAGTTTGTCAGCAAAGTACTGATTAAGCTCTTCCATTTCTTCACTTGGATTTGATAAAAAACAGAAATGGA
>QLTV01001313.1:1959615-1988023 GCA_003457575.1 Thermophis baileyi
TCTCCAGGTCTGTCTCAATTTGTCTTCTCAATTTATAGTAATTATCTTCCTTAATCGTTGTACAGCTTGCTGTTAAATATACTCCTAAATATCTTACCTTTTTAGTAATCTGAATATCTATTTTTTCCATAAGCTCCCTTTTCTGTTTCTTTGTAATATTTTTCACCAATTTTTTCGGTTTATCTTTATTAATTTTCAACCCTGCCACTTCCCCATATTCTTCTATTTGTTCTATTAGTTTTGGCCCTGTTTCTTGTGGTTCCTCTAAAATAAACACCAAGTCATCTGCAAATGCCTGTAATTTATATTCTTCTTTCTTAATTCTCATATCTTTTATCTCCTCATTTTGTCTTATATTTCTGTTTAATACCTCTAGTGTCAAAACAAATAGTAATGGGGATAGAGGACATCCCTGTCTTGTGCCTTTCATAATATTTACTGTCATATCTCCATTTATTATCACCTTTGCTGATTGTTCATAATAAATTGTTTTGATCATATTTACAAATCTTCCCCAAAATCCATAGTTTGTAATTGTGTTAATTGTGTAATTGCCAGTTCACATTATCGAATGCCTTCTGTGCATCAAGAAACATCAACGCCATTTGTTTTTCAGGATTTGCTTCATAATATTCCAAAGTATTCAAAATTATTCTCATATTATCTCTAATCTGTCTCTTAGGTAAAAAACCATTTTGATGTGTATGTATAAATTCATTTAACAGTTTCTTTAGTCTTTCAGCCATTATTAATGCAAATATTTTGTAATCCGCATTTAACAAAGAAATCGGTCTATAGTTTTATACTTGTTGTAAATCTGTCTCTTCTTTCGGTATAAGCATAATATATGCCTCTATCCATGAATTTGGTATTTTCGCTTCTACCATAAGTTCATTAAATACTGCCAGCATTGTATTACTTATAACATCCTGAAATGTTTTATAAAACTCTGCTGGTAATCCATCTGGACCTGGTGTTTTACCACTCTTTTGTTTTTTAATTCCCTCTGTTAATTCCATCATCGTTATTCTCGCCTCCTTTTTAAATTTCTCTGGTATTTTAGGTAATTCAGCTTTTTCTAAATATTGTTTTATCTTTTCTCCTTCAACTTTATCTTGCTGATAGAGTTTCTCATAGTAATTCTGAACTATTTTTTTCTTTTCTTGGTTCCGATAACGTACAGTTCCTTCCTCATCCATTAATTGATTAATTATTTTTTTTCTTTCTCCTTTTTCATTTTATATGCCAACCATTTTCCTGGCTTATTTGCATTTTCAAAGAAATTTTATTTGGAAATCTTTATTTTAAATGCCAAATCTTCTTTTTCAATTAAATTCAATTCTTGTTTTTTCAAGTTTCAGCTTTCTCTAATGAATCTAATCTGTGTCTTTGTTTCTGCCAATTCACCAGTATTCCTTCCAGTATAAGCCACCTGAAACTCACCCCCTTTTTAATTAAACATTTCGTCAAAAACTGATATTCTTTTCTCAAATCTCTAACTCTTCTTGGTATTTGTTTCAGCACCACTATCTCTTTACCTTTATATTTTATTGGATTATTCCTTGCTGTCTGTAAAATTTCTGTTCTTATTGCTTTCTTAGTAAATCTTACATGCACCTCTCTAGGTAAGTTGTGTCTCATTGCATATCTAGTATGTACTCTGAATATCTCATCAATCTCATTTAATATCTTTTCCTTAGTATCCTCCATTGCTTCTGCCAACAACACTGCCATTACCTCAGCTAGGTTTTCACCCTTCACTTCTTCCATATTTTGAAATCTTAGATAATAATCTGCTCTATCCATCTCTAAGGAGATAATTGTTTTCTCTTGATTTTTATCTATTGTTATAAGCCTATAATCCAGCTCTCCCACTCTTTTTTCTGTTGCTTCTGCTTTTTCTTCCACTTTTTTTATTCTTTGTTCATTCTTTTCCATCATCCCCTTGATATCTTTTAACTTTTCTACTTTCTACTTTTCCCATTCTTTCATCTAATCTGCCAATTCTTCCTTTAAAATCTTCATGTTGTGCCTGTATCATATTTTTCAATTCCAATTGCATAGTATTGGCTTTCTCTTGATTTGCCATAGTATCCAATGTTCTCTGAGTCGCAGGGCTAGATGTTGTTGAAGAGGCTGTTGTAGGCAAATGTGTTGTTGTTTTCTTCATCTCGTAGTGCCTTAAGGTTCTCTTGATATTTATAATTCACCAAATTTATAATCCAAATGTGATTTGTAATCCAAATATTAAATCCACTCCATTGGGAGGACCATAAAATAAAGCCAATTTAAAAGAGAAAAGGAATCAACCAAGCCAAACCAAAAAAAAAAAAAAAAAAAAAAAAAAAAAAAAAAAAAAAAAAAAAAAAAAAAAAAGAAGAAGAAGAAGAAAAGAAAAGAAAAGAAAAAGAAAAAAGAGACTGTACCACAGGTTATATTCCCAATCCGAATCGCACAATAACTTCTTGTTCTTCAGGTTCTTCTTTACCTTAATCCAAATCACATCTAATAAGCAAAAAATTTAGAAAAAGAAAAAAGAATAATAATTAAAAAAAAAACAGAACTCTGTATATCCAAAAAAAAAAAAAAAAAAAAAAAAAAAAAAAAAAAAAAAAAAAAAAAAAAAAAAAAAAAAAAAAAAATAAAAAAAAAAACAAAAAACTATATACCAAAAAAAAAAAAAAAAAGAGGAAAAAGGAAAAAAGAAGAAAATCCAATAATAAAATCCACCACTGCACTGACCAACTTCACAAACTCTTAATTCCAGATCAGTAAATTATAAAGAAAAGGTAAAAAAAAAAGAAGAAGAAAGAAAGAAAAGAAAAAATATCCCAACAACAAGGCTAGATGGAAAATTTCTATAATCTGTCCTGCTTCTTTCTTCTTTTACAAACTTCAAGAGGTACAATGCTCCAGCTAATATAACAACAAAGTTCTCAGTGTTCCACTCTCTGTTAAATAAAGCACTTTCTTATCAGCTCAAGGCCATTCTTATTCTTGTTATTTAGTTCATTGTTCCTTGTGCCTCTAGATGGCACTATAGTTCATTTTCAAATGGGAAAGAAAAAAAATTCTCAAAATAGTTCATTCAATCACTTTAATCTTAATTTAGCTTCAATTATCACAAATAAAAATTTGAAAATACTCAATAAGGCTTTCTAAAGTTCTCAAATCAATTCCAGCTCATTTCAGTTTTTTCTTTCTTCATTTAAGGCCCACCGCTTTCTTTGCCGCTGTAATACTGGAGGTGGGGCGGTTAACATCCACCCATTCCCTCCTTCTCTTTTTATGCTGTTTCTTTTTAAATAACTTTTCCCAGAAGGTTGTGAAAGGAAAAACAGATGCATATTTTAACACAAATCATTTATCTCACCCAGATGATCCACACTGCCTTTTACTTTCGCTTTTCTCTTGTGACCGCCCCAGCTTCATAACGGCTCGCAATGGCCATTTTTCCAGCCATCAGTTTGAGAAGCTTCTTCCGACTAGCCAGGGAATTTGCGACTTCCCTGTGTTCGCCAGTCTGTGCTTCTCTTGTTCACTGTCCCTACAGGACAGCTTTGGTCAAAAAAGACCCCCTGACGGCTGCAATATCGACGATTCGAAAGTGTCATTTCGCCGTGATGCTGGCCACTCCTCCTATTAAGAATTATTCTGTAGGCTATTCTGCAGATTTAAGTTTGTGGTAGGATTCAAATTTCTGGTAAGACATAAGGAGCTAGCAAGACCTGCTCAAAATACAAAAGAATTTCATATATGTAAGTAAACAGATATATATTGGTAAATATATTTTTATTTAAAACTTGTCATAGGATTAAGTCCTATATTGCACCTAAAGACAACAATTAGGTCAGGGAGAACTAACAAATTCTATAGTTGACTGATTTTCAGTGCTGCTCATTTCCTGGCATATTTATTTATTGAATCACATTTACAAGGCTGCCCAATTCCATAATGACTCTGGATGGTGTACAATATTTAAAATAGTTCAGAACAATATAACAACTAGAAAATAAGAATAAACCTCTAGAGAGAGAACTAAAACATAGAGCCTGGATTAAAAAAACTTCCACACGAAAGATCCACCAAACACTCTCTATAGCCTAAGAGTTGGGGGAAAGCAAGGTTTTTAAGTCTTGTTTAAATGAGGTTAGGGTAGATGCTGCACAAATCCAAAATGGCACCTGGAAGAGCATTTGCCAGCTGAGGCAGCTGTATTATATGGAACTGATCTGGCCAAAAATACTCAGTAATTGTTTTTTAATGGTGGGTAGGAAGCATTTTGATGGCTAGGGGATGCACAAAGGGAGGCATTCTGATTATTGGTTTAAGCAGCTGATGGAGTTGCTATTTTATAAGCTGTGGCGAGTAATTCATTGGACCACAGTCATGCTTATGGATTTCATACTTATTAATTATCTAGATTTTCAGACCAATATCACTGAGCCAGCAGTCTCTAGCAATAAGATTGTGTTTCTGGGTAAACCATCCTAGCTTCTATTCAGCAGATGGTCAGATAGCCAAGGACATTTTAACTCTGAAACAAATTTAGTTTCCAGGCTTGTTAAATAATATCATAGACAGAGACCACATTCCCCAACATTAAAAAAAGAAAAGAAACACAGAACCTAAGTGTAATATAGAAGCAAATTCCATATACACTGAGGTGTGGTGCACCTCACCAAAACTTCTCAGCCTTTTCCCCTCTGTTGAAATCACAAAGGGAGCTTTCAGGATTGCAAAAACTGAAAGCTACAGGTTCCAACTCCTATAGAAAAATTCAAAAGATGAACAGAAGCCTTTCCTTATTATGTTTTCAGAGTTGAAAGTATTTAGAAAATCAAGTCAAGCATTTGTACAGGAACATTGTTGCTCAACTGAGGCAGAAGGCCAGTTTTCCTCAGCAAGGAATCAGTTTGTGTGCAGAGACATCTAGTTTATTCAGGAAGTCATGCATGAAGGCACCAGCACAGCATTTAATACACAGTCTGCCATAAATAGCCACAGCAATTACTTGGTTCCATTTTCAACCATTTCGTAGATCTGTGAAAATAATTGGCTTTTCACACAGTGAGGAAAAGAAAAAGGCTGCTCCACGGGTACAAGTGGAACTAGGCTACAAGTGGCAACAATTTTTGGCCCAGTCGAGTCCTCTTTGCTGAAGATTCCAGGCACTCTGTTATATTTCCTCTCGCTCCAGTTTTTTTACTTATTTTTTTTTCAATTGTCCACATTTTTGAAGTATTTTGGCTGTTTTTGTGCTTTAGCTGTACATATTATTTTAATTCTGTATTCATATATTTCACACATGTACATTGCATGTTAATATGACAATGTGTGTATGTATTATGTTCTGGCTTCTCTGAGCTTGTTTCTTTTCATGCAGATATTTCATTACCAGTTAGATAACATCACATATATTAGCAATTTTTTTTTTGTGCTACAGAAGTTTCAGAAGACAAAGCAGTAAAGTAATTGTTCAATGCTGTGGCCAGTATATGTAGCAAGTTACTTCCAAAGTGTTTGATTCTAGAAAGAATTTTCTTTAACTGGCTTAAAGTCCAACTGGCAACAGCCCAGGACATGAGCAGTTCAAGCGTACAGTATGAATATGTCCTTAATAGACATATTTCATGCAAATTATTTCAGTGTCCTTTTAATGTACATTTTTCATATGTAGGCATTTACAATGCTATAAATTTCCCTGATCTACTGTCGTTAAACATTTAACTAGTTCAATATACATAATCAGAGTTCTCATTCAAGGCAGAAATCACCAGATTCAGATAATCATACTGGAAGACATTATGTGAAGACCAACTCTCTAGAAAGGGTTCTAATCAGCGGTGGGTTGCTCCCGGTTCGGACCGGTTCTTAGAACCGGTAGTGGTGGTGGCGGGAGGCTCCGCCCACCCGCCCGGGATGCTTCTGCACATGCACAGAAGCGTCATGCGCAGAAGCATGCGCACGAACCGGTGATAAAGGGTTTTAGAACCCACTACTGGTTCTAATGCTAGGGAAGTTGTAAAGAAAGAGGACAACCAGCAGCAAGGTGGATGAACTCAGTTACAGTGGTTGATGGGTATGCCATTGAAAGACCTGAAGGACTGGGTTAGGATGAGAACATCATGGAGAAAATCCTGGTGGTCTTTTAAGAATTCAAAATGAATTGATGGCATCTAATAAACCACTCTGTCGACATATACAATTAAAAATATGCTTCCTTTTAAATACATCATGCATAAAGAAATTTTTTCACTGCAAATTTTTAACTAGAAAAAGCTGCAAGCTTGCTGACTTTGGTCAGTGCCACCTTCTGTGCTATAGCAGGCTTTATCTTGTAATCTAACAGACTCCTTTCAGAGAATGTTTAGCAGATTTCTTCTACATCCCTAGCAAAATTTATTATGACCAAATCCTTTAGCTTCTAAGAAAGAAAAATATCAAAAATAAAAAATACATTTAACATAAATATATGAAATTTTATTGTTAAATCAAAATCCTGTGAATATCCTGCAATTCCAACTTGAGTTCATGCAGGTAAATCAAATGTTTTCTCTCTTTCCTATATAAATAAACTATATGTATTGTAAAAGATTTAAAATTATATATTTGGGAAGCAATTTTGCACCTATGAAACCTAGTAATGTCTCAGCTAAAAAAAATCTTTACAGAGGCTCCTTATATTATAAAGTAAGGAAATTCTGCTTCTTGCAGGATTCTATTTTATGAGCATCATTGAGCAATTCAACTTTTTCAGTATTACTAAGGTGATACATTGACCTCTTTCTACAAAAATGAAAAACACAAATAGTATTCATGAACTACTATTTCAAACAATTATTCTCCCCCTCCTGGATGATGTTGGGTCTGGGTTAACGCATATAGCTCATACTGGCATCATCATGATCATCAAAATTATAGTCCTCTGTTTAAGATCACAGAGGGACAAACACATTTTTTAATGAGGGAATAATGGAGACCATAGAACATATGCATGTTTGAGGAATATTCGTCAGGTTTTATAGCTCTAAAATATGCATTACACACTTGATCATGGAAAGCTTCTCTTGTTAAATGTGTTGAAAATTAGGTGTAATACTATTTCCCTTATGCAACAGAAAATGTCCCTGAATCCACTAAGCATAATTCTGAGAACATTTGGGATTGCACTTCATGTGACATAATTTCAGTGAGTAATAGTTTTATTGTCTTTTAAATTCAGACCAAGGGAAAAACAGCTCACTTCTAATTTGTCACTTACTAAACTCCACTATGAGTGGACACTATTAGTGTCATGATTCTGCTAATAATGGAGTAAATTTGTTAGAATAGGATTTCAGATATCAAACCATTGTCAACGAAACTTGGAACCTAACTTGGTTGTTCTGAACCAACTGAAAGTAAAGTGAGCAATGTCATGATATTTGGAGTGCCAGCAGTCATGGAATCCACCTATAAGGAACCTTTATCCATCCCAACCAAACTTGTAGAAGACAGAGAGAATGATCTTGAGGGACAGGATGAAGAGCTGCTACCAAGGCAATAATAAAATATTATTATATATTTAGAAATAAAATTAAAGGGGACAGAATCTGGGCAAGAAAGTTACATAACTGAATGTCTCAGACAAGCTCCCTCCATAGTTCATACAAAGATAAAGGAACGAAGGGCATATTCAGACTTTCAACATTCTGTTACTATAGTTTTACAATAAAAGTTATATGGACTTACATTGCATTGGGTTCCTAGCTTGAAGGGCTGACCAAACCAATTCCCTTATTCCCAGTGTACACTTATTCTGGTCTGGCCATGGTCTGCTGCTCCACATTTTGACTAAAATCTTAAAACCACTGAGAAACAGTTCATCCATACAAACAACATGAGCCACTGAAATGAATAGTTCAGAGCCAGAAAATATGAAAGGCAATAATATCACTCAGTAATATTGCTGAGGAACAGACAGTTCATAATCATATTGCAAATTACATTTGATATCACTATATTGGCAATAATATTTGTGATTATATAGAATAGCCTTTGATATATGCTCTAAATTATTAGTTTTAATTATTAATACTTGAGGCTGGTTTGCATCATTAATTTATCATGCATTTATAATTTTAAAGATTATTTTAATGGCAAGAAATGTTAGCGAATAATTGCCTTGATCCATCTGTACTTTTGGCTTGGCTAAGACTCAAGACTGTTAATGGAGATACACTTTCAGAAACACATTCAGATACAAAATCCATTAGAAACAAAGTAGTACAGATGCTTGTATCCACAGTCTGATGAATACTTGTAATAAATGTCACATTTAAACACAAAGAACCTAATTGTTGAATTTCACTCATATAGCATATATTGCAATTGTATAGAAAAATCTGAGCTATGGATGATATGTTATATAATATATGTGTATATAATATATATTATATATACATTTTATAAGCCAATAGATATCTATAAATAGATACACAAGCTATACATACTTTATTTTTCATCTATATAACTATTTTATTTGAACAGCAAATATCTGGGACATTCTGACATTAAATCCAATTAAAGTGGTATTCTGTTGATCTATAATCAAGCTTAATTTTGGGTATAAGGAATGTTATTCTTGATGAAATTAACAATTTAAATATATAGCATCAAGGGACAGTTCTGAAGAGAGAACAACATTTGGAAACTATTATCAAATTAGAAAAAGAAAAATATCCACTCAATTTCAATTTCTTTCTTTCCTTCTTTCTTAACTTCCTCCTTTCTTTCTTTCCTTTATTCTTTCCCTCTTTCCTTCTCTTTCTTCCTTCTTTCCTTTTCTTTCCTTCTTTCTTACTTCTTTCTTTCCTTTCTTCTTTCTTCCTTCCTTTCTTCCTTCCTTTTCTTTTTTTCTTATCTTCTCACAAAAATCTCCAAAATTTTAACGTTTCTTTTGGAAATCCAACTAAGAAAATTGTCCCATCACTCTCTTGGTTTGTCATTTGTATATCTGTTTTAATTATTAAAATAACAGCCAGTTTCATGTTTATTTAGTGAAGTATCATTCTTGTAGCCAAGGGGTGACAAACTGGCAGTCCGTGGGCCAGATGTGTCACGCACAGGCCACGCCCACCCAGCTCCGCAAATGGGGAAAACATCACGAAACATCATGTGATGGCAATGTGACGCAGTGAATTTGACACCCGTGTTGTTAGCCTGTCATCTTTAAATACACTTTCATAACAATTTCAGTCTTGTCTGACAAAACTTGTTCCTCTTCTATAAGATCTTTTAAACTCAGTCTATAATGACAGACAGTATTAAAATTTACTTCTGGGACTATTGTTCTCAAATATTCTTCAATACAATCCAATTTTAAAGTATTTTGCTCCATTTTGTATTAGTAAATCAAATTTGTGTTCTTCTCCTTTAATTGTAATATTTAGTTCCTTCTTGTTCTTTCTAGTGTCCAACCTTCAAAGTCCCATCCTATCATTTTTTTTAAAGAATTCAAAATAATAGCATTTTCCCATGGGAAGGATTCTTATAATTTGTTTCAATATCTTATTTCAAATCCATTTTGACCCTTAGTCCAGGTTCCTAATAGCTGAAAAGTAATTAGCAAGCTAATTCCAAAAGTGATTAGAAAAGGAAATATGAGAACCCAATGTCCTTTGGAAAGACACTTACCATGATTTGAGTGAACATAATGTTCCCTCATCTCCCAGAGCTCTAAACCCATCAGAAACCACCGTCTTGTGTCTCCTTGTGAGGAAAAACTGTCTGGAGTACAGTTGTGGGTAATCTCAAGTTCTCTCCATATCTGGAGAGGGATTACAAAAAGGTGGTCCACTTGCTAGCTCTTCATTCCACTGTGATCCTCTAAAAGTAGAACTATCCTCAGTTCTCCATTTCTTCCCAGGAAATCTCTAAGGCAAATTTCCGTTATTGACTAGAAACCTCTATGAATTTACTAGGCATGTCTAAAATTGTAATGGAAAAAAAATGAAGCAGCTGTACCACTCCAATGATCAGAGGCCAGGTGATTCTTTTGTTCTTGGAAATACTTCAAAAGGAGACCTTTCTTGGATCTCTTAAAAAAAAGAAGCACTCCATTGAAGGTTTGCACCGTTGAATTACATTTAACTTTTTAAATTGTTCTTTCTCTTCCACTCCCTCATAAAAGAAGCTTCAAGAGGCTACAAATAAGAAATGAAGAAAGTAAGTAAAGATACTTCTGCTACCATTGGCCTTTTTCAAACAAGAATGAGTGAGGGCAATTCCACCTGATGATGTCTATGATGAAATTGTTTACTCGGATCCCTTCCCATTTGTGTTTATAGATTTTGAAACAAAAATAGATATCATTTCTTGATGTACTTATATATAGTAAATTGAAATTCATAAATTATGGGAGTTTTTTTGTTTTAAGACAAAAATCCCATGCAACACATGCTGGATTAAGGAATTGTCTCTGGAGCAAGGGGAGAGAGAGAGAGAGAGAGAGAGAGAGAGAGAGAGAGAGAGAGAGAGAGAGAGAGAGAGAGAGAGAGAGAGAGAGAGAGAGAGAGAGAGAGAGAGAAGGCGGGAGGGGGGGGGAGTGTGAGAAAGACAGAGGAAGAGTGTATGTGTGTGTGTGTGTGTGAGAGAGAGAGAGAGAGAAAGAAAGAAAGAGAGGAGAGAGAGAGAGAGAGAGAAAGAAAACCCTGGATGGTGAGATGATGCCTCTAAGACCCTTTTGGTACACAAACTGGCAATACACCTTGAGCCCAGACCTGGGATGAGATTACTAATAAAAGCAATGTTTCTATTTGATGCTAACTCTCCTATTAAAGCTGCTTAACTAATTGCTACATCAGATGGTCTCTTTCTGACTTGGTACTATTCTTTTATATATTTGGCCATCAATTACAGCAAGAGCAAAATAGCCCAGTCTCCTTTGGACCATTGTATGACTTCCAGGAAAAAGAATGTCAAGAATCCTCTAATCCAAAATCAAACAATTCACCTCTTTAATCAGAGAAATCTAAAATAATTTTACTGGAAGTAATTCTGTTCTTACCTCTATCTACAGTAATTATAATTAGCAATAATAGTGATAGGCAACTTTATCTTCCAATTGCTGATATTTTTATAGGAATGCAAAACAATTACATAGTTTCGTTTTAAGTAGAATAACTAGTGGAAGGATGGCTAGAATTAAATCTATGAATTTAAATATATTCAATCTCAGAGAAATTCAAAGAATGTTTTGCAATCAGGGATTTCCACCCACCCACCCCTTTACACACCATGATGGGGACATGGTGGAATCTCTCCTCTCCAATCACTATCAACTTGAATTCAGTTTTTTTTTTCTGTTGGTTTTTTGAATAGGCTGTCCAAAGCCTTGGTGGTCACTTGGAATAAAGGGGAAGCTGAGGTGCTTGATTGGATTGCACCTTGTGATTCTCCTTCTCTGAGATCCCATCACTCTTCATGGTTCATGGAGGAGTTAAGAAAGATGAACAAGATATGTCTAGACCATCTAGATGTTTAGACCATCACTGGTGCTCAACAAGGCACAAACCTGACTATTAAAGCCTACTTCATGTTGTTACGGGTGACAAAGCACTAGAATTTTTTTTGCCATTATTGCATCTGCAGATTGCTGTTCAACCCTATTTCAAGTGACCTGAGCCCTCTTAAGTGGGTAGAGGGCCTTGAGAACCTCCTGCAGGGGCATGCAAAGGAATTTGTTCAGTATCTATCAGACAAAGTCCCTTGGATTCATTCACAGATGGACACTGGCCTATTATGTCTGGATATTGCTCAGCCTTTCCTGGTCATGTTTCCAAGTTTCTGCATTCAATTTGTGTGGAGAAATTGTTCCAGCTGTGCAGAGGATGATACCATGTGACAAGAAACAACAGAGGCCTTGATGGAAATGGATAATGATCAGGGATATGGTTCTACTCCCATGTTACAGTGAAGGAAAATTATCAAAAGCAATTTTTCTCACTTAATATTCTGTTGCCTGCTCAGGCAGTTTGGTAGTGTTATTGGGCCTTTGAACCACATTCTGCTAGGCAAGTAGCTACAGAGAATTTCTCATCTATAGACTCAGAACTTTTAGGAGAAGGTGTCAACTTGCAAAGCTTTCAAGTTGCCATAAGCAACTTGAAGGAATGGCAGAACTGGGGAGCAGAGTTAAAAGAGGGATCCACTTAGAATCCTTATGTAGCCACAATTTAATTAAGTTCAATCTCCCTTGAATTCTATTTACCCTTATCTAACCGACGCAGTTATTTGAGAAGATTCTTGTGCACACACACATGATTAGCAATAAATATAATTAAATGGACCTTTATGTGTGGAACTGATTTTTTGGGCTTGACAGCAGTACAATTAACCACTTAGAAGTGGAGTTGTTACTATTGGTCATTTGCAAAACATATGCAAGGCACTGGGAATATAAAAAGTTGTTTTTGTTAATCAAGGAAAATTTGAGTTATTCTGTTTGAGTTGGCCCACCTGCCACCTGTTTTGAAATCACAGTGGACTGAAATCAGAAGCACACTAACTGTACAGCATCATAGTGTTGGAGAAATATCATGAACAAATTCAGAAAAGTATACATTTATTTCCACAAGAGGAACCTAGAGCTCTAAGCTAACATTTTGCATAAAAATGAGGATTTGTCCCCATTATTTCATATGCAGATTTAAGCTGAAGTTCTTCCCATGCCCAGCTGTCAAGAGGTTTTTAATATGCTACTAGCCAAGGGATAAAAATATACTATTCTTGCATTTATAGTTTCCATCTCAGCCTGTACAACTTCCACCTAATGATGTCAGACTGCACAATCCCTGTCCAAGATTTTCTTGTTTTCCTTTCTTTTCAACTTCACTTAAATAAATCAGCAAAATGACAAAACTAGCATTGAGCAAGTTAATGACCAGTACAAATTGGGGAGCCATGTTTTTCAGATACAGAATCAAAAAATAACTGGGGATTTTAATTATTCCCTGCAGTGGGTGGGCTCCTTTTCTCTCTGCCTTACACCTTATATTTTCTTTTAGTTACCAAGTACTTCTAATGCTTTTCCTGGTCAAATGCCAAACACCAAAGGAAATACCTTCCCAGTGAAGTACTTTCAGCCTTCATGGAAAGGCTGCCAAAACCTGTTTCAAACCCTCTAAAATTCTTTTTACTTTTTCCTATATTCTGCTAGGTTTGTAATTTATGCAGGCAAACCTGATGGCCAGATTTGCTAGTGAGTAGCACCCTGGAACTAATTCTTCATTGGTCTTTCTAGTAGGCCAGTCTGGCCTCTCCAGTATTCAATAGCCTTCATGATAAACTAGCTTCCTCTTCAATGGCCTTCAGATATTCCTCCAATGCCTTTTTTCTTAATTGTCTGGTATACTTACAATATTCCATGCCCACCTCTTTTCTTTAGTAAATAGAGTCTGTCAACATTTTGCTTGGATGAAGGTCAGGATTCATTGTTATTATGAGTGGCAGTAGGCCAGTCAGATGTTTCAACCAAAAACCTTGCAATTCATCTTCACTTGGCCCTGACCAATTTCTGATCTTCCTTGCCCTTTTATCCGCCATTTCTGCTGTTATTACAAGTTCTTTCATTTCAGCTTTTTCGTTTGTTTGTTTTTTTGTAAATTTTGCATGCAGTTTTGCATATTTCTTGCAGTTAACTGGTGCTTCTGTTTGATATTACATTTTGGCATCTTTTAATATTTGTGCTATCTGTTTCTTTGGAACAAGCTTCAATGCAAGCAACTTTATTCTGTTGTTTTTGTGCTTTCTAGATGCTCAGTTATTATTTGTTTTCATTCTTATTGTTGTTTGGTTAGATGGCTTTGGTCTTTCAGAAGAAAATATGGAGGAGTGGGTGCCTGGCCTGGGAATGAAAGTGATTCGATAGCTATGTTGACTTACTCTTTTATTTTATTTTATTTTTATTTATTTTATTTTGTCAAGCATGTATAAGATAACAGATATAAGTATAAACATGATTATGAAAAACAGGAAATGGATACGAATAAATGGGGACAGTAGGACAGGGACAGTAGCACCTATGGCAAAGCTTTGATTTATTTGCCCTGGATAGATATATGCAGTTCTTCCAATTCTGCTTCTGTGAATATTTTATTGTGTATTATAAAACATTATTGACCTGCTAGTCCCTGTTCTATTATTTCTGGGTTTAGATGTTCTTTCCAGAACTGGCGCTTTGCTTTCACATATTCTCTTTTGTTGGACTCGTTTGTAATAGCAGATCATTATTTCTCTGTTTTCAATCTTCTTTTTGTGATGGATAAACACCTTTTCTTCCAATCGTCTGCAACTGGTCATCCTGATTGCTCAACCCACAGTCCTGTAGTGTAACCCATTTGTCCTAGATGTCTAGGAACTCTAATACGTAGTATGGTCCTTGTTGTTTCATGCAATGACCGATCTGGTATAGGTATCTTTATGTCTCACCATATTCTTTATGGGAGAGACATTCTTTGTCTGACTCATCTGCTGAGACCTGTTCAGTCTGAAAATCTCTGCCCTAGCTCTCATCTTCCTCAGAGCACACAAGTCTCACAACTACGTCAAGGTAGTGTATCACCAGGGGATTATTATGGTTTATTAATTTTTTACGCTTACAATGATTCTGGGTGTTATACAAATGATACGAAACATGAAAACAAAACAAGAAAAACAACAAGAAAAAAAAGAGTATAATTGACAGGATAACCAACTATGTGGAAACAAAAGAAACTAATTTAAACAGAAGCTTAGGTCGTTCTCTTCAAAGGCCTGGGTGATGAACCAGCAGGATGGCGGCTATTTGGGTCTTGGAAGGAGCATCTTTTCATAGGGGAAGCGCTGCCACCAAGAAGGCCTAAACATATATATATATTTTCTTTTATCAAAGAATAATCTTTCTCAGAACAATTATTCCTCATTGTCCATCTGAAAATGTTATAATAGAATATTAATTGCCTTCGGCTTACCAATTTTCTATTCAACAAACTAGTTTTTCATTTATTGATTTCAAGAAAGTTAGTTTTACAGTAATTACATTTCAACAAAGTTGGCTTTGGATCTTTAAACAAATGAGATCATTGCTATTCTGCCTTTGCATTTATCTTATCAACAGCATCTAAGTGAGTACGGTTCTTCTATTAATCCTTTGAAAGTGTCAATATTTGAAGATGTATAACATTAATTAATTTTTCCTTGGTATTGCTGAGCAAACTGAAAATGTTAAAGATGCTAAATCTTACAGATATTCACCTGGAAGCAGGTCTCCTTGAATAGAATGATACTTATTTTCCAGCAATATATAGCACATAGTTATAGTGTATATTACAGTTTAAACTATAGCTATTTTTATGCTCAGTTCAGAAATGATTGTTGTATTGTATAATATTTGAATGTCACAAAATTTCAGGTTGAGATTAAAATGCAAGGATGCTATTTCTGCCCCATGCTTAGATCCATACAGACACAAGTAGAAAGGAGAAAAACAAAGATTCTTAAACGTTTATCATACATTTGTAGAACAGTTTGTGGCTTTAAAAAAACAGTATCATTTTAGTGCCATGATTGTCCAATAGTTTATCCATTAAACTGATTTAATCCTCCTCATAAATGCAACCAACTTGCTATAATGGGTTTCTTCTCAGCTTTCTATTCACAGAAATAGAAATTCACTTTGTTTCACCACTGAGTTAACAGATGATGACTTCAGACTGTCACCTCCTGAAATGGATTATATGAAGTGGTTTGTACTACTCATCTCTTAATATCTACTTTCATAAAACTTGCATACAAAAATAAACTGAGATCTCTTTATTGCTTCAACTCTCTTCTCAGCTTTAGATAGATGTCTACTCAGGAAACGATTTGTAGAGAAAATTGAGACTTTACCATGCCAGATTTACACTATATTTCCTGGATGAAAACCTCACTAGTACCAGAGCTGGTTGCAGTGATAAACAGAGTAAGACAGCCATCTCAGGAGACATATGACCTGGAACTAGACAAGTTAGGAGGATATGAAAGGACAAAACTGTGCAATTTGTTGTGATTCCTCTATGTTAGACAAAAAAGGCCATCCCTATCAGCAGCATCAAAGCATCAACAGTCTGTCCAGTCAACAAGAGGGATTCAGAGAGGTGCCATTTTGTCTTTCCCTTTAGGCAGCTAAATGTCTCAGGCCAACTCTAAATAACAGCACTGCGCTCACTCTGTGTGACATAATTTAGTTACAAGCATTTTATTTCTTCCCAGAGTAAAGCCTCATTAATCAAATGTTCTAGAAATGCATCTGATCAGCTATATTAAACCACTAATCTTCATTAAGCAATAATGAAAAGGCCAGTCTATATCAAAAATTGCTTGTGTAACTAGCAAGCTCCATGTCTCAAACAATGCAAATTCCCAGCTTTCCAACTATTTTTTCAACTTAAACTGTAAGTGTTCAAGTGGGTGGAGAAAATGAAGAGATTAATACATTTGTGTTGTAATACCAAGGTGGAGGTGGAACAAAATGAACTTCTCTGCTTAATAAGAATGTAGCATTATAAGTGCTAATTTAAAGTGGTAAATTTGAAGCTAGACTGGGAAATATAGTGTAAAACTGTATTTTGTTTTGTAGTATGTTATAAAATCATTTAACTCGCATTCAATTCTTTACACTCAAAATAACAATTCTACACAAGTACCTGCTATTGCTCCAAATTGAACAGATATCTGTTTCTGGTACTTTAATGAATGGATATTCTTTCATTTAATTTGTATACCTAAATGGCACATAATACTGTGCTTTCGTCAAAATGTATTCCAAGAATAAATGTATGAAGTAGACTGATTGTGGATCAAAGTAACCCAGTAATCTACTCTGGCAAAATGTGGCCCTGAATCTGAATCCAGAACCTAACTGCTGCACAGACATAATACTCTCCTGATACATAATTTGATTTATAGCATTGCTGGCAGTAATATTCTTCAAGGAGGAAGGTTAAATTAAAGGCAAGTAGAGAATCTGGATAACTTTCCCCTCAAACTGCTTTTCTCCCAATATGTACTAATTGCTTTAGAATTGACCTCATCTCCAATAGGTGATGGTCAGTAGGATTAATGCTATTGATTCAGTGATATGCACATCAAACACAAAGTCTCCCGTGCATTAATAATGCTTTTATATATGTGGAGATTCTGCGATAGCACAAGCAAATAATTCATCAAATTCTATATCAGCAAAAATAGAATCAGAGTCAGACAAATGGGACACAGAAGGTTGTGGTGACCCACGCTAAAGTTTTGGCAAACCTAAAAAGAGTAGCAGATGTATAACATTTCTATATTTCTATATTTCACCGCTGGAGATAGAGATGTTCTCATAAAGTAACATTTTGCTATTTTTTTCCAAAATGCTTTTGCCTCCTCTCCATTTTATACTGCTGTATGTTGCTTCCATAATAACCTAACACTCATTCCAAAGTATAGCTAATGGCAATTGTCCTAATAATGATATGCCATTTTCCTAACAGTTTGAAATGAAAAATATCTGTATAAGTAACTGCAAGCCACACTGACGTCCATGCTACTCATTTGTACTAGTGCTACAATTGTGAGAGGTAGTAGCATGGAGCCAGTAGTAGCTCCATGCTACTACCTCTCACTATATACAGGTCACCATCCCTTATGCTTTCAGAAGACAAAGATACAGATGTTATGCCCCCCATATACTATGTCTTACATAACTTCTACCTCTTGCCTGGGGGAGGAATTTTGTGTTTTATACAGTAAATATCCTGTGTAGTGTTTTTTAAGTTACATTGATTACTACGTAACACTGCAGGTCTGGTTCTCGCCTAAATTATTTCCCCTGTTTCAAGGGACATTGTGGAAATCATGTAAAAATCATACAGAGGGCACGAAATAATATAACACCTGCACAAAGTAAGAGAAAATGGAATGTATATATCATTTGGAGAACCTCTAGATATCTCTTCCTGCAATCACTGAGTGCCAGGATGTGGATAGCTCCTGAAGCACTGTATATAGTTATCTAAGTGTGCTTGGGGAACACATTTGTTAGTTACACAGTTGTTAGTAACACAGTTGTTAAGTGAATCTGGTTTTCCCATTGACTTTGCTGATCAGAAGGTTGCAAAAAGGTGATCAAATGACCTCAGAACACTGCAACCATCAAAAATGTGAGTTAGTTGTTCTAAATCACATGACCATGGGGATTTTGCAACAGTCATAAGTGTGAAAAATGGTCATGTCACTTTTTTCAGTGCCATTGTAACTTTGAACTGTCACTAGATGAACTGTTGTAAGTCGAGGACTACCTGTTTAGTGGCTGAATTGCTATAATGACGTAACTTGGTTTAGGCTTATGATGTACTAAAAATTGTTAATCTAGAAAAATAATCATGAGATGGAAAGGCCAGAAGTTTCTCTTAAGACAATATTCTATATTTCTATATTCTATATGCTTAATTTAAAAAAGCCCTAATAGTGATCTATAAGAAGAGGTTTTCTCTACATCTTATGTAGGGATACAATCTAGGACTAGGGAGGTACTAATACCACTCTATAAAGCCTTAGTTAGACCACACCTAGAGTACTGCATCCAGTTTTGGTCACCACACTACAAAAAAGACGTTGAGACTCTATAGAAAGTGCAGAGGAGAGCAACCAGGATGATTAGGGGTCTGGAAACTATAACATACGAAGAGCGGTTGCAAGAACTGGGCATGTCTAGTCTAGGGAAGAGAAGGACCAGGGGAGACATGATAGCAGTGTTCCAATACTTGAGGGGCTACCACAGAGAAGAGGGGGTCAGGCTGTTTTCCAAGGCACCAGAAGGCCAGACAAGGAATAATGGATGAAACTGACCAAGGAGAGATTCAACCTGGAGATAAGGGGAAACTTTCTAAAAGTGAAAGCATCAACCAGTGGAACAGCTTGCCTTCGGAGGTTGTGAAAGCTCCAACACTTGAGACTTTCAAGAGGAGATTGGACTGCCATTTGTCTGAAATGGTGTAGGGACTCCTGCTTGAGCGGCGGGTTGGACTAGATGACCTACAAAGTCCCTTCCAACTCTATTATTAATTTAATTTAATTTAATTTAATCTTCATTCTCAGTTTATAGTATGGGTCAACTACCAAATTACTTTAGTTAGCATGACTGTAGTTTGTCTACTGATAGAGTCCCTTATTATCTATGTGGGTAATCCTGAGAAACACACTTCTTCCTTTCCATTTCCTTGATGCTCAGCAGGTCTCCCTTTTCTGCCAAAATTCTGCTTCTAGATAGTGAACATATATCATGAGGCTGAACTAGAAGACTAAAGTGTTCAAAGAATCTAAAAAGAAAAACTCCTTGGAAATGTAAAGGATTTCCATTGTTACCCCCAGTATCACAAATACTAACAAATCCAGTTGCATTTGGCTGCAAAGCTACAACTTCCCAGCTCATTAGAAACCAGGAGACTATAAGTTCTAGACTCGCATTAAGCATGAAAGTCAACTGGGTGATGTTGAGTTAGTCACTCTCTCAGCCCAGCTCACCTCACAAAGTTGTTGTTGTGAGGAAAATAGAAGAAGGGGGGAGTATTAAATGTGCTCTTATTTATGAAGCCAATAAAGGCAGGAAATAAATTAAAAATATAACGTCAAACAGTTCATTAACTAGGATGCCTTTCTTCAGGGTTTGTCTTTAATTGTGCATGACTATGTATGAAAGAAGAAATTATTGTTAAATTGAAGATAAAAAAAGAAAAAAGACTTCAGACTTCAAATTTACTCTTCCATCTAAAAATGCTGAAACTTTGATAACTTCCCAGCTGGCAAGGTTAGCAAATGAATGCATAAAACATCAAAATGGATAGAGCAGCAGACTATGTTGAGAATTTCAAATTTAGTGGCAACATAATTTTATCTAACATAGAAGAAAAATAATATCACTGAGATATCTCAATGCAAGATAGAACCTTGTAAAAACAATAAATGATACATAAGTAGTTGTGCATGAGTCAGCAACATAAAGCTATAATGTAAGACTACTGATTTTTTTAATTGTCTCTTAAGACTCAGAAATCAAAGGTCTACTGAGTGCTAGTGAAGTCTAGAACTGACTGATTTTAAGATGTTGCGCCACTTTTCCAAGAAGTTCTCTCAGATTACAATCCTGTTCACAAACTATTTGGAACAAACTAAATTGAGCTAAATTAGATTTTGTTTACTTATTTGGTAGATTTAGATTTTCCCTCTCCTCGAGGACCTCAAGGTGCTGTGCATAACACTAATTCCTCTTCCCCCCCCTCATTAAAATAACCATATGTGGGTTGGATTGGGAGAAATGACCCACAAGGCCCATTTCTACCATGCATAAAGGTTGATTGAAACTTGGACTAGTATTCTGCTGGACCGATTCTTGCTGGCACCTCTATAGTTCTACCATGCAGAATTAATCTCTGAATAAAGATTGCACTGTAATTTTGACAAAATTTTGCTACCTCAGAATTACAGGGTTCTATGTGTATATAGAATATATATATACATAGAACCCTGTAATTCTGAGGTAGCGAAATGTAGACATGATGGTGGACTTTTGTGAGGAAAGGAAATATTATTTAAAATTACTTGTGGTGTACTTTTTGTATTGTGTTAATTTGTTGATTTATTTTTCTTTCCCTATCCTCCCATCTTTCTTTCTTCCTTCCTTCATCATTTTTCAAGGATCATTCACAGAAATGAGTACATCAAGGCCATCCTCAGTATATCATGTTCATAGATTAATAAATTAGTTTGAAATAAATTAACAGTTACCTGGTTAAAACAAATCTAGAATAGAAACAAACAACATATTCTGCTAAGAACAAAGGAAAGTAAATATTTCTTTAAAACCCTCTGAAAAACAAGTAATGAACCTTGTGTGTGTGTGTGTGTGTGTGTGTGTGTGGGTGTGTGTGTGTGTGTGTGTGTGTGTGTGTGTGTGTGTGTGTGTGTATGGAAGGAATTCCAGAGAGAAAAAGAACAGTGAAAAGACCTTATCTCAGTTTTACAAATCTTAATGATAGGCCAGAATGAATGATTCCAGCCATTAACTTAGCACATAAGTAATTTTATAAAACTATAGACAGCCTTTCAAATAACTCAGCAAACTATTTAAGAATGTAGAGGTCAAGGCAATATTTTTAATTGGGCCTGTGTAGGCTTTTGTAACCAGTGGAAAATTAGTATGTCATTAGATTCTGTAATTTGCTTTGCAAAAGTAAAGTGAATATTATTATCAGTCTCTCAGGCAAGGGTGGAGAAACTTTGTCCATCCAGATATTCCTGGGCTACAACTGTCCACTTTTTTTCAGATATAGTCTTTATCAAGAATTTTAACTACAGTAATAAAAACTAGTACAATCTAAACTTAGAGAAAGAAAAGAGAATGGAAAAAAAATAAAATGAAAGAAAAGAAAAGGAGAATATAATAAAGAGAAAATAAATATATAAAGAAGAGACCTGTAACCTTCATCGTAACAACTGTAAACCAATTTAATAAATCTTTGCCCCCATAAGTTTACGCAGATATTTCTTCACCCCATCCCATCCCTTATCTATAAGCAAATACATAAAATATCAACTTTTCAATGCTGATCAAAAGTCCATAAACGATTACCAAAACTATAAAGGATTGCAACAATCTGTCTTAGATTAACCTCAATCAAATAAACCAACTTCATATTCCTTCTTTTTATTTCTAATAATCATAATATTTAGTTCACTTAAATATTGTCATAGGACTGACTGATTTATTTATTTATAAATCAAATTTATATACCACCCACCTCTCTATTGAAGTGACTCTGGGCAGTTTACAAATCCTATAAAATCCATATAAAAGAGACAAAATAAAAATAAAAAATAAAGTGAAAAAGACCGACACTCAAGCCACTAATCAGACTTACCACTCTTGGATCTCCAGTTGACAGAGACAGGTTTTAATGCTCTTCCAGAAAGCCAGAAGGGTGGGGGTCAATCTCACCTCAGGAGGAAACATATTCTATAGGGTGGTGGCAACAGCAGAGAAGGGTCTTTTCCTAAACCCCGAGTTAATTTTTTTTTTTAGCTGAAAAGGTCCATAACATGGACCTTCCTGTCTGACTGAGTAGATAGATTGATATAATATGGATAAGCTGGTTCTTCAGACAACCTGGTCCCATGCTATGAAGAACTTTAAAAGTGCCGGTAATAACCAACATCTTGAATTGGACCCAGAAGCAAACCAGCACTCAATGTAGCTCATGGATTTCTCTTCAATTGTTCTTTATCCCATTGCACAGATTTCTTCAAGGCTTTTACAGGTCACTTTTGTAGATGCAATAAGAAAACATTTTACATTTTATTCTCTTGATTTATCATTTGTAAAACTTCAGCCAGTATCTTTTCTATGTTATAGGATTTGGTTAAACTGGACCAACTGGGCACAGATCTACTATCTCTGCATAGCAGACCAAGCTATGAAATTTAAAGGAGCAGGAATCAGTCAAAAAAGAAAAATTAATAGACCAAACATACTTCAGAGATCCTGAGAAGAATACTATTATGAAACAGCAGAATATAAGAAGCTGCTTTATATAACTTTGAGAGACATTTTTTTATTCCAAGATTATTCTCACTAACAAAACCGCAGGCACATTTTTTCCATTCTTGAACCTTGAAGCATTAGAAACAAGCATTGGAAACGAAATGCTAGAATGCCTTATTTATTTTTTTATTTTATATCCAGTACATTCAGTTTGACATGATTAACAATCACCTAGCTATCAGGAGTGGGAGAGGCCATGTATACATCAGGGGTGGGTTCTAACTTATCTCACTGCCGGTTCGCTTCCTCCCGCACTGCGTGGCCGCGCAGTGCAATTTTTTTTTAAAAAAAAAGCCAGAAACAAGATGGCGATGCATGCGCAGTGCCAGAAACTCAGCTTCTGCACATGCGCAGAAGAAAAAATAAATTAATAATAATAATAAAAAAATAAATAAAATTAAAAAAGATGGCGGCACCCACGGACTGGCACCGACCGAACCAGATCCGTGATGTCATTGTGCCGAGGTGGTGCAGTGGTTAGAGTGCAGCACTGCAGGCTACTTCAGCTGACTGCTAGCTGCAGTTCGGCGGTTCAAATCTCACCGGCTCAAGGTTGACTCAGCCTTCCATCCTTCTGAGGTGGGTAAAATGAGGACCCAGATTGTTGGGGGCAATATGCTAACTCTGTAAACCGCTTAGAGAGGGCTGTAAAGCACTATGAAGCGGTATATAAGTCTAAGTGCTATTGTGACGTCACCAGCAGGTTGCTACCGGTTCAGGCGAACCGGTCCGAACCGGGAGGAACCCACCTCTGGTATACATGCACACATTCATTCACATATGTATACACATTTCCTTCTCTCACAGATTGCATTAAACACATGCTTCCTACACATCAGAACCATAATACAGTACATGGTTGGCCCTTTAAAAGAAGTAGGTTTTCTTTCTCAGAGCTAGTAGGGAAACACAACAAGCTGCTTATAAGGTAGAAGAAGAGAATGTTCTGTTCCTCTATGAGTAGCTTGCCTGGCTTCTGTGATAAGAAAGGGCCATCCCTTTTGCATCATTCAGCTTGGAAATGCAGCAGGATGCGGATTTATGCCTATAAGCCTTTTCCTTTGCTACTGACTTCTGCCCCTGCTCCGTGAAAACAAATCTATTAGCAGGTTCCAGATAGTTGGATAAATTCATGTAGGATTTAAAACTTCTATTAGCCCTCTCCAGGAGTTATTGTGAATGTATGAGAACTTGAAAAGAGATAGAAATGAAATGTTCATGTTGTCTCCCTTACTTTTTCTTTCCAAATTTTATGCTCTTAGAAGAAGTTCTGAAGAAAAATTATTCTCAGATTTGCCTGCTTTAACATAGTCATTGAAAAAACATGGAGAAGCTTACTTAGGGCCAAGCAAATACATTTCATTTCAACCTCTCTAGTCTATCTGTGGAGGTTGGCAAGGATGTACTATTTATTAATATTCATTAAGGATTTTCATATAATAAAAGATGAATCAAAAGGAAAAAAAACAAAAAAACAAAATAGCAAGAAAAAAGCTAAGAAATATACAAGTAACTTCTGATCTTTTCAACAGATAATTCTGATTTTATTGCACCTTCTTCCTCTTAACTATTTTACAATGTTTTTAGAATGTTTTTTCTCACCATGTACATGTATACATCCAAACTAGATTGTGTTGTTTCTCTGTGTCATATAATATATGTGGGTATATGGGTATATGCATATTTATTTATTTATTCTGTCATGTTTATGTAATGCAGGGGTGTCAAACTCGCGTCATCACGGTGTTGTCACGTGACGTATCGGGACTTTCCCCCCTTCGCTAAACCAGCTGGGGGTGGAGCCAGCACGTGATGCATCCGGCCCACGGGCCGCGAGTTTGACACCCCTGATGTAGTGTATATTGGAGGTGGTGAGAGCTGTATGCAACGAAATTTCATTTTAATGTATGCCGATTAGTGTATATTTAAAGTGACAATTAAGTTATTCTAAGTCTAAGTCTACAAATCCTTTCACCACCACCACCACCCTCATTCAGTCCACATTTTTCTTAATATTCAAATCCTTCTTTCAGCAAACAATCCTTATAAGGTTTCCAGTATTTCAAAAATGTTTTTGTTGTTTGCTCTCTGGCCAAACAGATCAGTTATGCCATTTTGGCAAATTCTGATATTTTCACAATCCATTTCTTTGTCAGATTGTTCTTACTTGCTGTGGCCCCTCAGGCGAGTGCCTGGGGAAGATTAACCCATTAGAATGAATCAATATATTTGATTTATATACTATTTTTACTCCAGGAGTCTAAAGCAGAATACAGGACATATTTTCTCCTCCTTTCCCACTCCCACACACCCAGCAATCCTGTGGCATAAATTGGATTAAAAGGTACTGATTGACCCATAGAAATTAGTGCCCTACCATGGCTGAGCATGGACTTGAACTTAGGTTCTATCCCCTATCCTAATTAATCAATATAAACATTATACAAATAATGAGCTGTTGTGGTGCAGTGGTTAGAGTGCAGTACTGCAGGCTACTTCAGCTGACTGTTTAGCAGTTCAGCGGTTCAAATCTCACCGGCTCAAGGTTGACTCAGCCTTCCATCCTTCTGAGGTGGGTAAAATGAGGACCCAGATTGTTGGGGGCAATATGCTGACTCTGTGAACCGCTTAGAGAGTGCTGTAAAGCACTGTAAAGCGGTATATAAGTCTAAGTGCTATTGCTATTGCTATTGCTATTGCTATTGCTACTTCTGCTGATCACCGGCTGCCAGCAGTTTGGCAGATTGAATCTCACCAGGCTCAAGGTTGACTCAGCCTTCCATCCTTCCGAGGTCGGTGAAATGAGGACCCAGATTGTTGGGGGCAATATGCTGACTCTGTAAACCACTTAGAGAGGGCTGTAAAGCACTGTGAAGCGGTATATAAATCTAAGTGCTATTGCTATTGCTATACACATAAAATAATGCAGAGATGATCTTGAAAGTGTGGTTAAAATATAAAGATGATTTTTATATTAAGGCTGGTTAAAATGGCGATTCGGTTTTAGAAAAGTAGAAGAATAGAAAGGAATTCAAAATAATGCCACACTGATTCTGTTTGTATAAACAGAGGGTACACTCAAACATTGATAGGCTTTTAGTAGTCTGTAATTACATCCTTAAACAATAAAGTAGCATTCCTGGAATCCTTTTATTTGTTTCCTGACCTGGCCTTCTGCAAAGGTTTGATAATATAACACTGGTTTAAAGAGGAATGAAAGACATAGACAATGACTGAAGATTTGAACTTACAGGCAGATGGTTTTGAAATATACTGTGTGTTAGGAACAGCTGCATTGCAATAGATATTGTTACACTGCATTTGAAAGATGGATAACTCTTCATAACTCTTAATATCAGCAGGAGTTAAGGGCTTATATATCTGTTATGTAGTAACACCATGGCAATCTAATTATACCTTAGACTTTTCTGCAATTGCTGGTTAATTCTTTCCAACTCAGGCAATTTTTAAATAAATGGCAAAATTGCTAATTAATCTGGTTTTATTTCAATGTCATTAAACCAATGGAAGTCTTTAGAGAACAAAATGGGAGTAATAAAAGGAATCTCATTATAATTGAACCCAGATTAATGTCCACTTAAAGTAATTGTTAACATGGTTTAATAACTAGCAGTTGTGATCTTTCCAAATAAGCATACATTACTGCAGCAAATGCTCTGCTCTGAGTCTAATTAACTATTTGCTATCTAGGATTTGTGTAAACTCTTAACATAAAACATGTAGTATTCTTATTTATACAGTAATCTCTAAATATTGCTATATAATGGTTACTGAGTCCAAATTAAGTATCTAATTGTTCTTCTTCAGTTTGAACACACTTGCAACCAATATACAGAGAATCCCCAAGACTCTGAGACAACCAAACAGATGGATTATGAATCCTTCTTTCTGGATGTTAAGCACTATATTCCAGCATGTTAATATAGTACACTGGGGAATAAATCCCAGCTAACATACTTCAACTGCCTGCATAAATGTTATACAGCTAATCAAGAAGGAGTGGTCAAATTTATTCAAAAATATACAGTAGGGAGAAGAACTCCATGGCATGGATGCCTCAAATGTTAAGCACTAGGAGAAACAAGACTGGGTTTGTTTCAACTGAATTGTGGATGCTATAAGATTCAGCTGAGGAAATAGGACTAATACTAGTAACAGTCATCATAGTAATAATTGTAGATCCATAATATTTGCCTTAAAAAAATCAACTCCTCAACTTAAAGATGTTTTTCATCTTCCCTCCTTCTTCCTGAACTATTCAATGCTTTATATCTCAATTGATACTGCACTAACTACTTGCTGAGATGCCTAAACCCCAAAACTGGTTTGCCAGGAACTGTGATTAGTGCAATCATCTCAAATTTGAGGAGTTTCTGATCATATCTGCTTCAATGGCACAGATCCCAAACCATATTTCAATGAAGTCCAGGGCATCTGACTATTTTACTCTTCAAACACTCATCTTTTCACACTCTTATAATGCCGATGAAGATTTTTCATCTTGAACATAATGGTAAACAATTTTTCCCCACCAAAAAATAGAACAAACGTTTTCCTGGATAATTTATTGATTATTCTTTATGCTGCTTGAGAAACAGGAGATTATCAATAAGAGCAGCTTCATGTCTTCCAATATCTCTCTAAGAAATAACACATTTTGCATAGCAATGCCAATAGCACTTAGACTTATATAACTCTCATAGTGCTTTACAGCACTCTCTGAACAATTTACAAATGCCAGCATATTGCCCCCAACAATCTGGGTCCTTGTTTTACCAACCTCAGAAGAATGGAAGGCTGAGTCAACCTTGAACCAATCAGGATCGAACTCCAGGCTGTGGGCAGAGTTAGCCGGCAATACTGCATTCTAATCACTGCGCCACCATGGCTAAATATATGTTTTTTTTATTTAACGTCAACTAAAATACTTGATGAAATAATTTTACTTTATAACAATAAAGTATCTGATAAAGAAGTTTGATTAGTATAATGCTGTACCAAAATCTACAATTTTTGAGAAGTATTCTTGCCCTGAGGGGGCGGGGGGGAAAGGCCTTTGTTTTTCTTTCTCATTTTTCAGGATGCTTGAGAATTTCTTCCAAATTTTCCTGTGTGGTGTTTTTGAGCTTATTTTCAATTCCTGAAAGCCATTAGACCACAATATACCTAAATGTGAGAACACTACCCACCACCCATGAGAATTTTAGCAACATTCTCCTTCACCAACTGATTGCAGTTTGTTGAAAATATGCAGAAGAATTTTCTTGCCTGTATCATAATCTCTTGTTATTTGTTTCTGGGTTTTTTCTTAAAAAGAATTCCAATTTTCTCCTTGAAGCCAGTGTGCTTAGTAGAATAATTAAAGTACCACTGTGGCTTGCAAATAAAACGGATTATCTGGATCCTTTCCAATCGGGTTTCAGGCCTGGTTATAGTACGGAAACTGCTTTGGTCGCGCTGATGGATGATCTCTGGCGAGCCAGAGATGGAGGTTTTTCATCCATCCTGGTGCTGCTCGACCTCTCAGCTGCTTTCGATACCGTCGACCACGGTATCCTTCTGTGTCGATTAAGGGAGCTGGGAGTGGGTGGCACCGTTTTGCGGTGGTTCTCCTCCTATCTCTCTGATCGTTCACAGTCGGTGTTGGCAGGGGGGCAGAGGTCGACCCCTAGGCCCCTTGAGTGTGGGGTGCCTCAGGGTTTGGTCCTCTCTACCCTTTTATTTAACATTTACATAAAACCACTG
>QLTV01001313.1:1993733-2009847 GCA_003457575.1 Thermophis baileyi
ACCTCCGGAGTCCCCCCCCCGCTGCCGGCCTGCCAGGGCCCTTTGCCAGCGGCCACTGGTGGAGCCAAGCCGCTTCACTTGCTGTCGCCTTTGGGCTGCTGAGCACCTTCCTGAAGGTCTACTCGGTGCTGCAGGCTTCAGGTTATGAGCTGAGCCCGGCGCTCTTCAGGCCCTTGCCCTGGTGGGCACTAGATCTCATGCTGGCTGTGCAAGGCGGCACGGGCGGCGCATCTCCACCGGCAGCAGGGGGGTGCTCCGGAGGTCATAGATCTGGGATGACTCACCCTGCACCAGGCAGGAGCAGCCCAGCAGGACGGCCAAAAGCAGTGCTGCCAGGAGGGCGAAGAGCCCCCGCGAGGCCAGAGCAGCACAGGTGTTCGGCGGCCAGCCAGCAGCAAGCCCATCAAGCAGGGCAGGTGGAAGCCAGGGCGCACAGAGAATTTGGGTCATTGCGGCTGCAGGCAAGCAGGTGGTGGGATGGAGAGCGTGGGGCCGGTGGGCTTGCTGCCTACTGCACCCCCAAAATAATAAGCCCCCCCATAATAAGGCCAAGGCCGTATTTCGAGGGTCAAAAGAAAATAAGACCCTGTCTTATTTTCGGGGAAACACAGTAGTAGAAGGAATGAGTTAACATTTAAATAATAAAAATAAATGATAGCAGAGTAATTTTTAAAAGACTGAGCATTTCAAAATAGAGACTAAGTGTTCAGAACTATTTATTCAAACATAGTTTATAATACTGTATGAAAAATTATTTTTATGAAAGTCATGGTTAGTTTATGGCCATCATGAAATTCATGATTCTGACCCAGTTTATTGTAGGTGTGACCCATGGTGAGACTATACATTGGACTTGACTTTTGTTTCCACTAGCAGTTATGTGATCTGGAGTTGAGGGATGTTGCCATCTGTTCTTTGTCATGGACAGATCACTACCCAGGGATCTACTACTCTGAAGGAATTGACCTGTCACAAGAATCTAAAGGACCCCACAGTGTTTCTAAAGCTGTTGAGTTTCTTGGGCTATTTCATGACATTCTGATACACAGTTTGACTGAGACTTTGGTCACCACCTGGAATGTGGTGGTGGCAACAGCCTTAGAGTGGATCACAGCTATTCATGCTCTTTCTGGGTGCAGATTCCAGTATGCCCTGTAATTTTAGAGGACTTTCGGAGGATGAAGCAACAGATAAGGCACCTAGAATGCCACTGGCAGAAAACTGGGTGGAGCAGTTTTATAAATCTATCTAAAAAAAAAAAGAAATAAAATCCATTTAACCAAAATTAAGAAGCTTTCCTCAATTTGATAGCAAATGAGGCCCTAATCTTTGAACAAAACATTCATAGCAAATGTTTCCCTCCTTGCATTTTTTTTTCTCTCCAAACACTGGGCCTTGGCCTTTGGTGAATTCATTTTCAGAGGATTTATTTGTGTAGATACATGAGTGCCTTCAGGTATGATGTGTTTTTAACTTTGTTTGGTGGCCTTTTGTTGCTTTTAACAAGAGGTAGGAGACCCACAGGCACATAGTTTGTGGATAGTCAAACAATCTAAGAAATAAATATAAAGAAACTAAAAACATCATTAAAATGCAATTATTGGAGGTGTATCCACAAATAATTAGAGAACTGCGTTAGACTGAGGTTGGGGATCTTTATATTTTTATTAACACTGAGCAAACTATTGAACAAAATAATTTAAAAAGATTTCTGTGACTATGAGGGGGAGGAAAAGAATTTAAAAAAATCTTCCCTGGTGTACAAAATCAAATTGTTAGATTTTAATATGTTCAGAAATGTTTTAACTCATTTAGGATTTTATTCATCTTAAAGACTATAGTGGATTTAAGGACATGCAAACTAGCTGGTGACTTCTACAACTAAGTCACTGTCCTTTTCCAATAAGGCTGAGAGGTGACACTCAGGAATCAGTAATTAAAAATGTTTGTCTTCAGGCAGTTTTTGCTGAGGACCCTGAAAGAAGTTGAAATTTCAGCAGGATGTTTCTTGACTAGCCTGGGATTCAGGTGCTTCTTCTTCTTCTTTACTTCCTCTTTTACAGCTTCAGGTATCGAGGGAGATACAATGTTCTGACTCTTCCTGTTCTGGCGGCCTCAACCATTGTTAATTGATGTTGTTATAGTGTGTCTTTGATGTTGTCTCTCCATCTTCTTCTAGGTCTGCAAATCAATTCTTCTATACCTCAAGATGAGGTGCAATCTGATATCAGCAATATCAAAGATGGCTTTATCCTCAGCACCTCAATTCATCTGGGAACTGATTTTATACTTCAGGCCTCATTATCAACATAGTTTTTTTTGTATTTTCTTGCTACTTCTTCATAAAGAAGAGTTCTGAAGAACTCTTGTCTTCAAAGAAAACTTCACACATTCTTTTATGGGTTTTTTTGGATGGTTCTAATAAAACTATTGACCAACTGTGGATAAAGGATTTATGATGACCTCAGAGACCCTTATTGGTAAGAATGTGATAATGTAATCTATAAAGCAGCTAAAATAGTACCAAAGATGAATGCAAAAAATATTGTACTGGTAATAAGTGCAAAAAACTTTGATTAGGCAAAAATTCATGATCTGTATACAACATGGTTTTAACACACTAGAGAATTAGTAAGTTCATAATCTCAATATTGCAAAATATAAAATACTCCTTTAGGGTTGTATTTTAAAGCTATGGAAAGCATAAATAAGAGTACTTTGCAAAGCATATTGATATGAAGCACACTTCCTTGAAGCTCTGAACCTACCACATCCTCTGAAAGGTGTAGCATGGCTGCTTCAAAACCTTCCCAATTTATCTCATTTATATTGCTTTTATCAACAGTAGAAGTTTGTGAGGGACATCCAATGCACACTATTTAGAAAACCTTTCAACCAGCCATGCCAAACCTTGAGCCTCCCAGAAGACATTGCTACCTTATCATGGAGAAATTCCTCTGCACTAACATATTTTGAAACATGTTTCATCAAAGGCATGATGAGTTTGGGCTCCTTATTGCATTGTCATAGTGGACCATGTATCAGGAGATTGTGAATTCTAGTCGTCTGTTAAGCATGAAAGCCAAATGCATGATCTTAGGCCAGTCCCTCACTCTCACCCCAACTCACTCAGAGTGTTGTTGTGGAGAAAATATGTACACCGCCTAGAGTTTTACAGAATAAAGGTATAATATAACTATAGCAACAAAAAACACAATGCACCCAGTCACTGGAAATTGTAACTTATAGTCCATGGTTTAGCCTGATAAACAAATCCAGACAATTGTTATTTGTTCAATTAATCCTGATTAAGAAACAAGAGCTTAGTTAGCATGATATATGAAATCAATCTTTATCATCTATCAATCATTACAAGCATAGGCTGGCTTCCATACAGGTACTCTTTGACTATGACCACAGTGGGTACTGGAACTTCTGTCACTAAGCAATGCAGTCATTAAGTGAGTAACATCCAATTTAACAGTCTTGACTTTGACTTTGCCTGTCGTGAGACAGCTGGGAAGACCACAAATGGTAATCACATTGCCCTGGCATGCTGCAACTTGTAAATACATGTTAGTTGCCAAGCGCCTGAATTTTGATCAAGTTACTGTGGGGATGCTACAATAATTGTAAATGCAACAACCATTCATAGGTCACTTTTTCAGGGCTTTTGCAACTTCAAACAGTCATTAAATGAATGGTTGTAAGTTGAGGACTACTTATAAGGGACTTTTTAAAAAAAAAATCACATTCCTTGTAGTCTTTAAGGATAATACTATAGGCTAGTAGCCACAAATCCACTGAGAGAAAGTTGAGTTAATACTCAAAAAATGAGTTTGTTGAATGTCCTTTTGAAAAATGCAAGTTAAATACACATTAATCACAATGAACTAGTGATACTTTAGTATGGTACCAAGTATGATTTTACCCATTTGAGAAAGAGTTCATACTTTCAAAGAGTCTACTTTCAAAGATAATCCTTGAGTTCAGCTGCAGTATGACAAATAATTTTTTTCCCCATGTTATAATGAAGTGTTGAGTATTATACTGTAAGGAAAATAGCAGTGAGAGACCAGTGGCACCTTATCTTATTTTCTTACTTACCTTTTATTTGTGAAGTTAGGATTTCTAGACCACTTCTACCTAGGCAAAAGATCCTAGTCTAGCTGCTATATTCTTTCCACAATGAATATTCTCAGGCTTTGGCATACTGTAGGTACTCCTGCTAAAAAGGAGCCTGGGCGGGCAGGCGAGGAGGGGCAGGGAGGGTAGGGGCGAGTAGAGGTTGGCGAGACGCCCCAGGATGTGAGTGATATCAAGTTGGCCACACCCACCCAGTCACATGACCACCTAGCCATGCCCACCCAGCCGGTCATTAGGCAGATCATATTAGTGGTCCGCGGGATTTAAAATTATGAAGTTAGTGGTCCCTGAGGTCTGAAAGGTTGGTGACCCCTGGCCTAAAGGGCAGAGGTGGGATGGAAATAGGCAAATGGAAACAGCTGAAGAGAAGGTAGTCCCCTACTTTACTGAGGCTCGGAGCTGGGAAGGACCATGCTTGAAATGGATTGGATTTGTGTGGCTCTTTGTCTAACAACTGGTGGAATTGGTTAAGAATGACAATGGGGAATGCTGAATTGCCATTGTTAAGCGATGCAGTCATGTGATCTTCTTTATGACTGTATCACTTAACAATAGAAATTCCTATCCTAATTGTGGTAGTAAGTTGAGGACTACCCATAAAATAAAAATTTTCAATGCGCTTTGAAATCTGATGTGAAGAACTGGGGCTGTGAACTAATCTTGTGAAAGGCAATTTGTATTCATCCCCCACAAGAACTTTCTGTTATAGAGACAAAATAATTCTCTTTATCAAGGTGAAGAGGCAATATGATGTACTTTAATGAGGTGCTTTCTGTCATTTTGCCTGCTTTGACTGGCATTTGCAGGAACCTTTGCAAAAGCCAGAAAGAAGCTTTGTGTATATGCTGACTGGAAGCAGTGGAAGACGTTTCTGCATATGCTTAGGAAATGCAGAAAAGCTTTTTCGAAATTCAGTCCATGGCAGCTGCAATAAAGCGAACTTTAGGAGTGAAAGACTGCTTAACTTGAGAAAGAAGGTTTAAGGATATATCTATATCTATATCTACTGTATATCTGTCTGTCTGTCTGTCTGTCTGTCTGTCTATCTATCTATCTACCTATCTACCTACCTACCTACCTACCTACCTACCTACCCACCTACCTCTATCTATCTATCTATCTATCTATCTATCTATCTATCTATCTATCTATCTATCTATCTATCTATCTATCTATCTATCATCTATCTATACATACATACACATATACACACATACACACACACACACACACACACACACACACACACACACACACACGCGCTTGCATACCCCTTTAAGTTTGAAACAACCCTAATTGGAAGCTGTGGAGTAGCTCCTTGTACTTAACCTCAGAATATTAGCCAGTCTCTAACTTGTGTCTCTTTTCAGAGCATGTGGCATTGGAGCCATTATATAATTTATATTATATATTTAATTAGCATCCAAAGACTTGATTAGACAAGCTAATCCCTTCCTATTTGCCAAATTAGACAATTATTTCCCTCTTATGCCTTACCTCAGCCCCCAATACCTGCTAAATATTCAACAATGTAGTAATATGCATGAATACATAATCTTTCCTTACTGATGCCTAAATTGCGTATTTATTTCCTGACTTAATCTAAATAATTGGAGGCAGGGCAGGGTGATTGAGGCAGAAGTGTTATAAAGCTAAAACGTGCTCCCAAAAATCATGCTGCCATGTCTTTCCTGCTGCTCTTCATTCCCAGTGCAGCTGTTCAGGAAGAGAACTATGTTAGAAGTGGGCGCGGGAAGAAGGAGGCAGATGCGGGAACAGTTCAGCAACTTTATTTCCCTAGCTGGTAGCAATACGAACTGCCGGCAGGCTGCCGGGGCTTTATTGAGCCTCGGCAGACTAGCCAGCCACTGACAGCAGTTTATTTCTCCCGCCATCAGATTGACCAATCAGGGTGGCGCATGCAAATTCTGGCTACGTACCTCCGTACGTAACACCCCTCCCCTCCTAGATTGAGAATTGTCCAATCGGCTTCCAACAAAAGTCATGTAGTCATGCAAGTAGGCGGGGCATTGTATTATCCGTCTGGGCCTGCGCCCTTCAGTTGTTCCTGGGACTTCGGTTGGTGTGGTCAGGCCTGTTGCTGCTCCTGGGCCTGTTTGTGGAAGTATCTGGAACCCTCTGCTGGGCGTGGCGGATTCCGGCCTAGCGTCTCCGTCCGCTGGTCCTGGGTGTCGTCGTTGGACTCCGTCAGCTCCAGATAGGGGTTCGCGCTCCTCCTCCGGGTTTGAGAACAGGGATTCGGAGGCTGTTGTAGTCAGGGCTGGAACCTCTGCATCGTCTTCATGTTTACCAGGTGTGTATGCTCCTCGGGGTGGAGATCCAAGTCTTTCTTGCGACTGTCCTTAATTTGTTTGAAGCGGTAGTTCATCAGGTTGTCGTAGTCTTGATCCTCCTAGCCTTTGGTGGAGTTGATCGATGTGTCTCTGCCACACTCGACCGTCTTCCAGCTCGACTTGGTATGACTTTGGCCCGGTGACAGCCACCACTTTCGCTCTCACCCATTTGGGCTTGCCCGTGTAGTTATGGGAGAATACCAGATCACCTATTGCAAGTGATCTGAATGGTCTGTTGGAGTCCAAGGGTGTCTCTGGGTTATAGCTGAGGTTCAGCCTGTCCAGTTGGAATCTCAGCTTTCTCCCCATTAACAATTCTGCTGGGCTTCTATTGGTTGCGGCACTTGGCATAATGTGTTGGGCTAGCAGAAACTGGTCTATTCTTTCTTACCAGTTTCCCAGGCCCATTCTTGTGACAGTTTCTTTGGTCATTCTCACCATTCTTTCCGCTTGACCATTGCTTGCTGGACTGAACGGCGAGACGAGGGCATGTCTTATGCCCAGCCCGGCCATGAAAGACTCCATCTGTTTGGCTGTGAGTTGGGGCCCGTTGTCCGAGACGAGGACATTGGGTAGGCCGTGTGTCGCGAACATTCTCCTTAGTGCCCATATGGTTGCCTCAGTGGTCACTGTGGACATGGTCATGACTTCCAGCTATTTGGAGTACGCGTCCACTACGATCAGGAATGACTGTCCCGCCATAGGCAACGCGAAGTCAATATGTATGCGGGACCACAGGCCCTTGGGTCTTTTCCACTCCAGGGTTGGTGTACGGGGAGGAGCCTGTCGCGTCTCTTGGCACGGCATGCAGGTCGTCACCCACTCAGTGATGTCCTGGTCCAGATTGGGCCACCAGATGTAACTACTGGCCAGCGCCTTCATGTGGACTATTCCTGGGTGCCCCAAATGTAGTGTCTCTAGGACTTGTCTCCACAAGCTTTGGGGTACAATGACCCTCTCTCCCCACAGTAAACATCCCTTGAGTACTGATAGTTCAAGCTGTTTATTTTGGAACCCTTTGTATTCGTCCCCAGTCCTTTCCTGTGGCCACCCCCTTAACACCCAGTTCATTACTTTGGATATTACTTTGGATATTACTTTGTCCTTTCTGGTATGCTCCACTATCTCATTTGAGGAGACTGAGCTGGCCTTGTCAATGTCTATTAGCAGGATTTGGGCCACAGGTGCGGGATCCTCCACGTATTCAGGTGTAGGGCATCTGCTGAGGGTGTCTGTATGGCTGATGCTTTTCCCAGGTCGGTGAATTAATGTGTACTTGTATGCCATCAGGAAAATGGACCATCTTGTCATTCTGGGGGACATGTAATTCAGTGTCTGTTGATTTCCTACGAGGAGCCCCAGTAATGGGTTATGGTCTGTGATAAGCTCGAATTTCCGACCATATAGGTATTCGTGGAAGCGTTTAATGCCGGCTACTGCTGCCAGGGCTTCCTTGTACAGCTGGCTATAGTTCCGCTCGGCTGGAGACAAAGTTTTTGAATAATAGGCTATCAGTGCTTCCACTCCGTTTGGTAGCCGGTGACTGAGGACTGCTCCAACTCCAAAAGGGGACGTGTCACATGTCAGTAATAGGGGAAGGGTCTCATTGTACTGAATGAGAAGGCTATCGGACAAGAGTAGATCTTTTACAGCGGCAAATGCTTTTTCTTCTCTCTGTCCCCATGTCCACGTGGTCGCCTTCCCCAATAGTCTGTGGAGTGGTTCAGCGATGGTTGCCTTCTGTTTTAAAAAAACACTGTAAAAATTCAACAATCCTAAGAAGGCTTGTAGTTCTGTTTTATTTGTTGGGGTTGGGGTTGGGGCTGCTTTTATTGCTCTTACTTTACTGTCCGTGGGGCGGATGCCCGACCCATCAATGAGGAAACCTAGGAACTCGACCTCTTTTATGCCGATTTTACATTTTTCTTTCTTTACTTTGAGTCCCCTTTTCTTTTAATTGGCCCATGAGTTTTCTTGGGAGTCTCCCAAGATGAGGACATCATCAAAATAAGGAACCACCCCCAGGAAACCCTGTAGGAGGCGTTCCATCATGCTCTGGAATAGCCCCGGGGCAACGCTTATTCCAAACTGTAGGCATTTGCATTTGAATGCCCCCCTATGAGTCACTATAGTTTGAGCTTCTGTGGTGGCTGCGTCCACCGGTAATTGCTGATATGCCTGGGCCAAGTCCAACTTTGCAAATATTTGCCCATTTCCCAATGAATGCAGCAGATGTTGCACCACTGGCACTGGGTATGCGCTTCGTTGCAGCACTTTATTGAAGGTGCATTTATAGTCAGCACAGATGCAAATGGACCCATCTGGCTTTATTGGGGTGACTATGGGTGTCTCCCACGTGGCATGATCAACTGGCTCTAGGACCCCTTGGGCAATAAGTTTATCCAGTTGCTCATCTACCTTGGGCCGTAGAGCAAAAGGAACCCTCCGAGGCTTTAGCCTTATGGGGGTGACGTTGGGGTCTAGGTTGAACGATATGGGTTTGCCCGTATATGTACCTAGGCTCCCGTAGAACATATCTTGAAATTCCACCAGTAATTGATCTAGTTCATCCCGTTTTATTCGGTTGATGCCGGTGATGCCAATGCCCAAAGGTTTGAGCCACTCGACATCCAGTAGGGTGGGCCGGTTTCTGTGGATGATGGTCAGTGGTAGCTTGCCTGAAAAGTCCTTGAGTCAGATGTGGACTTCGGCTCTGCCCAGGACTCTAATCGGATTTCCTTGGAAATCGTTCAGTCTTATGTGCTGTGGCTTGAGTTGGTTTCTCGATGCCGACGGCTGGATGCTTCTCAGGGTGTCCCACGACATGATGGTGAATAGCAATAGCACTTAGACTTATATACCGCTTTACAGTGCTTTACAGCCCTCTCTAAGCGGTTCACAGAGTCAGCATATTGCCCCCAACAACCTGGGTCCTCATTTTACCCACCTCGGAAGGATGGAAGGCTGAGTCAACCTTGAGCCGGTGAGATTTGAACCGCTGAACTGCAGGTAGCAGTCAGCTGAAGTAGCCTGCAGTGCTGCACTCTAACCACTGCGCCACCTCGGCTCTATACCGACCCAGTGTCCAGCTCCATTTTGCAGGGGTGTCCTTCGATGGGGACTGTAACGTGGAACTTGTCCCCATCGCTCGCATCCAAATGACCTACGGTTGTGTGGTAGATCCCCTGGTTTTCGGAATATGGTTCCTCCCGGCGCTTGTTCCTTGTAAAACTGGGCCTGGGTTGCCCTTGCCTCCCCGATCCCATTTGCAGCTTGGATGGGTAGGGGATGGGTTGGGTGGCTCTGCAGGCCTCGGCTATGTGGCCTCTTTTCTGGCACTGGCGGCAGATGGCTTCTTTAAAGTGACAAACTGCTCTGGCATGGGCCCCTAGGCAGCCTGAACAGTGGGCTTGCCTAATGTCATAGTCCTTGGGGCTTATCCTTCTCTCTGGGTGGACGCGGTGTATGGCTTCCTCCTCTTCCGACTCGTCCTCGTACTCTGGAACCTCGGTCATCCAGTCGGGCTCCCGATGGGTACGATGGACTCTGCTTGTCTTTCTGAGATCGGCTGCGGAGTTGTCCGAGGATTCAGCTGCTCTTGCTTCTTCCACAGCATCCTTAAAAGTGACCCCTTGCCTCACCAGTAGCTTCTTTTGTAGCGTGAGGTCCCTCATCCCTAAGATGATTCGGTCCCTCATCATCTCTTCAGGATTTATAAATTTGCACTTAGTTGTGATCTCCCTTAGTTTAGCTACAAAGTCATTAATTGTTTCTCCCTCTCTTTGGCGGCGATGGTAAAACTCATTGCGGCGTACCATAGGGTTTGCGGTCGGGGCGTAGTGGTCTTTCAGTGTGGTTTGTAGAGTCATCCATGAAATGGATTCGAGGTCTGCGGGCACTACAAGGGTCTGTGCCATCTTGTAGATCTTGGTGCCACAGTAGGTGAGGAATAGAGCCCTCTTCCGATTGTCGGGTAAGTCCTGGAAATTGTTTGCTTCCAGGAACATGTGGAATCAGCTCATGTAAGTGTGCTATTCCTCAGTCTTTGGGTCAAAGATTGCTGGTGCAGGGGAGGTTTGGGTAGCCATCCTCAGGTTGGCCGGAGCAGGACGATCCTTGCTTCAAAAAAAATGGCCATGGATGCCACGAGGTGCCTTTGTTCTCCTTGTCCTTCTTCAAGATCCCACCTTCGTTGCCAGTGTTAGAAGTGGGTGCGGGAAGAAGGAGGCAGATGTGGGAACAGTTCAGCACCTTTATTTCCCTAGCTGGTAGCAATACGAACTGCCGGCAAGCTTCCGGGGCTCGCTATTTATCGAGCCTTGGCAGACTAGCCGGCCACTGACAGCGGTTTATTTCTCCCACCATCAGATTGACCAATCAGGGTGGCGCATGCAAATTTCGGCTACATACCTCCGTACGTAACAAACTACGTATGTTATATAAGTATCCAGAATTAGTTAATAATTATTAATTGTTTTTACTCTAGTTTCTCTCATCCATTTCCTCTCCAATACTCCAAACCTGAAGTTTCTACAGCTGGATACAATATGGGCAAAAAGACTTAAAGCTTAATTCCCTTGTAAGCCTCCACATCATATTCTCTTATACCTCTGTTAGACTCATTGGTAGATGCAACAGCTGTGTTGGTTCCATTTTTTCCTCTACTCTTTCTCTGCTGCTCCCACATGAATATGAAGGAATAATAATAATTGCTAGTGTTGAAAGATATTCTGCAAATCTGGCACCATTGCAAGGAAACAAAACAAAAGTAAACCTACCCTTCTCCCCGGTTACTTGAAACTCTATATTTCAAATAGGAGAGAAACAACAGAAAGGCATTGTGAGGAAATTAAAATAGGAATGGATTTTAGAGATAACGAAATCCCTACATTCTCTGAAGATGCGATTCCACTTTTTATATTATTAATAAAGTAATTTACTAAATGTTTAAGCAAGACCTATTCACATTGAAGATAGAATGCAATTCAGTTTCACTTCAGGGATGATGGACCAGTTCTAACTATATCGTATTGATCTTACTCTCTGCATTATGCTTACAGGTTGTGTCTTACTAGTGTTAAAGCTGAAGGTTTGGAAAATCTTGAAGGGGATCTCTGAGCATTCAGTTAATAATTAATGTGTGCAACTGCCAGTCTTCCTTCAGGAAAAAAAAGTAAAAATAAAATCTCACCTTGAAGACAGGGATAAACTCACTGACAAATACTTGAAAGTTCAGTGGAGCTGTTTATATCTGGTGGCAAATATATGCAAGTATTCTTGCCTTCTGCAGGGGTATGGGGTTTCTAGCCTAGCCCTATGGGGAAAGGTTCTGTACATCATTTATTGCTAAGCAGACAAGTTGTCAAAGTCCTTTGGTCTTCCATGCAGTCCTTCACTCATTGTATTTCCATTGTGTTAAAATATAGTATAATGAAGAGAGCCATTTTAGGTTGGGGTATGCATTTTGCTCTTGTAACTATTAGTCCCTCTCTTGTGATTCTAAATGTTACTGTGCACAGAGAAAGGTCTGTGTACATAATCCATAAGGCTATAGCTATTGTTGTATTTTCTGAAAATGTTTGAGTTTTATATTTGTAATTACTAAAGGAAATGCTAGATATTATTGAATTTCTCCAGGTGGTTAATGACATGAAGAACTATTAAGTTACGATATATTGCAAAATTATATGTTCTACAGTTCTTCCCTGCTGTGTTTACTAGGATAGAATAGATAATATTGAGGAGAAAAAACACAGCTAATAAGAGGTACTTAGGGTATGAATAGTGATTGTTCATTGTTTCATTCCCATTTCTTCACTGACAAAAGGAAACCTTATTTAAGCTCAGATCAAATTTGTTCCATAAGATTCCCTGTTTTAACATATTTGGCATTGCTTTCCATTTTAAGTCTTTCTTTGGAAAGAAAGAAAGAAAGAAAGAAAGAAAGAAAGAAAGAAAGAAAGAAAGAAAGAAAGAAAGAAAGAAAGAAAGAAAGAAAGAAAGAAAGAAAGAAAGAAAGAAAGAAAGAGAGAAAAGGAGGAAGGGGGAGAAGAAGGAAGGAAGGAAGGAAGGAAGGAAGGAAGGAAGGAAGGAAGGAAGGAAGGAAAAAATGTTTTCAAATCAGATTAATTGGGTATAGCTATATATTATTCAGATGTACCAAAAAAGTGTTTTTCTCCATGAACATACATTTCCCTTGTTGGCATAGCTATTCAAAAGGCCCTGGAGTATGATAGAAAACAGTCATTTAGAAAATAAAATGCTCATTAAAATATAGAAGCAACTCCAAAAGTCATGAAGGCTGCTGGAAAATATTATCCCCATAACCACCAACATTATCTTGTCAGGATTCAGGTTATGACTTAAGGCATTCTGTTGCTGCGTTAGACACAGCTGCCTTTCCTTCATTGTGCTTTTATTACTCAGTATGAAGAAAAGTACAAAAATGTATAAAGATATCAATAAAATACTAAACAGGTTTTGTGTATGTCAGTTCCAAGATATCATTTAAGAATTGCCACTAGGAATGAACTAAGTTTGTTTGTATTACTTTAGTTAATTAAATGAAGTAAATACTTGTGGGCTGCTTTTTTCAAAGTAAAACACTCCCAGACTATTTTCCAATATAAAATTTTACAATGTACAATGACTACCGGTATAAATATTTAGAGCCATAAATCCTGTGATAACAATAATAATACCTGTGAACAAACAATGTTCATAACTTATATGAATGGGCAAAAGGACTAAAAAGTAAACACACAGCTGAGTACCAAACAATAAACTCAAATGGGTAATTGTTACTGTAATCATACTGTATATATGGAAACTGACAACATATTGATCTGGTAAAGAATGAGAAAAAACAATTGTTCTTATCTTTCCCATATTTGGGGGGTGGGGTGCAATAATAAAAATTATTTGCAAGAGGTTCTCTTAGAAATGGATGTGTACACATACATATATACATTTTACACAGTAAAAGGTAACTGGAATTCATTGCAATCATCCATAACAAGTTTTCACTTTTTAGATTGCAGAAGTGTGGAACTGGAATTCAGGAGAAACTTTCTCATCTCTTCTCATGGATTAAAGACTAAACCTCCTTATCACATTGTATACATTAACTCTCAGTTCACTACAAGAGGCTCTGCATCATTTCTAAAGCAAGCCTGGTTTTAGACTTTGTGGGAAATTCTTAATAGTTCTTGCTGATTCTTTGCAAAAGTCTTTCCCCTACCTTAACTGGCATTCCTTCTCCTTTTTCAGAAAAATGTCCTCTATGTTGAATGGGAAAAAAATTCCCATAAAAACATAACTAATAATAAGTGTGTCAGTTTTTAATGATAGCTCAAAACACCTGTTTTTATGTACATTTAGCCATCTGTTTTAAGAGATTTGTATTTAATATAACACATAGTGTAACCTGTGTTTTTAATCTTACATTTCATTGTTTCAATGGCAGGATTAGGATGATGTCAAAATGTAGTCAACAGGAGGTGGGAGATCCCCAGAATAATCTTGGATTAAATTATCTTCCCTTGTCCTGCCATGTTGAATAAACACCAAAACCCTGTAAAATGCAGGGCAGCTTAGCAATAGCAATAGCAATAGCACTTAGACTTATATACCGCTTCATAGTGCTTTACAGCCCTCTCTAAGCGGTTCACAGAGTCAGCATATTGCCCCCAACAATCTGGGTCCTCATTTTACCCACCTCGGAAGGATGGAAGGCTGAGTCAACCTTGAGCCGGTGAGATTTGAACCGCTGAACTGCAGCTAGCAGTCAGCTGAAGTAGCCTGCAGTACTGCACTCTAACCACTGCGCCACCTCGGCTCTTCTCGGCTTGTCCACACAACCCTCCAATAAAAAGGAAGGTATACGGTCTGGAGACTGAATGTCCTAAAAAGCCAACCTCTTGGTCACAAAAGTCATAGCTATTGCCTAACTGGTCAGTGAGGAATGATGAAATAATGTAAGACAGTAATTATTTGATTAGCAGGTGCCTATGTTAAGTGTCTAGTATGAAAAGGGTCAAGGTGCGACTCACATAAAGAAGACAAGATACTTAACTATCATAAATTAGAAGATTTATTGCAAAAAAGAATGTTCATATAATCAAGAGAAGCACTTAAATCATTGAAGATAGGTCAGAAAATCCTGCTGGAAATTAACCCAATTTCCAGTTCTGTCTTTTTAATTACTGCAACTGAGAATGGGATTACTGGAAAGGTTAGAATCATTCTATTTTCCCCACATGGGTCAATAACAGAGGTGGGTTCCTCCCAGTTCAGACCAGTTCACCTGAACCGGTAGCGACCTGCTGGTGATGTCATGATGATGTCACGGAGCAGGTTCGGTCAGTGCCGGTCCGTGGACGCCGCCATCTTTTTTTTAATTTATTTATTTAATTTATTTTTTTATTTATTTTTTTCTGGGTCTTTTTTCTTCTGCGCATGCGCAGAAGCTGAGTTTCTGGCACTGTGCATGCGTCGCCATCTTTTTGGCTTTTTTTGGGAGGAAATTTTTGCACTGCGCATGCGCGTGCACACCCACGCGGTGCAGCCACATGGCGCGGGAGGAAGCGAACCGGCAGCAAGATAAGTTAGAACCGACCCCTGGTCAATAAGGCAGTGTTTCTCAACCTTGGCAACTTGAAGATATGTGGACTTCAACTTTCAGAATTCCCCAGCCAGCATGTCTAAGGACTGCAGATAAATAAATATTGCTTTGTTATAGTAGATTAACATCCTTTCTTTTTACTTAAGATGAACGTTAAACAACCAGTTCAATCTTGTATTTGAAGTAGCTAAGAGAAAATAAATCCTTCAGGAACACTTAACTGAAGAACTAACAAGCATTGGATGTGATTGCTGAGTAACACTTCCCAGGGATATATGTGCCAGTTGGGCACCAAATGGGAGCTTTGTTCTAATGTCAATAAATACCTTGAGATTGCAGTTGAAGACAGGAAAGTTAAATAACACTCCCAAGGAAAATTGAAGCTTCCTTTCTTCGTGAGTTAAAACAATTACTACTACCCCTTTTCAGGAATGTTATTGCTCGCACAATAAAATGAATGTTTCTTTCCAGCTTATATTGATAGTATAAGAATGACAATTCAAGAGAGCAATGTGTGTAAATCAGATTTGTTGTGTTCATATCAGTACTGAGTTGAAATTCTGTCTTGCAATTTCCAGAAATGTTTCTTCACTGAGTTCTGTTCTCAGGGGTGTCTGTTTATTTTTATTTTATTTTATTTATTTATTTTATTTATTTGTCAAACATGTACAAGATAGCAGGTATAGGTATAATCATAAACATAATCAAAGTGAATACAGATAGATGAAGACAATAGGACAGTAGGACAGGGACGGTAGGCACGCTGGTGCGCTTATGCACGCCCCTTACAGACCTCTTAGGAATGGGGTGAGGTCGACAGTAGACAGTCTAAGGTTAAAGTTTTTTGGGTTTGGGGAAGAAACCACAGAGTCAGGTAGTGAATTCCAGGCATTGATCACTCTGTTGCTGAAGTCATATTTTCTGCAGTCGAGTTTGGAGCGGTTTACATTACATACACTACATATACACATTACATACAATACCTTTAAAA
>QLTV01001313.1:2009975-2020068 GCA_003457575.1 Thermophis baileyi
CAATTGTATTAATATCCGATATGCAGTGCGGGTTCCAGACAGGTGAGCTGTATTCGAGAATTGGTCTAGCAAACGTTTTGTATGCTCTAGTTAGCAGTGTAATGTTGCCAGAGAAGAAGCTACGCAGGATTAAGTTGACTACTCTTAGTGCCTTTTTGGCAATGTTGTTACAGTGGGCTTTGGCACTTAGATCATTAGATATGAGTACTCCAAGATCCTTGACAGAATGAGGGTCGTCTACAAGGTCGTGTCCTCCAAGCTTGTATTTAGTGTTCTGATTCTTTTTGCCAATGTGTAAGACAGAGCATTTGTTGATTGAGATTTGAAGTTGCCACTTGTTTGACCATTCTGATACATGTTTAACTGGCTCCCCCCCCCCAAAAAAAAGTCAAGATGGCAGCCATGACCACACAATTGTCGGTGACATTTTGACTTCAACATCCCACCCCTTGTAGATGGCACTCTTTTATCTAATTTTATAAGTGGTGCTTTTTTTTTTTTTTTTTTTTTTTTTTTAATTTTTTTTTATACACTTTTTTTTTTTTTTTTGTTGACATTTTTCCTTCACCATCCCCCCCCCCCCCCCCCCCAAAAATTAATTCAATTTGAAAAGTGTTACTTTTTTTTTTTTTTTTTGTACTGCAAAGTAGCTGAAGACACTGAAGTTACTGTTTTCTTTCACATGTTAGTCCATCATTCTGCAGTCTCTCTATAATCCCTTATTTCTAATCTGAAAAAGACTCTTTTCTTTTCAGGTTGAAAACAAGTATGGGAAGAAAGGGAACCTGTAGGCTGCTCGAAGACTCTCTGGGCAATGAAAGTTAGATACCTATGTACTTTCCTTAGTTTCTCTGTACTAAAGTAAGTGCAAGAACTCTGTAACCCACACCTATTTTAATAATGTTTTCCTACCTTCTGAAAAAAAAAATCTTTTCAATTGAGTTGAAGAAAAATGATGCAAAAGCATCCAAGCAAAATATACATGAACAGAAGAACAACATATTGGAGCATGCGCTCCAAGAGACCCTGAATGGGGGCAGAATGAGGGCAGATGTTTACCTGGCCTGTCTAGATACTAGAAGGTTTTTCCCCCCAGATTACAATACACTAATTCAACTTTATAGCCTGTGTTGTGCAGTGGTTGATGGCACGTTCTGAAGCAAATGAGAAGTATAATCCTTATATGGTAAAGATATAATGGTTGGATCTCTTCCTTTAGGGTTTGAGAGGCAGAATGCATACTGGAGCTGGGAAAGCAAAGCTAAATAAACAGTTTGTTATGCATGGCACATTGAATAAACTATTGTATAAATATTTCTTATCCCAACATATGCCAAAGGATTCCAGAGCACCACTGATATTTAGATGAATCAGAATTTGATAGCAGCTTCTGCATTTTCACAAAGGAAGTGCTTATTTGTGAAACAGGCATTCAAAAACTTACATATAAACATAGCCATCAAACAATTCCCTTTTGAGTTAAGCAAAGTTATGCAAAGTGTAAAAAGGGAATAAGTAAACAAAAAAAATTTAAAGGCAGGAAGTAAAAGAAAAGAAAATATAGGCAAATCTAGTTCACTCTATTGATATTTATTATAACTCTGTTTAACTATTTCATAACTTTCTGTCCTTAGAAACTATTCTTGCTTCCACTAAATCCATACACCATACATCCCCTTTAACGTTTAAATATGTTTTCTATTTATTAATATTAGAAGAAGGGGAAAAATGAACAAGTGAAAGGGGAAAGGAAAAGGAAAAAATACATAATTGATACTGAAATACAATATCAGTAAATGGACAAAGAACTTACCAAGTGATTGATGCTTCATTGATAAGACATTAACCTATAAAACAAAGTACATTGAATTATTTTAGCAGAGTTTGAATCTCTGAGTGCCAAAAGCTCCACTAAAACACTATAAATATTTAGTTTCTAACTTCCACATTCTTGTAGTCCAATTGATAAACTGTATTTATAAATACTTAAACTTTTTATGTATTTCTGATTCCAGTCCTTTAGTCAGTTCCTTTCTCCTTAAAAACCAAAATCTAAATACTTATCTTTTTTATCAATTCCATTCAAACATAGCATTTTTCAGACTTCTTTCTCTTTTTTCCTATTTTTCTCCTTCCTATAGGTATTCTGCAGTTTGATTAACCGAACCACTGAACATTTTTTTCCCCCATAATGGTCACCTACTTTTATATTCAGGCTACAGTCACTCAACATCCATTCCTATCTAATCTGTTTCTACTTGCTTTCCCACAAAAGCTTCTGAACTAAGCTACTTCTATTGCATTTAGTGGGTAGCAACCAGGTAGCAACACAATGTAGGGTACAACTATCTTTGCTTCTTCCCTCATATAACAAAAGGAACATTTTGCTTTCTTTTCACAAAATATTCATTTCTCACAAAGAACACATATTGCCCATTCCTTTCCACTAGAAGTTGCAAAAAAAACAAACAACAACACAACCCCCCCCCCACCCTTTCTGGCAACATACAAAAATTGAAAAACTTGCTTTTTTCCAATTAAGGTCTGACATGCAATTATTCACTACATTTTTTTATGTCAAACACAATTATCTTGGTTCTTAATAACATTAATTTTCAGTTTGGTATATACAGTACTTCATAATACAGTTAATACATCATACATTTACTGCAAATAATTTAGATTCGCAACTCCAAACTTCCACTTTTATTATGTTGCATTTTATTTTTCAATTTGTATGCTGCTTTACTTACTGAAATAACACAAAATTGCATAATTTATATACAAACATGCATACACATTCATATCCCCAGCCAACATACCTCCATGTTTTCCACAAGCATTCCTCATGTCTTTCTCCATAAACACATTAACACCCCAAGGGACATCACACATCCTTGTCTGATATCCTGCTTAATGTCAAAACATTCACTAAGCATTCCACTTACTTTCCTTTATACTCTATATGCATCATATCTCATTCAGCATCCAAACTTCAATTCCATATACAGGGTATGTGCATTTAATTCCATCAATCAAGCCTGTTGGCTATAATACAGTTTCTCTGAATCAAAAAATATACAATAAACTTTGTCACATTCATACATTTCACAATAATCTGCTGACGAGAATTCACTACTTCTCTCAGTAATTTATCATCAATCATCAAATCAATCGTGCTTTTTAACTGCTTCTCTTTCTATGGATATGATTAATAGACCTTAGGTTGTACTATCTTTTCAAAGCAACATATCTTTTTCTAAATAGATACCAATCAAACATTCACCATTTATACCTATCAATTTATGTTACCTATCAGAATAACATTTTTCTTAGTTTCAATGCCACACTCATCTTCCTCCAACTTAGTCCTGGTCTTTTTATTGACTCTATTCTCTGCAGCATAGCATGCGACTATCATCAACATACAAGTTCCCCTTTTCTCTTTATTCATAATTAAACCTACAATTTAATCTCATGTATGATTTAATCAATTCCATTTCACTACACCAGGACATTTTCATTAAGGTCTATTGCATCTTTTCCATTTCTTTTCGTTTGAGATTCACATACCACACTTTTTTCCCTTTCATTTCATCCACCCATGTTCTTTATCATTTATTATTTTTTCCTACCCACATTATCCATGTGACATAATCATCACCAGATGATCCATAGGTATTTATCTCTACCTCCCATAGTGGCTCAAACTATATTGGGTTTGCATCCCACATGTTCTGTCCCAACGACGAGCCACCAATAATGCACACACACAAACTTCAAAACACTGTTCTTTTACTCATAAATGTATCCTAATAACTTCTTAGGAGCAACGTAATAATTTGAACACAAAATAAAGACAGAATAGGTTTGCCAAACCTCCGCTGGTAAATGTCTAATCTTTAACAGCTGGCCGGAGTCCAAGAGATAAAGGAGCAGCTCTTACGATATCTGGTAAAACTCCCAGAACTTGAAATGCAAGAAACAAGACCCATACTGGAACAAGTACATGAGCAGACTGGAGTCACAAAGTTAAAGAGGGATATCAAACGGTTGTTTCCTGCAACAAGGCTCAGCATGGTCAGGGCTTAAATAGTCTAAGGGTGTGGCCACTTAGCCTGCAGCTCTACTCTCGAGGACACCTCCTCCTGAGTAGCCACTCTTGGCTTCTAGTCCCAAGCATTGAGAAGAAGAGGCTCCTCCTCTTCTTCTTCGGCCCTGATGGGCTCCTCAGGAGGTACAGAAGGCCCTGGTTGACTCTCAGCCTCCTCGCTCTCTGACTCGGGTGCCAGGTACACGGGCCGATGGTACCTTGCCACAACCGCCTCATCGTCCTCCTCGCTCTCTGACTCAGGTGCCAGGTGCACGGGCCGATGGTACCATGCCACAACCGCCTCATCATCCTCGGGATCCATGATCACCGGCATGGGACGCTGGCGGGCCACAACACCACATAATGCACAGAGAAGATGTAGCCTAGGTTGTGATGCTTACTCAGAACTGTGTCCCATGCAGCATTTTCTGTTGACAATATGAGCAGTTCTATTCAGTCATAGATTTTGCTAGTATGCCACAAACATAACCAAGCCCAGTTTGTAAGCATGCTCATGTTACTCTATGCAAGGTAGGAATTCTTGTAAGACAACCTCCACCTAGGGGTTTCTTGAACTAATATTTGAGAATATGAAAAAGTGCTATTGAGTGTGTGTAATGTATGTGGGAATGACCTTGAGAGACAGACTGGACAACCAGCATGTACAGAGGTGAAATGCTACCGGTTAGGACCGGTTCGCCCGATTTCCTGCTTTCTAGTTAATCTAAATCGCGCAGCACAGCTGATCCCCCCCTTGCTGTTCTACTTACCTTTGCAGACTCTGATGGCTTCAAAATACTCCTTTTTCAGCGCTGCCCGGTAGTGCCTGCGGCACACATGCGTGCGCAAAGCGCGCGCAAAGCGAACCGGTAGCAGACTTCCGAGGATTTCACCCCTGAGCATGTAAAAGATATCTCAGTCCACAGAAGGATAGAGAGCATGGGAAACATCTTATAAGAGAGACTTCCTAATTTTCCTGACAATAAAAGTAAAGGAGGGAAGAAATGGTTTCAATCTTACAAGATTAATGTTAAACCTTACAATAGAGTTAATACTCACGGTATATCTTTTGTCCAGATTATCTCAAAGGGATGACAGGGTGCTTCCATTACTGAGAAGTGATATTATGGCTATATTGAGTTGCATGGTGGCCTAGTGATGAAGATGCTCGTCTCTCACTTGGAAGGTTGAAAGTTCAATCCTAGCTAGTGGCAAATGTTTCTCTATTAGGGCACAAAGAAAAAATATGTGAACTCCACATGGTGTCAGGAAGGGCATCCAGCCAATAAACACTCAGCTCCATCCAATTGCCCTGGCTCTACCCTGGATTAAGGGATTACAGGATCATAAAAAGGGAGTTTTTTATATTAGGGGTGTATTCTTTTAAAAGTATGCATCACAATAATGTATAGTAACACTAAACCTAGATGAGGGAAAGTTGTGATTGACAAATATATGTATCTATTAAAAAGTATCCACTAAATCCATTAAAAAAGAAATACCCAAAAACCTTGCAACTGCTAATATGTTCTGGATCTGTAATGTGAACTGTGATGGTGCAGTGGTTAGAATGCAGTACTGCAGGCCACTTCTGCTGACTGCCAGCTGCCTGAAATTCGGCAGTTTGAGTCTCACCGGCTCAAGGTTGACTCAGCCTTCCAACCTTCCAAGATCGGTAAAATGAGGACCCAGATTGTTGAGGGCAATATGCTGACTCTGTAAACCCTTTTGAGAGGGCTGTAAAGCACTGTGAAGCAGTATATAAGTCTAAGGGCTATAGCTATTGCTATCAACACTTCCCTATAGAAGACAATTTTGTCATTATTAGTATACACGAAATTTAATAATGCACTTCTCTGGGCAGACATTAGAGGGGGAGGGACAATCAGATTACTTATTAAAGATAAGGACACCTTCACATTTGTGTACCAGGATTCCTTCCCTGAGAAGGGCTCTCACAAGTAGAGGCCCTTTCATAGTAACTTCATTCAGTTTTCTTAGTGGGGGGCAAGCAAAGGAAGGATTTGAGCCAAAGAGCCAAAGAACTGTGGTGTCTATTTAGGCCTTTAAAATGGGAATACCTCAAATGAGTGGCAATTAATGCAGCTAGAAATGTACCTCTGTCACATGATTATATAAATTAGTCTCAATTAGTAAACATGCAATAATCCAAAATCTACTTCAGATTAATTGAAGACTTTGAATTGTCTTTGAAGAAGGCTAAAATAGTTGAACTGAGACATTGCCACAATATAACTGATAGAAAACTCCGTTTAAGTTACTAATGAAGGTATGAATGTATTTCCTTTAAGTTCTTACTTAAAGGAACATGAAAAGTCTGTGGATATATAAGCAATTGAGGATTTGGAATGCTAAAATGGCTAATTAGAGATTCTACAGGTGCATTCACCTTGATTTCACTGAGTCTACATGAAAACATCAGAGATCTGATTTTGGAATATGAAATTGACGGCCATATATAGCTTAATCCTATTTTACCAATAGCTTCCAGCCTATTACAACAAAACTGCTTAGATTTCTTTAGGTCAGGGATAGATAACCTTTGTCCTTCAAGAATTGTTGAATTCGAAATGTCATCAGCATGGAATGATGTGATTGACCTGAAGTAGATTGCCATATAATACCATCTTTTTGTCATATACCTTTGTTCATCAGTATCCCACTGTCATAACCATCTTTCTTTTTCTTTCTTTTTGAAGACTATTACAGCAATAAAAAAAAGAGAGTGGAAGAAAATTCTTCACACTGATTTGTTTTTAGTAACAGTTGCCAAATAGATTTTATCATTCAATTTACTCTCATCCTGATTCTATCATCTCATATTTCTTTCCTGTTAGTGTACTACTTTGTGTTGAGTGGTTCCATTGTGACATATTCGGCTTTAAGCCAACCTACAATTGGAACTGGGACCTAAATTAATCTTATGGCTTTTGACTTTTGTCTTCTGCCGCTTTTACGTTTTTAAGGCTGATTTTTTTTTACTGGGAATATGATTATTGGCTGTGCATATTGGGAATTACCGCATTAAGGATGTGCCATGTATTGTCTAATCCTCCTGGTTGTTCTCTCACTATTGAAGCAGTGCTCTGTTGACACACAAATGATGGCCTTTTATGATTAAAATGACTCCTTGCCTGCGGCAGCCTCTATTTCTGCTGCTGAATATTGAGCTATCCTGAAGTCCAATTTTCATTGCATTCTATTTTAGCAAATGGATTTTGCATTAATGGGGACTTTTCAGGACTGGCTTGACTATTTAATGTTCCCCGTGATTAACAGCAGAGCTACTGTATCTGCCTTCAGAAAGGAAATGATAAATAAGGGAATGTTATCTTTTATGCACAAGTAAGTCCATGAATCTTTCCTTAACAATTAGAGGACAAGCTAGATGTAACAACAGTATAAGTCAGGAACTTATAAAAGGGAAAGTTACAAATTATTGATTATTTTCAGTTGCTGGGCTCAGTGTCACCATAAAAGAAAGGGATTTTTTTCCACAGGCTCAAAGTAAATTCCTTGAACCATTTGTTAATTATACCAAGTGCACCAAACATAATATAGTTGGACTAGAAGAAATTTTCATTGGCCATACAGTGTTAGGAGTATGGAAATAACCTCTCCCCACAGGGAGTTTCCCATTAATGACAATACTTTTGATATATCACCCAGGATACTAGCATTAAAGAAAATATTTATTTATTTAATTTATTTAATTATTTATTTATTAAATACATGCTTAATTTAGACAAGTGTGTGTGTGTGTGTGTGTGTGCATTTGTGTACAGTGTGTGTGTGTGTGTGTGTGTGTGTGCATATGTGTGTGTATGTGATACTGAGGAAGTTGGATTAGAACAAGATAAGGGTGATTTTAAAATTAGAGAAAGAAACATCAATAGCTTGCTTTATACTGATGCTCTTCCTCTGATAGCTGAAAATGCAAATAATCCGCCAGCTCTAATAATGAAAGTCAAGAAGCAAAGCAAAAACATGGGACTAAGATTAAATATAAAGATCAGTCTAATGATAACAGATACATTAAACAGCTTTAGAATTAATAATGAAGATACTTATGTTCACATGCCAGAGTATATCTTTACTACAAGGATCAGAATTGTTCAGACAATGGAAGTGAACTCTGAACATTGAAAAAACAGGTTATAGAAAGTATTGATACTTTTGAAGTTGATGTTGGAGAAGACTCCTGAAAAAAAAACGGGAAGCCAAGAAAATAAACAAATAGATAATCAAACATTTCACCCCAAAGTTCTCATCCAAGGCACAAATGATTAGGCTCAGATTATCATACTAACATTATGTGAAAATCAAGGTCTCGGGGGGGGGGAGTCTGAAATGCTGGGGAAAGTGGAAGAAAAGAGAAAAAGAGGATGACCAGCAACAAAGTGGATGGACACAATGGACAGGGATGGGTATGTCATTGGAATAACTGAAGTGTCAGGTTGGGTGCAGGTTGGGGAAAAATCTATCTACATAGTTGCTAAGAATCAACACTGACATGATGGCACACAATCCATAAATCAAGTGTTGTCAGATTTAGTTTAGAATGCAATACAGTGAATAAAAACTCATATCACTTACTAAGTAGTAATGACAACAAAATGAACCCTCTATACTTATTTTACAAATAATGAATTGTTGGAGGACAAACTATAGAGGAAGATTTCATCCATCACAGTTTTCATGTAGGCCTTGCAGTTGGTTAATTAGTGGCAAATGTAAGAAACACAGCCTTGCAATTAACTGATCATTCCTATGTTTTTATTATTTTAAAATATTATTGATGAAAGTCCTCTATCTAATTGATGCCATAGATTTTAGTAGGAAAAAAAATTAGCATACTGGCTGTTCTATGGAAGGTGCCTTTTGGCTATGAGAAGCGGGTTTCTCCAATCACAAAATGGTAGAATAATGAATCACAGACCAAAAAAGTTAGATTAGGCATGGATTCTAGAGAGTGCCAAAGGAGAAGATTGTTGTCACATTAATGCCCATAGTTATCTTGCTGGGAATCTCAGGGTGTTGAAGCTGATAAGATTTATGTCTCTCTTGTCTCATCATAATAATATCCTTCAGATATTGATGGTAATAAGGGTGCAGTGGAAAGTACAGTCAGATTGACTATATTCCTTCTCATCGATTCTTTAATTTTAGAATGTGGCGATACCCAGAAAGTGTTGATGGTGACAGTCAGGAAATTTAAAACTACAAATGAAAATAGTGAAAATACACCCTTAACACATCCTAAAGCGACAGGGCTAGCACTAGATTAGGTAAAGGGGCTTAGACAGTAGATCTTGTAAGTCAACAGCAGGAACCTCCTGCTTCAGTTTCCTGAATTATATGATATAAAGCAGGTCATTGGTCCTTGGCCATCTAAAGTATCATGTTGCCTCAGCAGTGGCACTGGTTCATTACCAATGATGCAGCAAGATTTAGAGCAAATATAGCTGATTACTATCTTACGTATTTCTTGTCCAATCACAAAATATCAATATCAGTTTGTTATGCCTCAGGTTATTTTGCATTTAGACAAAACCTAAACTGTTTTATTTCCCCCTTGCCAATTCTGAATGTGGATTAACTTAATTTAGCTTTATTTTTCTCCTGGATCTACACTGCTACTATGATTTTTTAAAAAAAATCAGATTCCTTTGTTGTAGCAAGAAATATGTTTTTGTCACAGTCTACTGTACTCAGTTGCCAACAGACTTTTTAAAATGCCAAACTAGCAGGAATATCTGGACTGATTTATCTCATAACATCATTTTTATAACATATATTACTTTTAAGTTGGGTGTTTTCACTGCTCCTGTTATATACTGATTTTTAAACTTCTCATAATATAACTTAATAGAATAGAATAGAATAGAATAGAATAGAATAGAATAGAATAGAATAGAATAGAATAGAATAGAATAGAATAGAATAGAATAGAATAGAATAGAATAGAATAGAATAGAA
>QLTV01001313.1:2032146-2044587 GCA_003457575.1 Thermophis baileyi
GTCCATCTCTCCCTCTGTCTCTCACTGTTTATCTATCATCCATCTAGCTATCTAGCTATCTAGCTATCTATCTGCATATCCACATCCACCGACCCACACATACACACACACTCATATCCACATATATTCACTGAGAGAGAAAAGCTCACATGTGCTCATTTTAGAGGTTACTTTCACCTAAATTCATCCAAATAAAACTTAGAGGCATGATCTTCTTGGTATCTCTAATTTTACCCATAAATTTCATCTGCCAACGAATTAAAAATACATACAAATGTCCATTTTTTGTGAGACATAAATAAGTTTTAAAAGGTATAGGTATTTTTATTCTGATTATTTCATTCTGAGAGTTTTAATAAGAGAAACATCTTTGTCTTTTGTTCTAAAATGTTCATAGTTTGGCCAATTCAGAATCACATATGGACAACATAATGTTGCATTTTTAATCAGCGGCTCCATCGTGTCACATCCTCCAGGTAAGAGAAAAGAAAAAAAATATTGAAAGGGAAATAAATTAATCCACAATTAACTTGAAACAAACTGATCAGATTTATACATATTTACAATTGCTCGGCAGCTCCCATCTTTCAGATACATGAAGATCAGACGAGCCAATGAATTAAAACTGCCTGTTTTGTCTTTGCTCTCACTGCCTTAGCCAGAGGCTATCTGTTTTGTGTTATTCTTTCTGATATGCGAGCTAAAGAGAGAGAAGCCAGCACTTGAATAATTTAAAGTCAGGAAAATTTCTGTTAGGTATTTCATAAACAGATTTGACCCATAGCTGCTGTTCGTAGCTAATGGCTAATCCTCTTGCTGTTTAACTCTGTAGTTTACCTTATGTACACAGTCAGTAGCAGAATGATTATTAAGGAAATAATAATACATGTCAACAGAACTATGGATGAGAGTCTTTGCTTTTCCACATAGGATCACTTCAGGGGCTTTTGTACCAGCTCCTGCATGGATAAATTTTCTCCCCTTAGGGAATGAGTCATCACATACTCCTTTGAAATATCTATTCCTTTCAAATTCTTCTTTGTGATTCTGCAATGTTTTTCTAGATCACATAATTTATTTGCCGGCAAATCTTCATTATATCAGTAGTCCTCCATTTACAACCACAATTGGGTCCAGAATCTCAATCATTGAGCAAAGTGTGCATTGAGCAAAACAACATGTGACTGCTTTACTGAATGACTGCAACTCCAGTTCTCCCAGTTGCAGTTGTTAAATGGCCATACATGCCATTAAACAGAACAACCAGGCAGAGAGACTGGACCTCACTGGGGTGGTGGTGGGGCAGGGAGAGGGACAAGGCCTCCCACTATACTCAGGAGGCCTGAGCCCTGTCTCCACCCCACCAGAGAGAACAATCACAAGAACAATGATGTTCATTAGCATTTTTGTCAGATTTGAGATCATTTCTCCAGTCCACTGAGGGATTTCTTCTCTGAAAATTTCCCTACAAAGGGCCAGAAACAAAGGGATTCATTAAAATTCTTGCAAATGCCATCATTCTGAAAGGCTCAGAATTATGATGTTTGTTAGCACTTTTGCCAATTTTTGGTCTACTCCAGTGGTGGGTTTCAAATTTTTTTACTACCGATTCTGTGGGCGTGGCTTGTGGGCATGGTGTGGCTTGGTGGGCGTGGCTTGGTGGGCGTGGCAGGGGAAGGATACTGTAAAATCTCCATTCCCATCCCACTCCAGGTTACTGCAAAATCCCCATTTCCTCCCAATCAGCTGGGACTCAGGAGGCAGAGAATAGATGGGGGCGGGGCCAGTCAGAGGTGGTATTTACCGGTTCTCCAAATTACTCAAAATTTCCGCTACCGGTTCTCCAGGACTGGTCATAATCTGCTGAAACCCACCTCTGGTCTACTCCTCTAACACATGAGAGGATTTCCCTTGCCGTGCTTGAGGAATGGACCTCAACTCTGGTGAAAATGCTTGTGAACATCATCTTCTGGCATTCGCTAGTGTTTTCCCCTCCAGAGGGACAGAAATAAGGGTGTTTGCTAAAATGCTAATGAATTCCAGCATTCTAAAAGGCTCAGAATAATGGTATTTGCTACGGTAGTGCTTTCATTATATTTGAGATTCCTTAATCTAGCATGTGGGAGGATTTCCCTTCCTTGGATGGGGGAGAAATTACTTGGTGGTCTAAGGGAATGGACCTCAAATACAATGTTCCCTCCCTTTGCAATTTTTTGCAACTTTCCCTGCCAGCTTCCTCACTGACTTTCTGGGAAAGCCAGCAGAGAAAATTGCAAATGGCGATCATATGTTTATAGGGCACTTAGCAACTGGTCATCAATGTGAACAGGTTGCTGAAGTACCTGAAATGCAGTCATGTAGTGGGGGAGAGCACAACATTTCATGATGACTGAAAAAGCTTTATGGGCTGTAAAGCACCTTTACTGAGATTGTCATGACTGCAGTCATTAAATGTGTTCAGCATGTTTCCTCACATCATTGTTACCTGAAATGTACAATTTAGCTCTTTTTCAGTTCCTTCAAATTGATTACTCATTGTTCACTCATTTTTTATATAATCAAGAGTAGGCTACTTCAAAAAATAATGATTGTATAATTTACTCTGCAGCCATAACAATGGAGAAGGGCAGAAAGGAAGATTTGTGTGTATCTTGGAGTTATAACTATTGCAATCAATTTCAAGCTTTGCCCCTCTTAACAAGTAATACACTTCAAAGGTGAGCAAAGATTTGAAGGAGTTTGGGGAAGAAATCTAAACACTTCAAGAAATGCACCCCTCTTTGAACAGCAAGTAGCATCCCATAGTATTGTTCCACTCCCAGATAATAACCTACTATAAAACTATTTTATTTTACATATAAGCATCCTACCTGCCACTAAAAACCAGATGGTTTCTTCTACACATACTCAATTGCTTCTGTAAATGTAAACTAATTAATCTTCTTGATCTTATACATAGCAAATAACATTTATTTAAAAATAAATCAAGAAATGGTTAAAATGGAATCTAGAGTGCCAACAATACCTGAACCTTATTCTGCATACATTTATATTTGGCATAGAATAATGCACACATTGCATAAGTCTCAACAACACTTAGTGGCATTACCATTTTTCCTTTAGCAAGATGCTGTTGCTATATTTAAGGTCTATTATCCCCTTCTACTCACACATTACTGACATTAGTAATAAAAATAAGAGGTACCGGTATATGAAGAGGAGAAGAGACCCCCAGAGTAGCAATTACAGGAACTAAATTTTTGTAATGCAAGTGGCAGTATTACTCTGGTGTAATTTGATCATAAAATAAATTGCATTGCCCATAAACCTATTAGATGCCAGTGTTTTCCTGCTGATGGCTTCCATGTGTTCAAAGCCAAAAAGACCATAGGGAAATAACTCAGTTCCAAACTGCTGCAGCTGCAGTTGTTACAGAAATGTGAACAGCTGAATATTCAAAACAAGAATTGACTCACCTAATGACAAAATGCCTACCTCTCAGCAAGGACTGTGTCAAAGCACTGGAGTGAGGAGAAAAAGGGCATTGTCACTTTGATTTCAAACTCAGTTTGAATATAATCCAATCAAGATTTAGATTTTTCCAAACTGAATTGTGTTCTTTCTCACTTCACATTTCCAATCTCACATGCCTGTCTCTCAGTTTGCAGAATGTCCAATTCTGAATTGTGAAAGTTTTTCAAAATACTGATTTGAACTAGCCAACTCAAGATTCAAAACAAAGGGGATTCTTATCAAACTAAAGATTCTTCCTTTCTTTTTCATCCCATGGAGTTATGTTTTAATATCTTGAAAATCAAAACACTGGATTCCCTGAAAAAATAATGGCATTGGAGTTTTAAGGAGTTTTAAAAATCTGCTCAGTGTTTGCTTCATCTTTGTGATTTATGGCATTATTTCATGTTCTTCAGGCCAAGGAACTGCCAAGGGATTTGGGTGATGGAGGAGAGCTCAATAAAAATACTGCCTAGATATGTCCCTGCTATGGAAAAGACAAAGAAAGTGGCAAATTTTAAGTTCTGGGAAGTGTAACCTTGTAGAGCCAAGAGGAATATGGAGGGAGAGTCAATAAAGATGGTGGCTACGTGCACTCAGTGAAAGGTATTGGACTAGCAGTGAAAAAACACCAAAGTTTTTAGTCCACCCCTCCGCTTAGAAGGTCACTGGGTGACTTTGGGTCACTCATTCTCTCAACCCAATTTACCTCATAGAATTTTTGTTGCAAGGAAAAATGATCAGAGGAACCAGAGATATTTATCTGAGTTTGTCCATATTCTTGCATTTCCAATTTCTGAACTGCAAAATTAGTGTTGCCATTAATGAATTTTATCTATGATTAGTATGCCTATATTTGCACTATATATAGAAATCTGGTTAGAATACAGACAATCCTCAGTTGAAGAATAGGACTTCCCAAAGGGAAGCTAGCTATGGAAGTGTCCAGTTAGCACCAGGACTAGTAACTTGGACCAATTCATGGAAGTCATGGTGATCAATGGCTGTTAGTCCTGACAGCAGTCAGGACTAACTGTCTCTAAAGGACATGTCTCTAAAGGTTGACAGATTACTGGTTTTCCTTGTGCAGTAAATTGGTGGCTGTGAGAATAGAATGATGAACTAAATGGGCCAGGACTCCAGTCCAGAAGGGCATTGCTTATATTTTTAACATGTACCGAGAATAATCTAAAAATTAGTTTTAAGCAAACAAAATATGCAGGCAACAGTATTTTGCACAAATGGCTGTTTCTGATGAATTTTATGATAAAGAAAAAACCCCAAACCATATGAAAATTTCATTGCCTTTTGATAGACAAACAGGGACTGCCAAATCTCAATGTGCCCACTTGTGAATATTTTCTACTCATTTCTATTGCTCATAATGGAAAGCAAAAATTTTATGTATGTGAACAATCTGTTAAAATTGATATATTTCTGTTAGAATGTATATAACATGTTTAAGTACTAAATAAATATTTCAGCTAGAAATCTCAATCCATTAACTTCTCATAATTTACCTTCACCCAGTGGGCTGGTTACTTTATGGTTTGGGAATAAAACTATACAGTATGTAAATAGAACGTAATGCTCAAATTTACAAACTGAAGTGCAGCTTAAAAAAATGAAAAACTGTTTGAATTTGATAGTTACTTCCTTTAAGTAAATTGATAGCACTGCCTCTATAGTTATTCTACAACTAATACAAAAATCACATAAAAACCCAGCAGGACAGAGAAAGCCACAATCCAGTGAAAGAAATATATTTGACAGATGTTTGTCCTACTTAAGCATGAGATTTTTAATTAAAAGCCATTGTTTTAATTTTTCCTGTACTTCACTAGGAGTGAACCATTGATAAGAAAATGAAAAAAAAAATACTTCCAGGTCTAATCCTACTATTAGGAATCAGATGCGAGAGTGGGCAGGAGAGGCAAGATGTGAGCAGATAAAATTATGTGCACCCCATAACTTGTCCTAGATCCATTAAAAAAAATGCTGTCTTTGGGTGTAATCCAACACAATGTCCTTAAGAATGAAGTAAATTTCTCATTAATTTCAGTACATGGAAGAAAGAGAGATGGCACCATGTACTTAGCCTGAGGCCACAAAACAATTTGAATAGGAGGAAGAATATCCATTTTCAAATTAATTATGCCAAAGGTATCTTGGCTTTAATGAGAACTCTATATCTTCTTTCCAAACTATTCCTTTTCCAAGCATAAAAAAAATAACTTCAGGAAAAAAGAATTGTTGTTACCATTTAAAACAAAAGAAGCTATTTACAACCAATAAAATATATGCAGCTTTCCAAATTCTTAAAAAAAAAAAAGCTGCTAACAGTCCCTCCAAACCACAGTGAATTTCACTGTGCAATTTTCTGCCAAATTCACTACTGTTGTTTTTTGCTATTTTTCAGCAGAAAACTCAGTTTCATAACCTGCCAAATAGGCTTAACACATTTATAAAAGGAGCAACAAACATAGCAAATCAAGGTGTGCTAAAATGTGTGTAATGATGCCACCACACAGATGCTGCCATTATGTATTTGTCCCCCTATTTGGCCCTCACCATAGATACTGTGACTCCTTAATCAAGGAAAAAGGAAAAGGAACAGTAAAACATCTGCTAATAGATGCCTCTTTTATACCCCAGATACCAACCTACTTGTTCTTGTCATGCTGTCTATTTTCTTTCCATTCTGTCCGTCCTTTCCTGTTCAGATCTTTATTACCATTGACCAATTAACTGATAATGTGCCATTAAGTCATTGTCAACTCTTAGCAAACATGTAGATAGATTTTCTCCAGGATGATCTACACTGAACAGTGTAAATAACCTTGCTTCTTGTCATCTTCTTCATGTTCTTCATTGACACTAAAGTGATCTTTCATCTCCAGCATCTTCCTTCATCACTGTTACCCAATATAGGTGCCTGCTTGGTTTAGCTAGGCAGATGGGATTTACCTTTGGATGAACCTGCTGCAATTATTTAATTTTGGCATACACTCCCAATGGTCTTTGCTCATGCCATCCAAGAAGACCCTCCACCACCACAATGAGGTAGCATTGCAGATGGGAAGGTATATTATTATACAGAAGCATTTACTGGATCCTTTAGCCAACTGTTGATATAGTATGATTTTCCCAGCCACTTTAAGTCACCAATCTTGTGCAACACCTAAATCAAGTCTCAAATATTATCTGCATTTGGAATCTTTCTGGTGAACACTGTCGATGAGTAAATGCTTAAAATTTCTGTGACATAAAACAAAAGGATTACTCAGAGGAACTGAGCAATGATTTTGTACTTGCAAAGGTAATTTCTTTTAAATTATTTTTTGCTCTCTTTTCTGCTATAGAAAAATGCTCCAGGATTTTTAAATGTTTAAAGAGCTTTCTTGATGAAAAGAAAGTGCAAGTTTCTAAAGGTTATATAGAATTTCCTACTGATTAAGAGTGCAATTATTTAAATTAGAAGCAGAGCTTTAGAAGGTATCATGGTGTCTACTTTGGTTGCTAATTAAAAATATTGAATCATTTGACACCAACAAATAGATTCCTTTTGCGATAGAGGCGTGTGTGAATGTGGGAGTGTGGGAGTGTGAGAGAGAGAGGGAAAGGGGGGGAGTGAATTACTAGCCTTTTCTTTTTAAGAATAGGTGAAGTCCTTTGATAAGAGAAAAGATTCACAGCATGGATTCTGCAATTCTATCCTGCTGCTTAGCAGTATCTATATTTCCTTTTCCATAACTACATAATGTGTTGTGTGTTTGTGTTCCTGTTCTTTTGTGTTGCTTCTATGAGTAGCTGTCTGTGTATATATATATGCTCTGGGAAATGGGCTGAATATAGAAGTGGGGAGGAAGGAGGTGTAAGAATACAGTAGCCACCATTCTCAGCCTTTGTCCAACTGCCAGTCCACTGGGGATATAATGGGGAAATTCTGAGGGTACTATTTCAGACCCAACTTAAAATTCAGTCTTATTTTTGTCAGCTTCTGCTCAGATTTGGTCTCATTCTCTTCAGTTTTACATTTCCTTGCTGTTCAGAATTATGATGGCAATAGAGTAATGACTACCTTTCTTTTCAACATCCTGTTGGACTAGAAAAAAATAACGAGGTAGAGAAAGCATACAGAGCTAGGTTTTCTGTATTTTTTTTGCAAGCCCTTAGTAACTGTTCTGCTCCCGATCAAATGACTAAGAAGGACAAGTAAAGAGGCTTAAAATTAAGAAGTCAGCACCATCCTAATCCATTAACATTTTCTGCCACAGAAATGAATTGGGGATTATTTTTTCCTTTACAACCCCTAGTCTGGCCCAGCTCCTGTCTGAATTTGATCATTCTTTTGTCAGTCTTTGTCTGTACAAAGGTTAGTTCTGCCTTGGTCTGGTCTGATTTTGGACTCAGCAGCCAGTCCTTCTGACCAACAGGGTCTCAGACCATTAGGTTGGAAGGAATAAAAAGTGGTAGAGCCAGAAAAGGGTTAAGTGGTGGCTGAAGTGTCAATTGTAAGTGTCAAATGTTCATTTTTCAGGATGCTTGCCAGCATTTTGGGTTTTCTTGAAGCTTGACAGAGCTGCCATAATAAAGTATAAAAAATGAGAGTTGCTTGGAACTCAGTCCAAATCATTTGACTGAGAAAGCAACATAAGCTGTTAACTCATCAGTATACTGTACATCACAGAGATGAGGAGAAATGTTAAAAGAAGCAGCAGGTTATTCTTGCAGAAAATCCATGAATGATCACTTGGCTCTTAACAAACTGGGAAATTCTGGTGGGATTTTTCTCCCCATCATTCCTCATGGCTCCTCAGCTATATCTCTTCATTTTGGAGCTAAGATACCAAAATGCTTCAGACCTTTTTCATCCATCTTTTTCAAGTGAGGAAGGAAGAATTAATCTTTTTTTTTTTTTAATGCATTGAAAACATGAAGCAAGGCAAAGGGATAAGCACACTACCACATGACCAATTTTTGCTGCCCACTGTTGGTCTGTTGAAGTGTGCACTGATTTCCACATGCACAATTCAAAGGTTTGTAAAAATTGTGACAGTGAGAAAAATTGTGAAGCATTTTAAATCTGTGAGAATTGGGGTGGGGGGGTAAAACTGATGATTACATGTAAGTATATATATCATAACATTTCTTGTCTGTTTTTCAATGTTTAAAAACAAACTTTCAAAGACAACTTTTAATATCCCAAAGATTGATTTGGCGCAGTCAACTTAGCCTAGTTTTAGTATCTAGTGTACTCTATTGCTAGAGTTCATCCCACCTCCTTTCCCAGCCAATATGCCTTGTTCTGAGAGAGTTCTTAGAGTGAGGTATGTTGAAATGGCCATAATAGTCCGGTCATCTGCAATATCTCACTGAGAATATTTTCAAGGAGAAATGTGAATATAATTTTAGAGGTTCTGCTAAATGGAAAGAAGAAATGTGAATAACTCAAGAAAGAAGACAGTGCAAAGATTGGGTGCTAATGTTTCTGTCTGACACAAAGGGTAAGATAAGAAATAGTGGATGACAGCATCTGGAACTAGGCTAAAATATCAGACAAAAATGAGATGAGGAGATAAATACATGAAGCCATTTTTTTGCTGAACAATGCTATTGGTTCAATGAATTACACTGATAACAACTTTCTGGGGTTTATATGGAGGGAGTTTTCTTTGCCTAGCTATTTTAGACTCTCTTCAGGAGCAAAGGATTACACCTAATTTGAATGCCTACAATACAAATACTCTTAAGGTATGGTTCAATTTCTCCCTAATGTAATACGTACACAAGGGAAAGGGAAGGGGAAGGGGAAGGGGAAGGGGAAGGGCCACCTATCTCCACAACCCCCATCTCAGACACACCAACAACAGCCAAGCCTCCTACAACTGACCCCATCCCATTGGGTTCACAACCCGTAGTGATCACAGAAAAGGAAGTGCAAGACCTATTTCACAGACAAAAGCCACTTGCCGAGGCGGCCCTTGTTAACCCGTGCGACGACTGATGCGGTATAGAATTTTTATTTGTTTGTTTTACCATGTTGTATGGGTTGGCGGGTTTTTACGGGGCCAGGCTGCCAACCTGACCTCAACCCTCCTCCTTTCTCATCCGGGCTTGGGACCGGCAATGGCGGAGTTGTTGTTGTTGTTGTTGTTGTTGTTGTTGTTGTTGTTATTATTATTATTATTATTATTTAGATTTACAATGTTTTGAGCATGTAAGCATGACTCACTAAGGTGTAACTGTTCTACATATTATATTTAGTATTTAAAGGTAAAGGTAAATGTTTCCCCTGTCCAGTAGAGTCTAGTCTAGGGGGCAGTGTTTATCTCTGTTTCTTAGCCAAGGGAGTCAGCATTGTCCAGAGACATTTCTATAGTCATGTAGCCAGCATGACTATATGCTAAGGCGCACTGCAACACTGTTACCTTTGACCGAAGTGGTACCTATTTATCTACTTGCATTTGCATACTTTTGAACTGCTAGGTGAACAGGAGCTGGGGCAAGTAACAGGAGCTCATCCCGTTGTGCAATGCTCGGGTCTTGAACCCGGTCTGTCAGCTTTCCAGCTGACAAGTTCAAGATCTTTAAGCACTGAGCCATCACGCTCCCATTCAGTATTTACTCAATTGCAACCAAATTATTCTTTGATCTGCAAGAATCAAAATGTAAAGTTTGTAAGTTAATCCACTTATCAATTTGTGTGAAGAAAAATGACCTTCTATCAGATAAATTAAACTGAGCAATCCTGTCTTACTGCCTTATTGCTACTTCATACTACACTGAATATGGCAGCCTAGAGGAGGACATAAATGAGACTGAATCTCATTTAAATAAATCATGTGACATCCAGTAATTCTGCTGTAAAAGATGGCATTTTTATCTACTTTGAGATCTCTGCCCTATCTTCATTACCTACTGAAATTTTGCCATCTTTATTGAGCAACTGAAATGCTGATTCTTTTTCTTTTATTGTTCTTTATTATGAATGTATCTAAATAAGTGTTTTTTGTTATACTTAATAATTAGCTCATATTAATATTTTGTTTTCCTGACATTTCCTGCTTCTATTCTGGGCTATCCATCTGTGTCTTTCCTCTGTGACCCATCCTTCTTTCTTTCTGCTCCCCATAGGATCCCATTTAAAATCCTCTACTCAAGCTTGCCATTTTTTTACCCAACACATTACCTGTCCATCTTCAATTTTGCTTCTTATAATACTACCAGTGGAAATCTATTATTTCTTCTTTTCTTCACAGACACGCAAGCTAACCAAATTCAAACTCCTGACAGAGAGAAAAATCTGTTAATTTAAATTTCATTTTCACTCCTCTGTAAAACTCTCAAACTACTTTCAGTGCTTCCTGTCTGCTTTCTCAGTGTGGTTCCTCCCTCAGACTTGCTTTATATTCTTTTTACTTGCTTACTTAGCAAAAAAACATTTTTCTATATAGTTAATAGGAAGTTGTTCAGGAAACTCCACACAATTCATTACCCAATCCTTCTGTGATCTCACCCAGGGGTGGGTTCCTCCCGGTTCGGACCAGTTCTCCCGAACTGGTAGCGGCCCGCTGGTGATGTCACAATGATGTCACCAAACCGGATCGGTCAGTGCCGGTCCGTGGGGGCTGCCATCTTTTTTTTGGAATTTTTTTATTTCTTTTTTTTCCTTCTGAGCATGCGCAGAAGTCGACTTCTGGCACTGTGCACGCGGTCGCCATCTTTTTTTCGGCTTTGTTTTTTTCCCCGGATTTTTTGTTACTGCGCATGCGCGCACTTGCATGCGTGTCCACAAGGCGTGCCCATGTGGCGTGGAAGGGAGCGAACCGGCAGTGAGGTAAGTTGGAACCCACCCCTGATCTCACCCCCCCCTGTCTTTACAAATGCGGAGGAGATTCTAACACAGCAAGAAGCAATTTCCCCCGTTACCAAAAAAAAAACCAAACGGAGGAAACGAAGACAGAGAGATAAAAGGGCAGGAATTTTAAACAGGCTAAGGAATAGGAGAAATAAAACCCCCCTGCCATCAATCTTCCTAACCAACTTATGTTCACTTGCTAATAAGATGGATGAAATACTCCTTTAAAACAGATACAATTCTGATTTTTACAATTCAGCAGCATTATGCTTCTCTGAAACCTGGTTAACTGAATCAATTATGATAGTAGCCTTCATATCCCAGGTTTTCAGATTCAGTGATCAGACAGAATTGCAGGCACATCTGGTAAAAAGAAGGGAGGAGGCTTATGCTTATATATCAACAACAGCTGGTCTCAGGATATAACTATAATATCTAAGTATTTTACAAGAAGAGTACTCAACTCCTCTGCTCGCAATAAAATTCCTTATTCCAGTAGACTTGAAATTTTAGGCCTGGATAACCTTGAACTACGCCATCTACATTCCGACCTAAGCTTAGTATACAAGATGATCTACCTTAACGTCCTACCTGTTAACGACTACTTTAATTTCAACTGCAATAACACTAGGGCTATCAATAGATTCAAACTAAATGTAATCCGCTCTAAACTTGACTGCAGAAAATACGACTTCATCAATAGAGTAGTAAATGTCTGGAACACTCTACCTGATCCTGTTGTTAGTTTCTCTAACCCCCATACCCNTAGTATACAAGATGATCTACCTTAACGTCCTACCTGTTAACGACTACTTTAATTTCAACTGCAATAACACTAGGGCTATCAATAGATTCAAACTAAATGTGATCCGCTCTAATCTTGATTGCAGAAAATACGACTTCTGCAATAGAGTAGTAAATGTCTGGAATACTTTACCTGATCCTGTTGTTAGTTTCTCTAACCCCCATACCTTTTACCTTAAACTGTCTACTGTGGACCTTACACGTTTCTTAAGAGGTTCCTAAGGTGGCGTGCATAAGCACACCAGCGTGCCTACCATCCCTGT
>QLTV01001313.1:2056650-2087896 GCA_003457575.1 Thermophis baileyi
AAAAGAATAGAATTTTTTATTGGCCAAGTGTGATTGGACACACAAGGAATTTGTCTTGGTGCATATGCTCTCAGTGTACATAAAAGAAAAGATATGTTCATCAAGAATCATAAGGTACAACACTTAATGTTAGTCCGGGTACAAATAAGCAATCAAATCATAGTAGGAACCAGTCAATATAAATCGTAAGGATACAAGCAACAAAGTTACAGTCATACAGTCGTTAGTGGGAGGAGATGGGTGATGGGAACGATGAGAAGATTAATAGTAGTGCAGACTTAGTAAATAGTTTGACAGTGTTGAGGGAATTATTTGTTTAGCAGAGTGATGGCGTTCGGGGAAAACCTGTTCTTGTGTCTAGTTGTTCTGGTGTGCAGTCCTCTATAGCGTCATTTTGAGGGTAGGAGTTGACACAGTTTGTGTCCAGGATGTGAGGGGTCTGTAAATATTTTCACAGCCCTCTTTTTGACTCATGCAGTCTACAGGTCCTCAATGGAAGGCAGGTTGGTAGCAATTGTTTTTTCTGCAGTTCTAATTAGCCTCTGAAGTCTGTGTCTGTCTTGTTGGGTTGCAGAACCAAACCAAATAGCACTTGGTTCTACAGTGTGCATGTGCACATGGGTTGGAAAACTGCAGATTATGAATGGCAGGATATACTATATCTCAGAATAAAAGATACATTGTCACTATATGTATAAGATGACACTTCTTGTCTTAAAGATGCATATCTTTAAACATAGATTAATGTACCTATGTTACATAAAGTCTTAAATCAATGCCTTTATTTCATTGCCAAATGGTACATGATAGATGAATCAGGATCCTTGGAAATGCAAGAAAATTATATATAAAGCTTCTTAAAAGATAATATTGGGAGTTGAGGTGGATGTTAAGATTCCTCCAAACACATCTCATTGCAAAGAGATTGGGATTTGCTGGAAGGGTTGTAGATTGCTTTCAATTCAAAGGGAGACTAGAACTACTCATGATCATATTTGCACTGCCATAAGGAGCCGCCAAAGAAGAAGGAGTCACAACAAAAATATATACTCCTGGGAGATTTTTCAGTTCTGAAGGCTGCCCAAGAATCCATGAAATATATTTTCCTCAAAAATAGAGGTACTTTTAGGTATTCTAAGGTAATGATTTAAATCCCAATTTTGAAGGTGGAGGAGGTTGGGGTCAGGAATCAACCATCATTATATTGTTTAAATGTTTCTTTGACTTATATGCTTTAGTCTTCCTTCCAACTCTGTTATTCTGTTCTATCCTATCCTATCCTATCCTATCCTATCCTATCCTATCCTATCCTATCCTATCCTATCCTACAGTATTTGTTTTTATTTTGTATTTTAATGTACACTTTATTAGCTCCCCCATCCAATTATTTGGTTTACATGGGTAGCCATAAACATGTCCTCAATTATTTATTTAGACCACAGCCTGTTTGGCTGTAAGATAAAAACAATTAGAGGAAGGAACATGGGCTTTATATTTTCAATCACAGAAAATGATATTTTTTTCCCAAGGATTAGTTGAAGTACCTAGAGTTCTACCATACTTTACTGCTACTTCAGTCTGTAGATGAATTAGTTCTCAATTCCTACATGCCAGCCTTTAATATAATGACATCTAAACCATTTGATGTCACATTGATTCTCTGTTCAATAAAAAGTCTAGCTGTTGCTGGCCAAGTTGCATTAAATTACCTTTTAAAACAAATCTGAACAACATTGGTGAATGAACTCTTTGGTGTTCAAAACTCCCTTCATAGCATTTGTTTCCTTCTTTCAAGAGCTGTAAGGGCAATCTAGTTGAGCTATTTTTCTGATATTCATTTGTCACAATATGGACAATTGGACAAATAAATAGTTCCCAGTTGTGAACTTTTGGCTATTTCAGTTGAAGGAGTTATGTTTAAGATGATTGTTTGACCTATATTTATCATTTCACTCTTTTGGGGACAAGATTTATAGTTTGGAAATAGAATCATACAAAAAGAAATAATCTATCATCTATTTTGGAATAGTTCTGTCCCCATGACTTTATCCATATACTACTGTCAGCCTCAAATCATTTATACATCTTTCTTAATATAATGTAATCCATCCTTAAGCAACTTTCTACAACTTTAATTACACCTTCTTCCCAGCCTTGGAAATATATAAGTTCAGATGCTAGAGACTGTCTCAAGAAGACATCAGGAAAAACAAACAGAGTTGAAGAAAGTATTATCCTTAAAAAAAAACACCTAGCCCATCAAGAGTGCAAAAGGTGTTCTCAAAATTCTTGGAATCCCTAGGGAATAGGGTTGGACTAGAAGACCTCCAAGGTTCCTTTCAGCCCTATGATTCTATGATTCTATCTTACTCAAAAAAGAGTTAAAACTGTAAAAATAACAACAAAAGCAACCAAAACAGGAAGCCTGCTTTACAAAATAAAATTTTAGCCTCCAGGCTTCTCAAACAACCAGTTAAAGCAAGACTACTCATGGATGATGTTCTCTATAATCAGGTAAATCAGGTAACATTAAGCATTATTAGCATTTTGGATGGGAATTCTAGACAAGGAAGGATTTTTGGTTTTCCTAATGTATACAGAGAAATGCAACACACATTACAGAGATCCTACATAAGTAGATATTTTAATGAGATTTGAAAATGAAATAATATGAAACTTAGACTTATCAAGTAGGCAAGCATTAACCATATAGTTCCCAGAAACCCATTCCATCGACATCACATTAATGTTGACATAAATGTCAAATTTCAAATTTTAACCCCTATATTATGCCAGAGCATAAAACATTATACAGTATGGATAACAAAATAAAAATATAAAATATTAAGCAACATGCACAAAATTGTCCCAATGTGTAAAAGATATTCAAAATTATTTCTTAATCTATCAATTTCATAATATATAAATAAATAAAATCTAGCTTCTATGGGCAGAGGTCAATTAAAGTCATATCCTTAAAACTACACATTTTACAAAATAGTAAATGTCACTCATTAACATATTAAGATATTGGGGATAGTGTGGCTGGCCTAGTTTTCACAAGGAATAGTTGGGATATCTGATCTGAGCTTCAAAATCTGGATGGCAACTATATGGCAGGAAAGGATACAGAAAGCTTCAACTCTTGGCTGTCACACAAGTAGTTGTCTGGATTTGTTTAATTCAGTTTTGGTTTCCCTAGAGCAGGGATTCTCAAACTGTAGATCCATAACAATGAGTCCATTCAACCCATGCTCCAATGGGAATGGGATAACTTGCCACAGCCAACTTGCTGTGGCCAACTTGCTGCAGCCAACTCGCCATGTCTAACTCGCCACAGCCAACTCACCACAGCCAACTTGTAGCAGCCAAACTCCTCAAGGCCAACTCATCGCAAGACAACTCGTTGCAGGACAATTTAACAATTCTATTTAATTATTTAAAATAAATAAAAATTATTTTAATTTTTGCCATTCAAATTTCATTCTGTCCCTCCTTTTGCATCCTTTCTTTAATGATTCTATTCTACCATATCTTTAATATTAGTGTAACTCTTGTCTCACAGCAATTTGACTGTGGCATGTTGGCCATGGTGAGTTGGCTGTGGCAGGTTGATCATGGCGAGCTGGCTGTGGCGAATTGTCATAGAACCTGCTCCGATCGCCAAATTCATGGTCAATCTTCTGCCCAAAATGTGACCTGTGCTTAGTTATGGTAAATGGATCTGTGATTTTGTGTAAGCAATCCAAACAGAAAAAATAAAGATGTGATGAGATTTCATTTGTCTAGCAATCTATTCATGTCTAGTTTCCAAGTATTCAAGTTTTTCTATTAAAGAACAATATTTTTCATTAGCAGGTCTGTGCTAATTTTTTTGCTAAAGCTGTTATTTTGGTACAGGGTACATAAAATAATTCAAGAAGATTAAAAAATTGGTTTGATTTTTGTTTGGGTACACAAATTGGATTAAGCAGTTCTTTAAAAATGGAGTTGATGCATGCACAAATGCAACCATAATCATGAGCTGATTATTAACAAAATATGTACAACTGTGCTCTTATAGTTAAAACACAGGAGGTATGTCCTTGTTTAACTAAGTGCTCCCTGCCTTTTCCAAGCTTAGTTAATAAATTATATCCACAGAAAATATTGAAAACACTATCCTAGAGAATAGCATAATACATCCAGTTCTATTTAACCCTAACAAACTAAATAGGTACTATATTACTGTTTTGGGAGAATCTATGAGCCAGAATGGGAAGAGTAATGGTCTAAAATGAACCAGACTCCATCACATATGTGGACACAGCCTAGCTTTTTTAAATATATGTGTCTATCTCAAAATATCCAGAAATTGTTCCACCAATTTCCAACTACTCTAATCAGATATATCTCTGGGCTCAAAAAGGGAACTTAAAGGCTACATATGGCCTTAGAGTTCCAGATTCTCTATTTTTATTCTGCAGTAATAAGGAAAAAATAATGGAAATGCATAAGGTGAGGTAAGCTGCCGTTTCAGAAGCACATATGATGCTAGAATGGAGGGCAACCAAAGGAATTTTCTTACATTTGTTATGGCAGAACTTTGACAGCCCGGTGTGAACGCTTGCCCAGCAGGTGTCTTAACAGGACTGAAAACCATTGAAAGGTGCTGTGCAGCAGCCACATCACAGTCAACATCCCATTGATTCAGGCAGAAAGCTGAGCCATTATACATGTTTTACCCTTTTTATAAAAACATCTGCTTTATTACCAGAAGAATGGGCTTATCATAATAACGGAGAGCGCTGAGCTTTTATTTCAATGAGAGTTTACTTTAGCTGGCATAGACTGTTCAGTTTTAAACATGCAATCAAAAACTGCAAATCTTCTTCATCATTTTCCCCATTCTGCTGAGCCATTGACGTTACAATAGAGGGTCTGCTATTGCTGCATTAAGTAATTGCTGTACAGCCTGACATCAGACATAATTTGGTAAACAGCAGGATTATGCTGCAATGACTTATTTATTTATTAAAGACAATTGTGGCAGGTAAGGGGAAATGCTACTCTTCTGAATCAAGGGCAAATGTTTATATCCAAATCTGTGACTTGCACACAAAAAAGTGGGTTTGTAGAAACCCCATTTCTCTGCCCATTAACAATGAAGCAGGAATTCCACCTCTCTCTGTGGTATCAGATTATCAGGAAGATCTGCTCTATTTTTTGTACGAATTATTATTGTACTAATTCAGTCCTTCTGGGCTCCACTGTACCACTGGCATATTGTTGAAAATTGCCATAGGTTAAATTCAGGCTACCAATTTAATCCTGTTCGTGCCTGCTAAAGAGTAAGAGCTAATAAATTCAGGATTCAAGCCTGAGTAATTGAGTGACCAACCCCTTCACTCTTTGTATATTAATCCATTAGTTGTCTTTTAATGGGGAAAAATGTTTATTTCCAGTAAATAGGTGAAGAACTGAGAATATATTAAATCCATTCCTCCAAGGTCAGACTAGTAGGATAGATGAGTCAACGGGACTTAGTGGGCTGCAGTGCACTAACCATCAGACTGTTTCTGCAGCCTTGTTTGGTTCCCATTGGGCAAAAGATATTAATATACCCTTCATCCCATATTCACTCATTCAGTAACTCCTTTTCTGCTCTGCAGCCTATAAATCTTAAGAGGATTTTTCTCATTAACACAAACACTTTCTCCCTCTCATTCCCCTCCGGATCCCAATTGTTTTTCCATGCAATATTCCCAAATCACTGGTCTAAGAAATTGCCTCTTTTGGGGGGAGATGGTTTGCTTCTCTTTTTGTTTTGTTTTGTTTTGTTTTGTTTTGTTTTGGTGATGAGCAAAATCTGAAGGACAAGGCTCAGATCTCCTCAGAGGCAAATTATGTAGTCACATTTAATTTCCCTGAATTGGTGAAATTAATTAGCATACTTTTTCTTTTCCTCTCTGCTTCCCCCCCCCACACACACACCATCTTTTATTTGTTCAGTAATAGCCCATAGCATTCAAATGACACATGCTATTCCCTTCAAGAAGCTTCCCAATACTTTAGGCTTGAGTGAGTCTACCCTAAAGGTTTCATTCCACAGATAATCTCTTTGAGGTAGACAGTAAACATAAACAACTTTTGGAAAAAGAGTGCTTTTCAGCTTGTGAGTCAGCTATAGATCAGTGAAGAAAGAAGCTGTTCTTAGCAGAATAGTCCTAACTACACGAGGAAACCCTATAGGTAACTTTGTAGTTCTTTAGCACCTAGCCTCATTTTTCTTGGCAAGAATTATTCATAGCTTCTACAAACATAAAGCCTTGATTCTCCTTGTTTCAAATGAAAGATCCTTCCCACCCCTATTCTTCAGTCTATCTAATTGGCCCTGCTTTGGTTATCAATTTCATTTCATTTCTGATTAATAATATCCCTCCAATATTAAAGTTCCACTTTAGTCTTTCCTGTCTTCTCTTTTAACTTCCTTCTCACCATCTGAGTGATATTTCACTCTCCAGTGACTCTTTTATTCAGCTACTGTCTCCAGACTTCCTACCCACCTGACTTATGTGAGAAATTCACACTGTGCCAGAATGTCTGCTCCTTTTTTATCTCCTATTCATGTGGGAATAAATGAAAGGATGAAAGACAGTGGCCAGAGGGAAGAAGTTGGAAAGACACAAATATATGAGACCAAAGGTGCTTTGTTTATATTAAGTCATTGCATACTTTGTGCATTTAGAGAATGTTTTTCACCAGGAGGCTTCTTATTCTGCAGAGGTGTTATCCCTACCAAATTGTATCTAGGGAATATAGACCTTTCTATCATTAGCATCATAACTCTTATTTATTTTGCTATTAATTTCAGAGTAGTGGGAAGGCATACAGGTAGTCCTCGAATTACGATGACAATTGAGCCCAAAATTTATGTTGCTAAGTGAGAAATTTGTTAAGTGAGTTTTGCCCCATTTTACGACTTTTCTCAGCACAGTTGTTAAGTGAATCACTGCAGTTGTTAAATTAATAACACAATTGTTAAGTGAATCTGGTTTCCCCATTGACTTTGCTTGTCAGAAGTTCGCAAAAGGTGATCACATGACTCCTGGACACTGCAGCCGTCATAAATGTGAGTCAGTTGTCAAGCATCTGGATTTTGATCACATGACTATGGGGATGCTACAACGGTTGTAACTGTGAAAAATAGTCATAAGTCACTTTTTTCAGTGCCTTTGTAACTTTGAATGGTCACTAAATGAACTGTTGTAAGTCGAGGACTACCTGTACTCTCTGTTTGTTAGAATAATCTACCTTTCCTTCAGAAATTCAGGATGGTATGCATAATGCTTCCTTCTCCCGTTTTTCTCTATAATAATCCAGTGAGGGTAGTCTATATCAGTGTTTCTCAACCTCAGCAACTTCTGCTCCCAGAATCCCCAGCTAACATGGGAATTGAAGTCTTAAAGTTGCTGAGGTTGAGAAACACCGGTGTATATCAGGGGTGGGTTCCACTTACCTTCCCCACGGGTTCGCATCGCGACATTTTGCACGCGCGCGCTCGATACGCTCGCACGCACACACGTGTTCCCTTGCGCAATTTTGCTTCCGCACATGCTCAGTAGCTACAATCATCCCAAAACACAGCTGAGGAGCTGATCAGCTGTGCTTCGGGCGAAGGAATAAAAGTCAGTATAAACCCCCGGGGCGGGCGGGAGGGTCCTTTTTCAAGCAGCAGAACAGGAAAAACCTTCCAAACAGTAAAAACTTCACAAAAAATTCCCCAAAAAAGATGGCGCCCACGGACCGGCACCGACCGAACCGGATCCGTGACGTCACCAGCGGGTCGCTAATGGTTCAGGCGATCCAGTCCGAACCGGGAGGAACCCACCCCTGGTGTATATCATTAAAGTTGCTCAAGCAAAAATTGAGTTTCACTATAAAATCCTTTAATGCAGCATTTCCATAATCTGTGTTTATTTAACCATTTTTTAAAACCACCTTCTCATCCACAACTCATTATAAAAGAATAAGCAGACCTAATGTGCCACGTCTTAGATGGAAATAATACTAAAAGAAATGGCTATTTGTTTTTGGCAATTGACAAACCATACCCAGAATTATTTGTACATTGAACAATTTTGTTTCTCACGTACATTCGACTCTGAACAGATAGGCAATAAAAAATAAATAAACAAGCTGCTCCATTGAGATCTTCACGTCTCATCAAAAGGGCACATATTGTTTGAAGGCTGAATTGCAGAGAAGAGCTTATTGCAAATTCCAGAGTCAGCTCTGAGCTTTCACAAATCAGTGAATCCATTTTCTTCCCATTTGCTAGCTTACCAGCTTCCTGTTTGACGCTATGATGCAGCATTTTGTCATGGCTTATTTATCCAGAACTGGATCCTAATCTTTTGCATGAGTTTCTATAAAGCTTCTTTATAAAACCAAACATAAATCAGGATTATAAATTGCATGCAAATTGAAACTGTACCTGTACCACATGCTTGGAGGATAAATACAGGAACAACAAATACAATAGGCAACAATTACAGATATAAATGGGGGGGGGGTCACCAAAGATGTGGAGAGGTTGAATTTTTTTAGTGTTGCATATATAGTAATAATTTAGGATTTAGTGTCATGGTTTGGTGAGTAGGATCCTTATGGCTTGTTCAGCAAACCATAATTAAAAACACAGCTCACAAAGTTCAAACAAACAGTCAATGTTTGTGATGTCACCTAGATATGGACCAACTATGACTACCCCCATTCCCCTAAGCACATTTCTTTATTTTTGCTCCTTTTTCTCTTCAGTACATATTCTCAAGACCTAATGAAGCAGTGCTTCCACCTGGAAGGCTACTCATTTGTGTACAAGTAATAGATATACTGGTTCTGGTTTAATTCAGAATGTAGCTGGGTAGTATGCTGTATGCTGAAAATAGTGATTGGGTAATCAGAGGACTATGTGGATGTTCTAAAGTTTCCATTTATAAACTAACAAAGACTACTGTGTTCTTGGAATTTTAGGGAGGTTAGAAAGCAGCAAGTAAAAATGGTGGCTCCTTGCAAAACAAAATGAAAGCTTTAGAGTTGATATCTACTTTTAGCCCCTTTCTTCAGCACGTGTTCTTATTTCTCTTTTTACTGAGCAAAAGGTTTGTCACACTTACACAAAGGGAAAGGTCAAGGACATTTGCACATTGTTTATAAACAGAGATTATAAACAATGGTATATGTCCCTTGAGGATTATTCCCTATAAAGATTAATAAAACTATGTTTTTGCCATAAATGTTGAAATATGTCAAGCTAGAAAACCAGACGGTTAATAAAGCTATCAGAAATTTAAGCTGCGATCTTTAATCAATCAGCTAATTAGATTAAGTAATGTAAAATCCAACTAAATAGGCTGGTCACATATTACAGTATTGAAGTCACATACAAATGTTAATAATGACTAATCACTTAAAATCGTCAGTTATTTTTGCTTTTCTGAGTGGAATGACAACACTGAGAGATATATAAAGAGGAGTTCACATTAAAATTTTAAGTGGGCCAGTGTCTCAATTATATTATCATCACTGTCATCATCATTTATTTATCAAATTTATATAGCTGCCAGAAGTCTCACCAGAAGTGACTCTTGGCAGAGTACAACAATCAAATATTATCTTCATCACCTCAGTACTTCTTCATGATTTTTAAAGCAATAATTCCCATACTTTTTGCTGTTGATCTTATTCATAGTTTGCATCTATTTATGTGGATGTCAGGCAAGTGCAATAGGCTATTATTTTCAGAAGTGCCCAGTGGGGAGCCACATTCTCCTCAAGGCTCTCTGGAGTCACCTTTTCCCAGAAAAGAGTTAGGACTGTGTGCCAACAATGTACAAATATCCTAAAGTGGAGAAAAGGGCAGCAGTTAATTGTGACTTGCTTTAGAAGACATTTTTTTGCATGCCAGTCTGGCAAGCAGAGGGAAGCAGGTGGACAGAGCGGTGGGTAGGTGTGATGTAATTAGCTAAGCCGCGATGAAAGAAGCACTAGTGAATCCAAGCTGTGTGAGAGCACTGTATGCTACTTGTAGGTACATTGGGGGTTCAATGGTGATCAAACAATGCTCTGCCCTCATCAAAATGCATGCTTTTTCCAACTGATAGAACTATTCACAAAGCCCAGTAATGGAGTTAATCATTACCACATGTGAATCACACTGCATGGAAGCATTGTTTTCACTGCCAAACTGTTTAATGTTCTACCAGCTCTTCCTAGAATTCCAGATATATGGCAATGGCTTTTATTTTTCAGCCAGAATAGCTGGTCAGGAACAGAATAGGACATGTCTGGGGGGAAAATACAGTCTTATTTTGAAACTTTTTCAGTTATTTTAAGATGGACAAATTAACCCTTGTTTCAAATGTTCAATTCAATTTATTATTACAGTCATAGACCAGAGACTAGACATAATTATCCAACGTTTGCCAATACATCTATAGAATGGTCCATATCCTATGTTGTACTTCAGTAAGATTCAGGCAGTATTTTTCTAGATCCAGCTTTACATTTTCATCAAGGTTTAGAAAAATTAAAAAGCATGAAGTTACTCATGGATTCTATTCTCAGTTTCATGTTCATCTATTTATACTTATTAACACACAGTTTAATGTCCTAGAAGAAAAGGAGGTGCAACACAGATTTTAAAACATGGATTGTTTGTATTATTGTAATGAAATTTAACTATGTTTTCTCTCTGTAAAATGTTTTAAAGAATTTCCATCCATTATGGAAGGAGTGAATTCGGGTTTTGCATTCAATTTGCATTCCATGTATGTTCATTTCCATGTTAGAAAAACCACAAAGATGCTCACATTCTGATCTTCATGTTATCTTTTAGGAGTTACACATTCTGATACAGCAGGAATGTTTGTTTTATGTATGCAGTTTCATCAATTATGTGGCGCAGAGGTGGGTTGCTCCCAGTTCGGACCGGTTCTTTAGAACCGGTAGTGGGAATTTTCCCCTGTTCGCCGAACTGGGAGTGATCGCCGGTTGGCCATGCCCACAAACCGGCTCTCTTGGCAGCGCCTATGGCACTGCCATTTTGTTTTTGGCTTCTGCGCATGCGCAGAAGCTGGGTTTCCAGCACTGCGCATGCGCACACACGCGCCCATGCAGCGCAGGATGAAGCAAACTGGCGGCAAGGTAAGTTAGAACCCACCCCTGATGTGGCGGCTTCATTGGTAGTTGGCAACTTGTTCTGGTATATGTCCATGGGAACTAGATTTCAAAGACATTCAAAACTGAGACAATGTTTGAATGGAGTACAGTTCTTCCAGTAGTTCATAGGACAATAGATTCTGTATATCTGTGATAACTTTGTTTCAGAGTGGAAAATAGAAATAAGAAAAGAATAAACAAATCTCTTGTTAGAAAGTATTTGACAGTAATCTAAAATGTTTTCATCCAAAAATATGAGATTTCAGCAATTTCATTTTAAAATCAATCACTTCTTTAATTATTTAATTTTGAGGTAGCATGCATACCAAATCTATATAAGGTTCTATTTTCCTTGCAATGGCCAAATACATTTACTTTGTGAAAAATAACCAACTATACCTTAGAGAAATACATAAGTGGTGGGAATGAATTTATTCTTAAAAGTTAATACCTATTCTTGAACTCCTATGCCAAGAAATCATTCTGCTTCTCACAGCATTATATCAGCACCCACAGCAGGTAAATGATACAATATTTTATGATTTGTTATTTTTTGAAAAAAATAAAATAAAAGCATTTTCATTTATCAGATTCCTAAATTAAGCTTATATTTGTGTGCATTAGGGAAGGAGATGGAGGTATTTTCCATTTGCATTTCTGTGAACAGAATAAAATGAAGAAATCTACATTAAAATCAGCTTTCAATGGATAAAAATCTATTAAACAAAGTTTACATTTTCTTCATATAGTCATAACACTTTTTTGGCAGCTATGATGTACCTATCATTGATTAAATCATCAAATAACTTCTACTTATTGTACAGAAAAGATTTTCACATAGTATTTTTTAGTGAAACAGATGAGGTATAGACTAGGTTACAACAACTGTATCTCAAACTGTATCTCTAGAGGACCTTATTCTATAGCTACCAGTAACTCATGCAGAAATACAAAAAGCAATTGCGGAACAAAAAAAACTACTAAAACTGAGTGACTTCAGGCCAGTCACTCTTTCTCAGCCCAACTCACCCACCTGTTGTTGGAAAGAAGAGAATTTGTTTGCTGCCTTTAGGTATTTATAAAAATAATTTTCAAACACTCCCTTTTTACGACCCTGTAATCCCTTAATTTAGGGTAGAGTTGAGGTGACTAGATGGGGCTAAGCATTTACTGGCCAGATGCCCTTCCTGATGCCATGCAGAGTTCACAGCAGATTTTTTTTCTTTGTGCCCTAGGAGAGAAACATCTGCCACTACCTAGGATTGACCTCTCAATCTTCTGAGTGGGAGGCAAGTATCTTCACCACTAGGCCACCATGCCACTATTTATAAAAACAATAAAAGCACAATATAAATAAATAAAGCTAGCTAGCTCGCTAGTTCCTATTGCAGATTTAATTCCTCCAGAATTCTTAAAAATAAATCCATTATGGTGGGTTTCAGTGTTAGCCTCATTTTTCACTGCTATAAAGTCCTCAATGATAAACTGTAAAAACTGGCTCAGTTCAATTATTCTCCCAATATATAAGAAAGGAGACAAGATCCTGCCAACTACCATCCAATTAATCTTTCTATAATATTTCTCTACCACAAATTACAGGATTTAATGTTTTCTAAAAACACTATAAAGCCAGAATAGGCAGGTTTGGGTATAAAAATCCTTGGCAATAAAATCCTTGGCACGATGCTATATGGATCTCACAAAAAATTCTCAATCCTTGAACAAATACAAAATCAGCAGCACATATTCCTTACCCAACTTCTAATGTCATCATCAGATTAGAGCGAGGCTGTACTTCATTCAAGGACCCAACAAGAATATGTCAGCTAAGATTCTGAGCAAAACAAATTATCTGAGGAACCTCATTGACACATCTCATTCCATATGATATATTACTCTACTGTGAAAAATAAATAGTCTAAGATCTTAGACAGGATAAACTGCCAATACCAACCCTACTTGCTTTGGGCCTAGAAAAACCCTGGGTAAAACTTAAACAGAGAGTGTGGGACTAGTCATGGAGCTAGACAGAGCCAAACTTTCCCATCTCCCTTATAAAAGAATAAAGCAGATTGTTTTTGCATCTAACTGAATTCCATGGGGCTGAGTGAGCTTCTGTAAATTATTTCTTTTACGATAATATTGGAATCCTGTGTACTTGATGGAATGGTAGAATCAGCCTAACTCATATTTACTGCATTCCAGATCATTCTTTACAACATTAGTCCTGAGAGCTAGACTATCAGTTTAATTCTTATGATCTATAAATAATGATTTACAGATTTTTGCTTATCAGTTGTTTCTTGCAGTAAACCTCTGAATTACTTTCTTATATCCCTTCCCCCAAATGCTCACATAACAAAGATTATAGCAGAAAGTAGTAATTACCAGGGTATGGCTCACCATGAAACAGAGTGATAAATTATAGTTGCTTAACTTCAATGCATCTGCAGGCAAACGGTGAAAATTTAAGACCCCCTTATCTATACTTTCACTGTAACAGAGTAGCCTTTATTCATTTTGCCCTTCCTAATCCAACACATGATCTCATCCACACTAATATCCTGAACAAAATTGTCCTGTTTTAACAGAAAATACTTTCTCAATGATATATGACATTTATTTTGATGTGACTTGTTTCTGTGGCCACTTAATTTTTTTTTAAATCATTCTAAAAAAATAGCATCCCCAAATATTCTTTGCTTACCCTCAGCTGAAAATATTCCAGAACTGAATTGATATATTCTATATATTTAATCACTTGTCTCTTTAGGTAAGCAATTTTCTCAAGGGGAATCTTCTTTCATTCTTATTAAGGAAGAAACAAACTCCATTTCATTCCCACTGCCTTCAGCCTGACAATAGAGATGCTGATCTACTGGCTTTTTAAAAAACCAGCTCCATAGATTCCAATCCAGACTGCACTTAGTTAGCATTGGACCTGGATTATTGCTTAGAGCAGACTGTAGCAACCATAGGACCTGATTGGCCATTTCACTGCTTCTTGTCCCTCCCATCTGGGAAGAAAAGCCTTACTGGCTGTGTCAACTTGTCTTCCATTGCTTCCTTTTTCCTTCTTACTAATTCCCAAGCCTTTCCTTTGTTGTCTCACATGTTAGCACCTATGGTTGCCTTTATATTCCCTTCCAACATTATGTCCTTTGACACCAATGCAGAGCCTCTACGTTGTTGTTGTTGTTGTTTTTGCCTTATGGTACTATTGGTATTCTGATTATATATTAATAAAAGCAACAGTAAGAGAAATAATTCTTTGATTCAACCTCCCTATATAGGTCCATAGGGGGAGAGCAAGACCATTCTTCATACAGCCTAGATAGAAACCAAAAAAGGTATCTATTAGAACACAGAATTAAATGGAAAGATGGGGAAACACATGCTGGGGAACACACAGTGGCTTATTTGTTTGTTTATTTAAAAGATTTGTTTGGCCACCCATCTTCAAGTGGGACAGGCAGATCCCTTAGAGAGAGGTGGTTCTGCAAACAACCTGGTCCTGTGCCATATATGGCTTTAAGGTAATAACCAGCACTTTGAATTGCACCCAGGAGGAGACTGGGAACCAGAGCATTTCAACCAAAAGAAGTTCAATGTGGGCAAATCTAGGGGCACCCAGGACTGTGCATGCCCCTGCATTTCGGACCAGTTGTAAATTCCAGATGGTCTTCAAGGGCAGTCGCATGTAGAGCACATTGCAATAATTCAAACTGGAAGTGACAAAGGTGTGAGTGACTGTGAGCAAGGACTCCATTCCTGCACTTGGGAAGTAGTAAGTAGCCCAGAATGGTGATGAGCCAGGCAGAAAGTACAGAACTGCCCCTAAGTTAATGCAGCTTTATTTATTCTATATAAAACAGAATTCCAGGAAGGGATTAGAAGGAGACTAGCAGTGCATGTTTTGATAACAGTAAGTCTAAAACCTCAACCTTTACCATTAGATTTTTCTGCTGCTCAGCAACACACAATAACTGTCTCTGCTATAAATAAATGCTCAGAAAGGAAAATGTGATGCTTGAAAAAATTGTATTCCAGATTATATGTTATTGCTATAGGAAAATTAATTTGTTTTTTCTAAATGGTCACCTTTAATTGACCATGGGAAGACAAATCTGCAAAGTAATAAAGATGCATTAGCTACAAACTGCTAATATGTTATGGTTATATCAGGCTACAGTTTCTTTTCCAGAGAGATAGCAGCAAAGTTCCTGTAAGCCATCAACGTGTGCTATATATTTTATCATCTGATTCCACATCCCAAATAGTTGGGAGGAAATTGCCTAGAAACAAGCACCTAGTTATCTTGCACATCTAAATTGGCACCTCTGTCAAACTGTAAAGATATCCTTTGATTTCTTCTATGGAGAAGTAAATGAATTTGCTTGCATTTTGTAACTTGTAAATATTCAAAAGTTGGTTCTTGTTAAAATGTTATTACAAGTATCTTTATAAGCACTTTTTGCTTTCTCAATTAGCAGTGAAGGAACTTCATGGAAAAATTCTGATTTGCTAATCCAGATCAGCTTTTCTTCCCCTTTTAAGAACAGTACTGCATGTGTACAGGAATGGGTTCAGGAAGCCTTGGAGACATCTCAGATCAAAGATGGATGGAAGGTTAGATAAAATAAATATCCTTCCATTTCAGCATATCCAATTCTAGTTCTGGTAGCCATGTGGCAAATATATGAGTGCCCACATCCCAGTAATAATATAAATGTTTGATCAGGGAGAGCCATATAATTTATTAGACTGGCTTGACTGTCACAAAGAAATACTATGCAAACCTCAACTCAATATATGAACTCAGTTTTGCTGTTATTGCTCTTTAATTCTTCTTGTTTTTATGCTAAAACAAAAAGCCAATGCCATGAGCAATTCCTTTACAGTCATGCTGCAATGTGCCATCGGGCTTAACAATCAGAATAACATCTAATAAATGTGATTATGTGCCATCAATTCTTGTGTCGACTTAGCACCACATACTGTAGATAGACTGTCTCCATGAAAATAATGGAAGGATTATTATTGATCTTATATGGTTGTATTCTATGTTGTCTATCTTGATGGCATCAACACATCTAGTTCTAAGCCTTTGAGATAAGCAGAAGTACAGATTACCATTTGCTGTGTGTGAATGTTTAATTGGCTTTGATTTATGCCTTTGGTGCTGAAACAAACCCCTAACATAGTTGGCAGTGATGAACTATTTAACTCAGTGGTGGGATCCTGCCAGTTTAAGCACCGGTTCGGTGATTGCGCACTGACACACGCTGCACGCACATGCGCAGTTTAACAAAAACTTACCTTCTGCGTTACTGCTGGGGAGAAACACAGCTGAGGTGCGGCAATCTGCTCTTCTGCATGAATCAGTTGAGAAGATATAGGTCAGTAAAGCGCGCAGGCAGGCGGGTGGGCCCACCTGATCGTCGGAGCAAACCGGTTCGCCCGAAACAGTCCGAATCGGTAGAATTCCACCCCTGATTTAACTGTTCAACTAGATTCCATTGCTCTGGAATCCTGTTTCTTTATGTACTAATTAATCTTTTTAAGCTACCTTTTAGCTTAATGCCTTTACAGCGTAGACTAGACTAGACGAACAGGAACAGGAACAGGAACAGGAACAGGAACAGGAACAAGAACAAGAACTAGAATAAGAACTAGAACTAGAACTAGAACTAGAACTAGAACTAGAACAGAACAGAACAGAACAGAACAGAACAGAACAGAACAGAATATCTTTATTTGGCCAAGTGTGATTAGACACATAAGGAATTTTTCTCTGGTGCAGAAGCTCTCAATGTACATGTAATGTTGATTCTTATTTAGTGTAGTTACGCTATATAGTTACTCTATAACTAATTTAGTTTATAACTCTATCCTTTCCTGTTTATTATTAGGGCTGCATTTCTTTTAACAGTGTAAAGTTTGTATAAAAGAAATGCCAGGATATGCTCTTAAACAATGACAAGTTGAGCTTTGAGTATTTTCTTCAGTCTTCAAGTTAATCTGTAAGAAAAGCCAAGGGACAAGTAGCAAAACCTTGCCCTTTAGAGGGAAGTCTTTTGTTGACAACGTTGGCACTGCAGCTGTGTTCTGTCAGTAGAAAACTAATAAGCTCACTATGACACCATCCTCATTTGCTACCTATGGAACACCAGCTCTGTCAAAGTTGTATACATATTTAAGAAGCATTTACCATTGTAAACTAAAGCTGGAGGTGATAATAATTTTGTGATTTGCAAACATCTGTTTTATTTAAGAGAATGAAATATTCATTAAGCTTGTTTCCAAGAGAAATGGAAATGACTTTTTTTTAACACATTACAACCCAAATTCCAGTGAATTATCTGACAGATGTACTTTCTTAGTGAATTACAGAAACCATAATTCTGTGTTACATATTACAGCCTATAGACATGAGCGCATAGTACATGAATACATTTCTATATCAAAATAGAGAAACAGCAGAGCAGTTGGGCTATAGAGCTTGCTATAATTAGTGCAGTGGATCACTTTGTAGTACAAAACTCTCAATCAAAACATTATAAGCATATCTGGGCAATTAGTAGTCAAATATATGCTTCATCTGATAACACAGATTACATGTCACTATTGATAATAAATTATTGATATTTATATCTCATGATTATGTTTATCCCTTCTCATTATATTTTTCCCCTATTCCGTTATTGCTTTCAATCTAGGTGCCACCACAAGATTTTGATATTTATATCAATTTTGGCAATTCCAGTCCCCTGGAATTGTCATCTTTGAAGCATACACCAGAGGAACCTGATCAGTCAAACCCACATTGACAAATAATACTGACATCTCCTTAGAGTATGAATAAAATTGGGATCTGATTCTAGTTAAGAGACACAGTCACAACTGAGGCCTCAGAAAAGTTGGTCCATTAAGAGTCAAAGTTAGAAAGTTAAGTAATAGAGAAATGTTGGTCTGCAGTGAAAACTTCTTTGAAAGCAGAGGCCTCACCTTCAAAGTAAGATTGTGTTTACAAGTAGCCTTTTTTGTTTGTTAATCCTTAATATCTTCTAACAGGAGCTGATAATTTTTACTGACCTTCTGACACTTTTCAATTCTGCAATACCATTTTGTATCCCATACAGTTTGCATCACAGACATGTGAATATTAGTCTATTATTAAGTAATTTTATTTAACATCAGTTTTTGATAACGGATGTCCCTGGATCAGAAACCAGTGCTAGCTCTTTAAAGAGAAGCTTGATAACCAAAGAATATACCGTAATCAGAACTAATCAGCTTATTGCATATGGGCTTCTTTTCAGAGATTCAGTATGAACCAGAATGGAAACTACAGAAGGATTACAGTTCTTTGCAAAATCTACTATCTGAAAGCATTAATGGCAATAAATATGAAAAGGCATGGGGCATAGTATTTAATTTTCTAAAAGTGTTGTTATTGTAGCAGTTAACAGGAACGTTAACTGAGATTAACATGCAAGTGGACATTAATCTGGGAAATAAGTCTCAAAATAATTCTTCTAATGTAAATTTGCCTGAATAAATAAAATTATGTTTTACTTAAATGTGGTCACATCAAAAGGCTTTTGGACCAAAAATAATATCCTCTGGCTTGTTAATCATACCAGTTACCCTATTGAGACAGTGACTCTACTAACGATCAGCTTCTCTCAATCCATGTATTTCTCTTTTAATTCCATTTCTGTATTTATTACAACATGACGATATGTACTGAAATTCTCTCTAATCTTCATAACATCATTGTAATTATAGGCTAAGGTGCAAAATAGAACATGGCATGCCCAGGTTAATGAAACATTGACTTAGGAAGTGAGGGTGTGTGCACAAACACTTTTTTTCCAATTGTTGAAACGACTGCATCTTTTTCTGGGCTTGCACACCTATTTTGGAAGCTGCTCCTGGCTGTCCCATCATGCTTTATGCTTGCAGTCATTTAGTATCATTTTACCTCCAAGAAAATATATTTGTTGTGCATACACACACCTATGAAAATATTGAGGAACAGCTCCCAAAGCAGTCACCTGAGTTCAAACAAAAATGCATCTGTTTAACAGTGTGCAAAGTGGTGCATCATCAGTGGGGTAACATATTTTGACACATCTGTTTCGAAAGATTTGCAGTGTTTTTATAACATGGAAATATGCCTTTGTAAATATCTATAACATTTGAGGAAGCAGGTATTTCGTGGAATTAAAACATGTTTCTGTAACATTCACAACATAGTTTTTCCAAGATGATCTCTATGGCTCCCTACACCCTATGATTTTCTGATGATCTCTATACTAAGCTGGCTTTTCAAAATCAGCCAAAGTAGGTTAAGAACTATCACCCAGCTGGGCTCATTGGATAGGCAAAACAGAATGATGGCACAGAGACCAATGGTAACATTAAAGGAACATTTTCTTTTTTTCTTTTTACACAGATTTATTAAATCACCCTGCTGCCTTCTTCTACAACCACAACTTATCTTTTAAGCTTTCTCCATGTTGTATAATTCTATACAAGTTTTTTTTAGGGAATGTAGAAAATCTAAAAAAAATGCTTTGTGCAAAGTATGGTTTAATTGAGCTTTCTTCTACTTAACATTTCTTGATATTGATTGAGACTACAGCCCATGGAATTCGGGCTCGGAATTCTGTGAGTTGTATCCCCCCATACTGGGAAGCCCCAAGTTAAAGAAGACTCAACTAGAACAAATATTCCATAGACCCATTTGATTAAGTTCACACATCATGATGGGACATCATTTATTTCAACTGTGGTTTTGTTAAATAAACCATAACAGTGTGAGTCTATATACTGCAATACCAAAAACCATGGTCTGACCAAGGTCAGAGTTGATTCATCATACTAAACTCAAAACCAAACTTGCTACATTATAGCTTAGCACAAATCATTAATCCAGAGTCTCATACCTGGCCCCACAGGTTAAGGAAATCTTAGTATATTCACTGCACTGCATTCTCTCTGCACTTATGTTCCAGCTGCAAGATCATAGAAATAATTATTGTTTTAAGGTAATATTAAACCCCTTACATCCTATAAATACTCCAGATTGTCCACACTGATTATGCATAGTGTCCTAAAGAGTCCATCTCCTTTTCAACTTGCCATATCACAAACAGCTTTTGAACTTTTGCCTTCATTCAAACTCATGTAACAGATTCCTCTAATTCAGAACAAACAGAATTAGTCATATCAGTCTGTGGATTTGGTTTATCATGTTCCATGTTTGTATGGCTGTTTACCTTCTTTCGGTGCATCTCCACCCCTGTAGGAGTGAAAAATGTCTATGCCTTTAACGTTGGTATAAACAGGCCAAATCTACTGAAATTGATTTTCTGACTTGGAAACTTCTTTCTTCAATTTTACATTTTAATTCGCTACCCTTTATTATTAAGTCTGTAAGACTCCAGTCTGCAGATTTGAGTTAAAATGTTTTAGGCTTATCAACAAACAGAAAAATAAAATAATATAGTGCAATGCAATAAGAAATTATCACTCTTAATGGTCAGCTGATAAGCTTGTTGAGGTGCTTCTTTTCCATCTCGTCTGAGCATTCAAGTTATTTTATTGTGGAAACTTGAAAGCAACTGAAGTTTTCTTGCTGCAAGCAATGGAGAGCAGGTTTCACTCTGCTGCTGAATAATTCAGCAACAAGCCTTTGATTAATTTCATGTGGAAAAAGGAAACAAAGTTTGGGGGAACTACGAGTGATTTCAAAGAATGGATTGCCAGCACAAATGTGCAAAGCACAGTCATGAGAGGATTAATTACTTAGATTAAATACATTATAAGTTAAATAATGTGTGTTTTTTTAAACAAAATGGAATGTCATACTTCTCCATGGAGGTTGGAGCTAGCATTCAGAGAGGGTTGTCTCGTCCAATCAGGATGAGGACTGAGTCTGTCAATCAAAGTTCTTGCTCCGTCCGCCATCTTATCCCAGTTTAGACTCAGTCCTCAGTGAGGAAAGACGTGGGTTTGTGCTTGCTACTACATCTGAGTGTGTTTTTCTACAATTGGACCTTTTCTATCATCTATTTGAACTGTATACGAGTGACTGTGAGTGTACCTTCCCCTGTCAGCTGGGTTCTGGTGATCAGGGGAAGAGATCGGCGAGTGGGCTTCGGCCCTTGCCGCTGACGGCTGTCAGATCCATAGCCTTTGAACACCAGCGCTTGCGCTTTCTGGCTACGAGGGCCTGGTGATTGGCCTCTCTGTCATGGAGCCTTGGAGCTTTTAAAGCGTTGAGCCTGCATGCGGCTTGAGCCTTGTAATTTGAACGATTGGCTCGCCGGTTTTTTTGTTTGCCCTGATTGGCAACGTGCTCCGCTCCCTCAGGCTGCTCTGGAAAGCCATTAGCCTCTGACTCTCAACGGGGGTGTTGGATTGTAGGTCGGGTTTGCTCGCCTTCTGATCTCCCCCCCCCACTCTTTTTTTGATTCGGATTTCGTCGTTCGCCTCTGGCTCTCAGGGCTATTTGGCTGCGGGGGTGTGGCATTGTAGGTCGGGCTTGCTCGCCTTCTGATCGCCCCCCCCCACTCTAGTTTGATACGGCAGCTGTTGGTGCCTGGACCCTTTCAGGGCTTGCCCTTGTTAGGCACCTCAGACCAGAGATTTTCCCGCCAACGGACATGCGGCAGCCATTTTGAGGCCCTTGCCTGCCCTTACGGCAGCGGCGGCCATTTTACTGTCTCTACCTATCAGCATTGATATGGCTGAGGTCGGCTCCTTATCGATGACCGCTAAGCCTTCGGGCAAAAGACGGCGGAAATCTAACCGGCCAGTTCCTACCGGGGATCAGTCCTCCCCCACGCTCCAAGAGGAGCCGGGCCCGATCCCATCCATCTTGGGCCACTGGAGGAGTGGGAGCGCGCATGGACAGGGCGCTAGTTATGCGCTGTGCTCAAGGGACCACTCAGGGAGATCAGTTAGCCCTGGATTGGCCAGGACTGTCCCTCATTTCTGCCGATGTTTGGGGCTCAGCGGGGTTTTCTAACCCGGGCCCTATACCACCTATGCCTGAGGTGGTGTCAGTGGTCCCACTTCCCAGTGCCTTGGTAGCTGGTCAAGCTTCGGCCACTTCTGCTGCAGCTCCCATTACTGGGGCAGTGTTAACGCAGTCAGCCACTGCTGCTGCAGGACTATCTGTACCAACAGCGACAGCCTCTGCAACTCCAGCTGTTTCGGAGTTGGCCGCTCCTGCTGCCATCGTCTCGTTGGACTTGGGGGATCCAGTCGTGACTGCCCCATTGTCAGCGGCACCGGCGGCTGCCATGGGCCCAGCCTCCTTGCAGTTTATTATTGCGGCAACTGTTCAGCAGGGTTTGGCGGGCCTTCAACATCTGGCTCGGCCAGGGCCGTCTTATACGACCCATTCCTCTAGGCCTCGTCTGCTTTTGGACACTGTCAGAGCTCCCCTCCGTTCGTACAGTCCGGACCGGTATTCCTCTGCTTCCAGCGATGGCAATGAGGAATCCCCCCCTGGAGGAGGGCGAATGGGAAGAGTTCGCATTGTCCGAGGATGAGGGAATTTTGCCTGATCGCCCGGTGTCATCAGGCCTTTTCCCTCCAGCCTTATTTAAGTCTTTGCTTTTCAAGGCTCGTAATGCTGCTGGGCTTCCTAACCCTGCTCCTGGGCCGTTGGAGGGGTCATCTTCCTTGCAGGAGCCTCTCTTTACTGAACATTTGCCAGAACTTGATATCATCCCGGCTCCGCAATTGTTCATAGATAATGTTCAACGGCAGTGGTCCGCGCCGGCTTCGGGGCCTATGCTGTCTTCTCTCGACAAGACGTTTTTCAATGTTGCCCCCGACCTGGCTTCCTTACTGACTCTTCAGTCGGTGGATGGTCCGGTGACGGCATTACACTCCCCCAATAACATGCCCGGGGAGGCAGAAGAGCTCCTGAAGCCGGAGGAGCACCGTATGGAGCAGGCCTTGCTGAAGGCCCACCACGCCGTGGCCTGGGCGGTTAAGGCTTTCTCGTCTGCATCATTTTTCGCTCGAACATCGCTCATATGGCTGCGGCAGATCCAGGAGCAGGTGTCGCCTTCGGATCTCAGGATCCAGCAAGACCTCAACAAGGTCATCGCGGCAACTCAGTTTGTGGCGGATGCTACTCTACGGTCCGCCCGTTTCACCTCTAAAGCGATCGCCGCGGCAGCTGTCACCCGCAGAATGCATTGGCTGTGACAGTGGTCTGCTGATCCACGCCACAAGTGGCGGCTGGCGTCTGCCCCCCTCCGGGGTCAACAGCTCTTCGGCAAATCCTTGGATCCCATCCTTGTGGAGTCCAGGGATCGTAGGAAGGTTCTCCCCTCCCTCATTAAGAAGGGTGCCTTTTGCCAGTTTCCGTATGGTCGGCGGCCCTTTCGATCAGCTGACCAGGGCTCCAGCCTTTCCTGGGCCCAGGGTCAGTACGGGTCTCGGCACTTCCAACAAGACAGACCCATTAGGGGGAGGTCCTTCAAACACCCATTCCATAGCAGTGGTTCCCGTCCTTTCCGTAGATCCCGTTAGTAAGGTCTCTGATCCTCCAATTGGAGGTAGGCTCTCTCTTTTTTCGGATATATGGGATCTGACGACACGGGACTCCTGGATTAGGACTACTGTCCGTACGGGCCTGGAGCTGGAATTTTCTGCTCCATCTCCGGAGTCCTTTATTTCGTGTCCTGTCTCCAGGGTTCCTGCTAAGCGGGCCCTGATGGATGCGGTGGTCCAGCACCTGCTGGAAATCAGAGCCATTCAACCTGTTTCCCTGTCCCAACAGGGTTCTGGTTTTTATTCTATCTTATTTTTGGTGCCTAAGTGCTCGGGCGATTGGCGCCATATTTTGGATCTCAAGCGTCTTAACCTGTATGTAACTTACCGCAGGTTTAAGATGCACTCCCTGAGGTCCATTTTGGGGGGTATTCGGCGAGGTGATTATTTGGCCTCCTTAGACCTGACGGAAGCCTACCTGCATATTCTTATTAACAAGAATTACAGACAGTTCCTCTGGTTCTGTTATGCAGGTAGGCACTTTCAGTACAGGGCTCTCCCTTTTGGCCTTTTTTCAGCCCCTAGGGTTTTTACTAAAGTTCTGGCAGCCTTGGAGGCTCACCTTAGATCCTTGCCCGTGCGTGTCCAATGTTACCTCGATGATATTTTGGTACAAGCTTCTTCTCTGCCCCTCGCCGTCAACATCTCCAGGTAACAATTGACACGTTACGGCAGCACGGGTTTTCCGTTAATTTGGCAAAAAGTCACCTCTCTCCTTCCACTTCCATTTCCCACTTGGGGACCCTCATTGACTCCCTGGAGTGCAGGGTCTTTCTTTCTCAGGAGCGGTGGGACAGCATTAAGGACATTGTCGTTCAGATCCAACGGGAGTCAAGGGTCTCCTTGGCTCTCTTGTCCACGCTTTTGGGAAAGATGATCTCGTGCATTGACATTACACCTTGGGCACGCCTGCACTCCAGGGAACTCCAATGGTTCCTTTTACCTTTTCAGAAGTCCAACTGAGGGTTCTCGTTGGTCAAGGTGGTGGTTCCTCCTCCTGTCAGGCGCTCCCTGTCCTGGTGGCTGTCCCCAACCATTTCCAAGGGGTCTCTCTTCCATCAGCCACCCAGAACAATAGTTACAACGGATGCCAGCCTTTCCGGCTGGGGGGCGCATGCCGAGGGTCGCCTAGCACAGGGTCGCTGGTCCCTGGAGGAAGCAGACTGTCCGATCAACTTGTTGGAACTCTGGGCTATCTACCTTGCCCTCAAGCAGTTTCATCATCTGCTCTCGGGCTCTCATGTGCTTGTCCTCACGGACAATGTGGTGGCCAAGGCACATGTAAACAGACAGGGGGGCACCCGGTCCCGGGCATTGATGTTGGAGGCTCTGAGACTCGGCCTGTGGGCAGAGCGCCGTCTGTTGTCTTTGACGACAGAACATATATCAGGGGAGGCCAACAGGCAGGCAGACTGGCTCAGCCGGGTGGAGTTAGATCCGACGGAGTGGCGTCTGCATCCGGAGGTTTTTTGGGACCTGTCGGGTCGCTTTGGCAGGCCCCTTATCGACTTATTTGCCACACCGGACAATGCCCAACTGCCCAGGTTTTACTCCTGTTTTCTGTCCAGGGGAGCGGAGTGTGTCAACGCGCTTTGGACTCCCTGGCCTCGCTGCCTATTATACGCCTTCCCACCCCTTCCCCTGTTGCCCAGGGTGGTGCGGAAGGTTCTGGAGGACAGGGCGGAAGTCATTTTAGTGGCCCCGCATTGGCCTCGGAGAGCTTGGTTTGCGGACCTCAAAGCCCTGTCGGTCAACCCGCCGTGGAGGCTATCGCTGTTGCCGGATCTGCTCAGCCAGGGGGATGTTTTTCACCCGGATGTTCGCTGGCTGCAGTTGACTGCTTGGAGGTTGAGCAGGGATCTCTCCACCGCTTAGACTATGATGTGGAGGTTATAGACACCATCCAAGCTTCCCGCCGACCGTCCACGAACCGTATCTACTCGGCGACGTGGAGAGCGTTCTGTGATTGGTGTTTATCTGAGGGGATTTCCCCCTTGCGAGTTCCTATTCCCAAGATTTTACGTTTTCTTCAAAAGGGGCTGTCTATGGGTCTCTCCCCAAATACGCTCAGACGGCAGGTGGCGGCTTTGTCCCACCGGACAATGCCCAACTGCCCAGGTTTTACTCCTGTTTTCTGTCCAGGGGAGCGGAGTGTGTCAACGCGCTTTGGACTCCCTGGCCTCACTGCCTATTATACGCCTTCCCACCCCCTCCCCTGTTGCCCAGGGTGGTGCGGAAGGTTCTGGAGGACAGACGATACGTCAGTTTCTGAGGGGGGCATTTTTAATCAGCCCGCCGGTGATCCACAGGTTTCCAACCTGGGATCTGCCTTTGGTCCTACAATCCCTCATGGGGCCTCCATATGAACCTTTGCATTCGGCGGGGCTTAGTTGGCTCTCTTTCAAGGTGACTTTTTTGCTGGCCATCACGTCAGCTCGACGTATTTCAGAACTTTCTGCTCTTTCCGTACGCCAGGACTTGTGCGTGTTTCATTCAGATAGGGTTGTGCTGCATCTCTACCCGTCCTTTGTGCCCAAGGTCAACTCATCTTTTCACCGTTCGCAAGAACTGATTCTTCCTGCATTCTGTGCCAATCCGCGCCACACCCGTGAGCGACAGTGGCACACTCTGGATGTTCGGAGGGCCCTCCGGATTTATCTTGACCAGACTTTGGCTTTTCGGAGATCCGAGGCTCTCCTGGTTGGCTTCCTTCCGCGTTCCCTGGGGTTCCGGGCATCGCCGACGACCATCGGCTGGTGGATTCGTGCAACCATCGCGAAGGCGTACGAACTTTCCGGCCGTCCTCCACCTGAGCGAATAACGGCACATTCAACGAGGAGCGCGGCTACGTCTGCGGCTTGGGCGACGCGGGCTTCATTGGAAGAGGTCTGCCGAGCGGCTACCTGGGCGTCTCCGACGCAATTTATTCGTCATTACAAAATTGATTCCTTCGCGTCGGCGGAGGCTTCCTTTGGACGCTGGGTTTTGCAATGTGCCCTTGAGGAGTCGGCCTAACGACCTTGGCGGGGCATAGTTCATGTATATGTCTTGTCTATTGTTGCCCGCCCGGGGGACTTATTTGGCTTTGGTATGTCCCTCTCTGCATGCTAGCTCCAACCTCCATGGAGAAGGGGCGTTGGTCCTACCTGAACGCCGTTGCTCAGTGTAGGTTGCAGGATAGGCCAGGAATGGGTGATGACGTCATCCTTCTGCCTAGAGACTGGTTTATTTCTTGTATATTCTACTACAGTAGGTGGCAGCACTCTGGTGGTTTCAGGTGATTTTACCTTCCGTGGACTTCATCGGTTCCAGTTGGTTTGGTCCCACGTCGAGTCTGTCCTTCGGCTTCGTCTAAACTGGGTTAAGATGGCAGACGGAGCAAGAACTTTGATTGACAGACTCAGTCCTCATCCTGATTGGACGAGACAACCCTCTCTGAATGCTAGCTCCAACCCATTAGAAAGGGCGTATCAGGTAGGACCAACGCCCCTTTTCTCCTTTCATTACTTACTCACCGACCCTTCCCCAAAATAAGAAAAAGTTGTTGAATTTATTTTTGATAAAATAAGGCAATCCATATAATAGCAAAGGATGGACTGAGTGGTAATTTTCAGTGCTCAAATATAGCTCCTGAAGAGCATTTAATCTTCCTGTAGTAGGTATTGCTCCAAGCCAGAGGTGGGTTCCTGCCGGTTCAGACCGGCTCTATAGAACCGGTAGCGGGAATTTTCCCCCGCTCGCCGAACCGCGATGCATGAAAGTTCAACAATTTTGGAATCTTTTAACTCTAAGAAGTAGAAAAAGATAAAGTGCTAGTTTACTAAATGTTCACTATATTTGATCGTATGTACAATATTAATGTGCAGAACATCCTTCCCTTGATACAACCTAGGGCTTCCAGATGTTTTAAGCCTATTATGCTATCTGGAAAAGAGAATTGTTACCCAAGGTTTCTAAATGTCAATAAATGTGATAACTGGGTAAACTGTTTAGCAATAGCAATAGCAATAGCAGTTAGACTTATATACCGCTTCATAGTGCTTTACAGCCCTCTCTAAGCGGTTTACAGAGTTAGCATATTGCCCCCAACAATCTGGGTCCTCATTTTACCCACCTCAGAAGGATGGAAGGCTGAGTCAACCTTGAGCCGGTGAGATTTGAACCGCTGAACTGCAGCTAGCAGTCAGCTGAAGTAGCTTGCAGCGCTGCACTCTAACCACTGCGCCACCTCGGCTCTCTGAGGTTTTCCAGTCTTGATCTCATTTGTTGCTACAACAAATCCTCAGACTTGCATACTTGTTTGCATATAAAAGTCCCCAGCATTGCCAGTTTAAAACAATTTCAGATCTCAGCTCTCAGAAGAGCTTTGGACATGTAAGAGAAGCAGTCAAGCAAATATTACTGCACTAGACAAACCAATCATCTGACTCAATAGAAGGCTGTTCACATGCTGGCAACGGAGGGTTAGAGACTAGCAACCTGCCTAAGAGCAATAGATAAGGCTGTGCCTGACTAAACATTTTAACTCAAAGGGGATATTGCATACATTAACAACACATACAAACTGACAGCTGCCAGGCATTTGCATACATCTGCTCTGGCAGGGCTCTGTTGTCACAATAAATTACACAGCACTCTTGTCATGGCATGCTAAGCTGTTCTCAGATTCTGGGCATATTTGTGGCTGCTTGTAAGACATGCAATCATTTAAATCCATCTCATGGCCAGTAAGATGCTGCTTGCTTCTTTATTGTGTGATAAGAAAACACATGCCATAGTCATCACTGTGGCGATTTCCTAGGAAATGAGGTTTAAAAACAATTTAATAAGCAATTTAACCAGTTCAACCAAATTGTTATTTAGCTATCCAATATAATGGCTTATAAAGTACTTAACTACACAACTATTTTAACCCAAATATCACACCCTTTGGAAAGGATAATTCTCTTATTTATCAATAACATATTTGAAACAGCCAACAGATTATTATATCCTCTTGGCATCACTGTAGCACTCAAAGCAACAAAATTCCTCCAAAACATCTTTTAAAAAGCTCAAAAGACTTGAGAAACCAAAGCCGGGGGGGGGGGAATAGGAATCATTTTATAATGTAAAATGTGAAGAGTGTAACAGCCAATATGTAAGAAAATCAAGTAGAAGACTGACAGAATGCATTCAGGCATCAATTGCCTCTCAGAAGACATACTGAAAATTCCTTAATCTCTCAACATATAGACAAATTCAGCTACATGTTAACTGGGAAAATATTGACATTTTAAACCCAGCCAAATCCAAAAATGTTAGCAAATTCTTGGAGGCTTGGTATTCTGACAAATCAGGCATCAACAGAGATAGATAAATTCCATCTACATGCCATTTTTTAAAAATATAACCAAAGGTCAGGTAAGAGAACAAAAAGGCCAGACCACATCCTCCCTAGCAGTCAATACCAAAATAAACAGAAAAAAGCACCAGATAAAAAAATTAGGAAGGAAACAATACTCTAATCATGGAACCATCATGGAGTATTCCAGCCAAGATTGGACTAAATTCCACTTGCCCAGAAGATATCACCTTACCTGGAAATGAAACAGCTGCAGGAAAGGAACCAAGTTCACACAACACCACGAACCTGGCAGTTCAATCCTCACCCACATATATTCTCTACAATTGAAACTACTCAGTTCCTAGCAGCTTTGGCATCTCTCTAGTCTAGATCTAGTCCCACACAGAAGGAAGTCCAATAAGTGACAATTATAAAAGGGAGAATTTGCTGTTTCTTGAGACCATATCTAATTCTTTCTATCTGCTATCCATATGCATACTAAGATATTAAAAACCCTCTTTTCAAAAATAAATTAAAATAAGGACCCCAACAGTGAACTGGGATCAAACAGTCCATTCTTGGCCAACCATCACAATATTCACACTAATTTGTGCTGATTCTGTGGTATATTCTCATGTGTGCATAAAATGAAATCAAAATTAAATATATTCTAGCTATTCAGGCAGGTTTTTAAAATCCAGGTGGAAATGGAGTTAAGGAACTGAGTCAGAAGTTTTGAATTTTATCCAGAGGGAAAAAAACCTCTTTTCATCTGTAATCTCAGGGGCTGGGTGATTTAAGCATAGAAAAACTATATTGAAAAAATGTTGAAAGAGAAATAGGCCAAAGGTGACAGAAGTGTTTGTATATGAATAATGTACAGCATTCTGCCACATTCCATGCATTTTTAGGAGAGAATTGTTGTTCTGTATGTCAATATTCTCAGTTTCTATTACATTTTAATGTAGAAAACAATATTTGAAACTAATCTAATGTTTTTTGGATGTGACCCAAAAGTTAGTAGCTGCTGAAGGTTTTCTTTCTCTTCAAATTGATTTGTTCAAGCTGGATGGACATCCATTGCCTGGATGAGAGATAATAAAGTGAAATCTCTTTTGAATTGAGTCTGACTCATGGACATAGTTATGCAGATTTTTTAGCAACACTGCAGAAGTGATTTACCATCAGAATGGGACAACTCGCCACAGCCAATTCACTGTAGCCAATCGCCTCAGGACAACTTCTTGCAGGACAATTCAACAATTCAATTTAATTATTTAAAATAACTTTTTAATTTTTGTCATTCACATTTCATGTTTGTACTTCCTTTGGCATCTTTTCTCTAATGATTCTATTCCACTATTTCTTTGATATTAGTGTAACTCTTGTCCCATGGCAAGTTATCCCATGGTGAGTTGGCCATGGTGAGTTGTTACACGGCGAGTTGGCTGTGGCGAGTTGGCTGTGGTGAGTTGGCCATGGAGAGTTGGCTGTGGCGAGTTGTCATAGACACATTTACCATTGCCATCCTGCACTTAGTCAGGAAAAACCAAATGCATAGGTATAGAATAGGAGGCACCTGGTTCAACAGTAATATCTGTGAGAGGGGTCTACAGTAGGTGTCCTGGTTGATCACCGCTTAACTATGTGTCAGCAGTGTGCTGCAGCTGCCAAAAAAGACAATACAATTCTAGGCTGCATCAACAGAAGGATAGCTTCAAGACCATGGGAAGAGATAATACTACACTACACGTGGTAGTGCAGTGTAGTACATTCTACACTACACTAATGAGGCCACACTTAGAATGCTGCATATCCAGGGGTGGGTTCCAAATTTTTTTACTACCACTCTGTGGGCGTGGCTTAATTTTGTGGGAGTGGCTTGATGGCCATGTGACCAGGTGGGAGTGGCTTGACGGCCATGTGACCGGGTGGGAGTGGCTTGACGGCCATGTGACCGGATGGGAGTGGCTTGACGGCCATGTGACTGGGTAGGAGTGGCTTGATGGCCATGTGACTGGGTGGGAGTGGCTTGGGGGTCTTGTGACCGGGTGGGAGTGGCCAACTTGTAAAATGTGGTGGCTTGATGGTCATGTGATTGGGGAGTAGCAACCAAAATTTTGGGCTCAATTG